>JASTUD010000008.1:0-432977 GCA_031124835.1 Saccharomycopsis synnaedendra
ACCCTGAGGATTTCTCCACCAAAATTTGCATCTCCGATTGCAAAAAATGCATTTTTATCTCCGATGACGCGTATCTAGACTTAATACTATTTGAAGACCATGACGCGCAATTTCTCAGGTTTTTGAGAGGTTCTTTGAAAGGGACATACATGCAGTGGCTCGTAAGTTGTAAATACGATGAGTATCAAAAATTTTCACTTCAAAGTAGACTTTGCGAGATGGCTTTTTTTCTTCTTTTCATTTTTATATATCGAACCGATTCTAGATGAAAGAGGAATCCTGATAAGCATGGATATGCTTATTTTATCTACAGAAAAGTTAGGTGGTTATTCCCAGCTAATTTCCAGTTACACCTTTATTTTTTTTAGTAGTAGATATGACAGGGAAATATCTTCATTGGGCAAACGATTGGAAACGTACGTATTCTCCCACTTCTCGAGTTTTAGATTTGTAGATCATTATTTAGAAATCTTTGGTGATTTGATCTTCATTGTCCATTGTTTTATGGATATTGATGCCCCGAAAAATCCTGTGATTAACCCTAAATTTTGGCTCATTTCTCCCCAGCGCGTTGATGCCTGAATCAAGGGCTAATTACTGCATTAATCAGAACAAAGGGTCTAGATATGTAGACTTCCGGAAAAACTTCTAGACCTTGTATATAAATTAACATGAACATGTCTCTTAAAATGCTTTTTGAAACAATATACCATTGTTAACAACAGAACACATTCTATATCACTGCATACACCACTTTTCTATTGGTAATAAGTCTCCGATATATTTAGCCTGCAAATCGTGTGAGGTTCTAGGAACGTACTTGCGTCCGATTCGAACCCCTGACTAAGTCTAGATAGTTAAAATTTTACACATCTGCATGTTAATTACGCTGGAAGATCACCGAGGAAGTCCCAAACAAAAGGTTTGAGGAGGTGATCCCGCGGTGGCCTATATAATGCACGTCTCAAAATCACATAGCCATGCTCATTTTTCAATTTGATCCAATTAAACTGCGTGGTATTTAGATATTTGAAGTCTCCTGCCGCATGCGTCAATTGCTGCATCCTGCATTCGTAGCCTTAGCTTTATATATAAACCCCTGTGAAAGCCAATAGCAAAAGCTGATCGAAAAATAAGTCAAGCATGGTTATTGACAAGGCGCAAATAAAGCCTTCCACCACATGGAGACTTGATCGTGCTAGACAAAGGTTGCGCCAACAAAAACAGAAATTAGAGGAAAGAGTTGATCCCCTCGAAACTACTCTGACTCCAACTTCTCCAACAAGCAATACTTGGACTGAAAATGCTCAGACTCACCAAGCTACCGTTTCTTCTGTGTCTCACCAATCCTCGGCATCTTTTCTGAGCACAACGTCTCACCACGTGAGTTCAAACTCTTACTCAAATGCCTCGGACGACAGAAGACCCTCGGCACACAGTTTTACAAAATTGATACCTTCTCAGCCTTTAGAGGAAAAGCCAGACCGCCATAATCTGACTTACACGGTGTATAGTGATGCCCTGGATCGCTTCAGCTTCGATACCCATAAGCATGATCTGCCAGTTCTGAGCGCCTCCAGCAGCACCAACAATTTGAAGACGTCGGACTTGCGGGCCGAGCCGATTCTTCCTAGAGCTAGGGAGGGCCTCTAAGGAAGTTTTAAGGTTTGGCCTTGTAACTATGTGTTGACTGGTATTGGAATGATATAGACGTGATTACTGTGTGTGCTTTAATAATGGATGGCACCAGTGGTCCAAGATTCACACACTTGAGATGGATCTAAAATTGGTATTATATGTAAGAAGAATGTATAGTAACTCGACTGTACTATACACACTCTCGAGCAATGGTTTAGCTATAAAGTGAAGGGAAACTGTATTAACGTTTTTATTTGGTGTAGACTAGAGCTTTACCTTTTCATCAAATGTGTTTCAATAGTCTAGATTAAAATTTAAGTAGGTCTTGGTTGCTCGGTTAAGTATACTTACAAAGTAGGCAACTGTGCAGCGCAGCACTGTTTGCAAAGCGGCTTATAGGAAACCACTTTGATAGAAATGGCGTATTTGATAGAATAAAATTTATGCCTAGCTGCTTATACCAAAAAGTCTCACATTCTATTTTTGGCCGTGGAAAACTCCTTTGCCATTTGATTATGACCTTTATGAGCAAGAGAAAGGATTTCAACCTGTTATAATAATATTATTTTCAATCCAATGAGTGTAATAGTTTTCGCGAGTGAGGTGAACAAAAAGAATTAGCGTGTTCTTGTAACCTTAGGCTAGAATATAGCTGGAGGAGTGGGGGATCTCAATTGGTGCGCTCCACGGCGGTTTTTCGGACTCCCCGAATAGGGAATCTGGCACGTCAGTGACAAAGTGAGATTTTATATGGAGCCAATTCTCCTGTACTACGCCGAGAGTATGGAAGGTTTTGATCATAGTCAGCAGTCAGTGGTGTATCATTTTAACACCTTTTTGCATATGTGGGCTTTTGTGTCAGTCCTGGCATATAGCTAGACAAAGCTCTTAGGAATGATTGTTTCTCTTCTTTTCATTCATTCTTATCATTTTGGTGCTAATACTTTATAAAGGAGTGTACTCTGCCCACTTTCGAGATACAAACGATCTTGACTTTACAGATCAAACCTCATCAGGAAATAAGATGCAAAGTATAAGATAAAATGTTAGAGATGATATAAAATATAAGACGTCAAGATATTCAAAGTTAGGCTACATGAAAATGAACAAACAAGATGACTACAAAAACACAAGATATATCTGAATGTGTAAGATGAATTATAATCATGATCAATCACCTCATACGAACTTCTCAAAATAACCCTCAAACAACTCGCCTATCTCTCCCCCCATTTCAAAATTCCCTCCCCCGCCCCTTCCACCTCCCAAACCCCTCACCATTAAAGGCATCACCCCCTCAACCCCCTCCAATTCAACCAACCCCTGTAAAACCACCCAAATTTCTAACTTTTGAATCTTGGCCAAAGGAAGGTCCCCCAATGACTTTGTACTGAGGTACCTACGCAAAGCATAGGCAGATCTAGCCACAAAAAAAGGCTTCATCTCTTTGGCTAAAACGCTCTCCCCCTTCAGAAACTCAACCATGTCATTCAAACATATAAGCCCAATCCGGTACCGTGCCACTGGTACCACCGTCCCCACCAATGGAACATCTGCTTCTAAGTCCCCCATGACCAACTGTTTAGTCATCACTCCTACTTCCCACTTAAGTAGTTCTGCGAACCCCTCCCTATCGTACAAAAACAGGCTCTCGAAAACATGACGCGCGAACGTCTTGACAAGTTCTGAAGAAAATACACCTTTTTCGATTATCGGAACAAGAACTTTCTTAAGGCGCTCGAGCATTTTCACATTGAATTTCTCATGCTCAGATGAGTTATCTGTGATGCTCAATATAGTACGATAAAGCTCTACACAGAGGTGCCAAAAATGGTCAGAACATGAGTTTCTCACATTTTCCCATTTATTGACAACCCCTTCAATGATGCCCCCTACTACATCCACACATTCCACCCATAGTTCCCCTACCCCCTCTAAGTCCAAGCCCAAAGCTCTAGCCGCACTTGACTTTTTCTTCAGTTCCACGGCTATTCCTTTGGCGCTAGTTTTTATGGGCTCTAAAAGGGATCCTACGAGTCTTTCAGCGGCACCACTTTCGACTAACTCCTCTATACTGCACCGATCAATTTCGTGTCTCAAAAGAACTACACAGTAGTAACTGACAGCTACAAAAGTACACACTTTAGCGTCTTTGGGCAATACCCCAACCTCTGCCTTAATTTTGGCTCTTGTGGAAAAGGGTAACACTACAGTGGCTACTAACTGCTGCACAACACTCAAACCGCCCATAGATGCCATATTGTCCAACACAGCCTTTTGGAGGTCCGTTGGATAGATGTTGTCTGCAAAATACGTGGGAAGAACAGGATATCTTACTGCTGCGTTACACAAAGCCAACGCCGCGCTCACACGCTCTGGAGTCATCTCTACAACGCCACAAAGCGGAGCGTATGCTTTCATCAACGCTGTGAGCGCCTCCTGACATTGCTTACTTGAAGAAACCGTGTACGCCACGTTTCTTTTTGCCCAGAAAGTGAACAAAAGGTTTGCTATGCGCTCCGGCACATGGTCGAGGCCAGAAACAAGCTCAGAGAAGGAGGTGTATATTTTGAGGTCGCACTGGGTCCACTGGAGCACAAGAACGTGCTCGAAATAATCAATGAGCCCTTCCCAATACTCAAATAGTTTTAAGTCTTCAGATTCTGAAGAAAATTGGGAAAAAACACTACTATACAATCTCACAGACCCTCCGACAACTAACAGGAGCGTGTCTGACCAACTTTTCGGGGCCGTTCTCATCGGTATCACATTGAAAAGTGCTTTAAGAACCACCCGATAACAAGAGTCCCAGGGAGCCTTTTGAGGAGGCGAGTCCAAGATCTGAAAGAGAGTCTGAACGGCTCCGTTGCGAACTTGGTCCCGCGCACTCAGAGCCACAGAGACAAGCACTTGCAAAAGTGATAACCAGAGCTCATAGTACTCAGAACTTGGGTCTGACTCTATGAGGCCTCTAACGTGGTCGCTGAGGCGCCAGAAGTGACCAACTGCGCTCAACAGAATGTTGATGTCGCACTCTTGGGATGTGAACTTGGCCGCGGTGCGCGAGGCTATGATGACGGCGTCTGCAGGAAGCGCTCCTAAAAAGTCGCCCAATGCAAGCTGTAGGACCAGAAACGCCGCGTGCGTTGCGTCCAGCCGCTTCTCAAGCATGGCGGTCTCGTTACCCGGAAAAAAAGAAAAGCACGCCTCCACAAAAACAAACACGTGACTCCAGGCCTTCGGCAGAAATCGCGCGCCGTGCATGTCCAACATTGATCTGAGGGCGTCGTACGCACGCTTCACGATGTCTGCGTCAGCCAGAAGACCAGGGAGAGTAACGGTGTCCAAGAGTTGGTCATGGTTTTCGTTTTGGTCCTTTTGGATAGCTAAGAGAGGGGCCAAAAGGGAGTCTAAAATTTTCTCTTCAAGGAGAGAAGGTTCTTGAGTTAATTCTTCCCTGGAGAAGTAGGCACGTGCCACCTCGGCTAGAAGAGAGTACAAGTTAGCAGAAGCTCTAGTTCTGAAGCTAGAGCCAAGAGCTCGATCGGAAATCATTTTGCATAGATAGTCCGAGACCAACTGAGCTGAGTTTGTCAAATTTTCATCCACAAAACGGTCTGAATTGGGAGTGACAAAGGTGCCAATGAGATCTAAAAAGTAATATCTATGGTAAGGACACACCAAAATTTGTCCGTCACTATCAAAACAGTCTATAGATACTTTTTCGTAGGCCTCTTTACTATTGTCGACCGAGATTACCTGATCCTGGAGACCGGTCAAGGCTTGGAAAAGACCACAAATAAGCTCGGTTTTATAGCTTCTCAGAGCCTCTACAAGCTTACGAAGCACACCATGGACTATAGCCAACTCGTTCTGTTTCACAGAAGGCTGGGACCCATAAATATTAGTGGCGTATGTGTATTTTCTGTCAAAATCCAGAGATGGCCCATTTACGTAATAATCAACCCACTGCATCGTTACAAAGAGTCTGGACCAATCGCCAAACTGCGGGCCTAACAGAACACCCAAATTGACCAAGGCCCGCACCGCTATCAAATGTCTCAGATGGAGATGCCGCGAGTGGAGGATCAATGCATGGTTCGCAGCCATGGTTGGACTCTGAGGTGACTTGGTCGCCTGACTTAAAGTCGTGGCCAATGAGCTTAGGCCCAGATTCACGTGACTCAAGCTGCTTAGTAACAGACCACCAATCGAGCTTTTCTGAGGCTCGGCGCTGTTAGATATCGCAGCTAATGAAAGCATCTCTACAATCTGGTCACGTGCTGGTTCAACCGCGAGCAACCCCGCCGCGTAACACAATTTTTGAAGAGATCTAGTAAGAGAGTGAAAGGTGTCATTTGTGAGCCTCAGGTGAAGATATATTTCAAAAGAGGCCAGAAGCACTTTATAATTGGCAATCACGAGAGATTTTAAAACGCTAGTGTCTGTGTTCGCTCCAAGCTCCATCACATGACTGCCGAGCCCATCTGCAATTTTCGAGAAAGAAGAGAGAATAAGAGCAAAAAAATGGTGTTTTGAAGGAGGAGGGGGATCGGTTTTATCGAGCATTTCAGAATAAAGAAATTTTTGAGAGTCTGTAAGTTGAACGACAAAAGCAGGCTTTTCCTCATTTTCTTTAGGGACTATTGGGGGGTGTAGGACAGGCCTATAATCCAAGAGATTTTTAGAGGACGTAGAGTTTACCCAGCATAAGGCATTTACGAGGAAATCACTAAGCACGTGTTTTCTGTCGTGGGCGTTATCATAGATGGAAAAGATTTGAAGATTGATTTCAAAATCTGTAAATACAGAGTTATAAACTTCAAGAACCACGTGTTTTTTCCACTCCGGTGAGTCAGCGTCGTCGAGTAAAATATGGTTGAGAAGCAGAAGAATGATCTCTGCTTCGATGTGAAGAATAGAAAGACATTTTCTAAGAAGAAGATTCACTATCCGTGCGCACCGAATGACCACGGCAAACTCTGCGCCTGTGTGAGACAAGCTGCGTAGGAAAATAGGAGTTAGGCGAAGTTTGAGTAAGTGCCCCAACTCGGCCTGAGAAATGAAGATGGCATAGAAATTGTTGAGAATCAGTTCAATCAAGTCCAAAAGAAAAGTCTCTGCAAGAAATTGCCCCACCTGGAGGAAAGTAGGTGGTGAGTGTTCAATGAGAGAACAGAGGTCTTGGAAAATGTTATAACAATCTAGAATATCGTCGGACACATACAGTGTCGTTTTGTTTATCGTAATAGCGTTTTTCAGTTGTTGCTCACTTTTTTGCTCTGGCAGTTCGGACTTTTGTGCCTTGTCAAAAATGAATATGACTAACTGCTGAAGAGTAGCAGCAGCAGTATTGATCACTACCTGAGGCTTAGATGGACCTTGGAGAATAGCACATATATGGAGAAGCTTAGATATGTATTTACCGTTCATTTGGTCTCCAAAGATCTGATACACTGTAGGGAGAACCTGAAGCACTTTGAGCTGTATTTCAAGAGGCAAGTGCGAAGCCTCCGCAAGTGAGTCGAGGACGGTCTCTAACAGCTGAAACGAGAGCGCATTGGCGGAAATTAAAAGCTGGAGAGAGTGTATAGAAAGTGCAGAAAATTTAGCATTTCTCAGCTGACACGATAGAATAAAGGGGGTAATGAAACCGGGATCAGACGCTAGATTCTGGAGGAATGTGACCTCGGAGATTGAAGAGTCGTAGGATTTTAGAGTGGCAAGCGATTTCTCAGCAGCATGGCGGATTTCGTGATTGCGTCGCCGAGACTCCGAAACGAGGTTCGTGAGGTCCGATTGGATAGCCGAGATGGACATAGAAGTAAATTTGGATTTATGAAAAGTTTGGGTGTTTTTGGGGTATTTTTGGGATTGTTTGGGGTGGTTGTAATGGGGTCTCGGCTGAGTTAGCAATTGCCTATTAGAGTGTCAATATAAATATAAGCCTTTATTTGGGAGTTCGGGGGGGTTTAATTCAATTAATTGGATCGTGGAAATGCATGCTTTTGATGTATACTCACAATTGACAAATACTAATTACCAATGGTGATGCGTAGTTCTTGATTTTTGTACGTGTCAGATTTGTATGCAGACTTCAGTCAACGAGCGAAGAGAGTTAATCAAATGATGAAGGAATCAGAAACAAGGCTAAATTTAATGAGACGGACGAACTAAATAAACTAAATAATTGATTCATGAGCTAAAATTCTCAATAACTCTCAAGCGAACGATTATCCCCTTCTTTCACTAAGCGACATTTGACTACATTTTTGATGGAATCTAGATAGTTTGGCCCACTTCCACTGAATAGATACAGGAAGTGACCTGATAAGCATCAAAGTCAACGCTGACTGCTTTTGGTGCTCTAGAAGATCTTATGAAATTGATTTTCCAAACAGATAGATGGTCTACAATTCAATTGAATACACCATTTGATTCATAATACATTTCAACTGTACTTGAGCACTAGTCATTGAGCTATAAATATACTCAATGATTTCGATATCAATCCATCGATTCGCAATAACGATCGTATCCCTTAAACAAGTGATTGCCTGCATCACTCAATATCGGAACGATCTGATCTTTTCATCCATAAAGCTGCAATTACTCATTGAATAATAGCTTTCGGGCCTTTCAAAGTCATAGTGTGCAGTTTGTCTTTTGGTAAAACAGGGTCTGAAAAGTCCAATGAACAAGATCGAGCTTATACTAGTGCATCAAAATTACCAGAGAGCCAAGCATACTTGATCACAAGTCAAACATTCATTTCGCTTCGCTCATTGATTTTCTTGGCTCGATGAATTCTCAAGTTCCTCGCCACTTCAAAATTTACCCCCCCCTCAAAAACCCGTCCTACATCCTCCAAAGCAATACCCGTAACATCGGGATAGCCCCTGTACACCCAAACCCAGGCTCCCAAACACGAGCACCCAAAAATCGCAAAAGTGGCCCCTGCCGACAACTTCTTCACCAACGACAAATAGCTCAAAGAAATAACAAAATTCGCCCCCCAGTTGCAACACGTAATAATTGTCCCTCCCGCTGCTCTGGCTTCCAAAGGAAGCAACTCAACTGAGGACCATGGTACGGTCCCTAATCCAGAGGCATAAGCAGCCACATAAATTACTATAGCGGCAAGAACGAGAACATTGCTAAAAGACGAGCCTATGGAATACACGCCAGCAGCTATAAATAGAGCCACTCCCAATAGCCACATAGTCTTTAAAAGGGTGTTTCTACGGCCTATACGGTCAACCAAAAAAAAGGGAACAAAACTAAATAGAAAGTTTGTGAGAGCAATTGATATAGAAGCAAAAATTGGGTCTTCAAATCCGAGATCTTTGAAGATGACTGCAGAATAGTACATAAAGGCATTAAACCCTACACATTGTTGTATAAGCATCAAAATCAGCCCCACAGCCAATGCATTTTTTGTGCTGTCTTTTGCAAGAATTTCCCTATAAGATTGGCTATGAGCTGCTTCATTAGCCGCACTGCTCAACAAAGTGACTTTATCCTCTACTTGAGACTGAGATGCATTTGGGAAGATCTTGTGAAGCGCGATTTGGGCGCTTGCCATATCCCCCTTCATAATACTATATCTGGGAGACTCTGGTATGAAGCGCACAATCAATAAGAAAAAGAGAGGGGGTATACCGCTCACAAAGAAAGATATTCTCCAATTGTGGCTCACGTGTTTGAGAGAATTGGCTAGTAAGTAGGCTAAAAGCTGACCTCCAGTACAGCTTAAACTGTTGCAGGCTAGAAGTCTTCCTCGGACTTTAGACGCCGATACTTCGGAGATAAAAACGGGAGTGACCATACTGGCGCCCCCTACGGCTAATCCTACAATGGCACGTCCTAAAACTAGTTGAATGACATTATAGGAGAATGCCATTTCCACTGCAGACACGATGAATATGGCACAACATGCAGCAAGCACGTTTCTACGGCCGTACCGATCGGCCAACGCGCCGGAAAAGACCGAACCAACCAAAGCAGTCACACTGGTCACGCTAGTGATGGTCTCAGCCTCGAGGGGCGAGAGTGTGTGGCCCAAGTCGTCTTTGATGAAGAGTAAGCAGCTTGAGATGATCGCAGTATCAAAGCCAAAAAGAAGACCTCCGGTAGCTGCAGCAAGCACAATTATCACTAGAAAATAGCCGAGGGGGGTCTCTTCGATGGTGTCGAGGTCACGGGCCGTGGTCTCGGTGAGCATACTGTGCTCAGTGGCTTCTGACAGGGCATCGATGTCTGTGGGTGTGTCTGGGTCGTAGGACATTTTAGTGGTTTAGGCGTACCGATAATTTTATGCGATTCCACATGTATTGACTGAATTGATTTTTGGTGCAGTATTTTGGGGTCTGGCTTTATGGGGTTTGGATTGGATTGGTCATAAGAATGCATGCATTCTCAATTGACAGGTCATGTGATGGAGGAAATGTTTAACTGTTTACCATTCACTATTAACTATAACGATTATATAAGCAATCTTCATTTCTTATATATTGTGTAAGTATGATCAGCATTATTACATGCCAATCGTGTATGTGGGACTAAGAATGCTCTAGATGGATGCTTGGACGTGCTGATTGATTAACCAAATATATATTCTCTCTTCTCTACCAGTTTTGATTTTGAAAATCAACGCTCAACTGACAATGCGCTCCCTCAGTTCATCGAAGTTACTATAGTACAGTCAGCCTAGTGATGAAAATATACATTGATTGTACGCTCAAGCAGGTGTAAGTAAACTATGCTAAGTTCGGTTGGTCATACTTAGACATAAACTTACAAGACCCCATCTTAGTATATTGCATACATACACCTGATACAGAAGTTTATACTCTTCACTTGACAAAGGGTAGCTATATCGAGCTGAAGCATTTGAATCTAATCTTCTGAGCGTATTTTCATCTCGAGCTAATGAAAATTTTCACAAGGAGATCTTTTTGGAAGTCGTACGTTAGGTCCTAACAGGATCGAAAATATGCCAAGTTAATATTTGTATGATGAAATATAATCATGTATATAACATACACGAATTTATAACACCTACAACTCAATGCAACTATGATAAATTCATTCTAATCACTAAAAAAAGTTGCCATCAATGCAAATTTCACACTATATATCCAAACTCATATAAGCTCATGCCATTGGGTTCCACACCTCTCCTGGAACACTCAACCCCCCGCCCTTCACTCGGTCTCTTTCAAACTCTCTCCAACGCTTCATAACAATATGCAGGGCGTCAAAGTCTCCCTCTTCCTCCTCGTGCCCCTTATCTCCAATAACCTTTCTTGTTTCGCCCCAGCTAAAGTCGTCAAACTTCCAGAAAGCATATGTAGGAAGCACAAAGTTCCATATAGGAAGCCCCACAAGATACACCAACATCCACCAGAAATAGGACAAGCTCAGGATGGTCACGGCAATGAGAATGGCCGGCAAGCCAAAAATAACCCCAAGAAGAACCAAGGTAAGAACAGGGGTGGGCTTCGAAACTATAGCAAAGATAATCACGTATATAGTGAAAACAATCGCAGCAGGAAGCACCAAAGTCCCAATCAACTCCACAAAAATGATAAACTGCATGGAAAAACAGAAAGTACCACATAAATCTTTCACCAAAACCAACTCCATGAGGTTGTGCACTGTACTGTTGATCCATCTTCTTCTTTGCGAGAGAAGTACTTTGAAAGTATCAGGGACAATGGTCTTACACGCTGCTTTAGCCACAAAAACTTGTTTTCTCTTAGGGAACGTCCGGAGCATCAAGGTCAGCAAAAACCGGTCTTCTCCTAAAAGAAGAAGATTCTTCTTGTGTAATGTGTCTACTACGTTGTCCAGATACCGTTCTACAATATCAGGATTTGCAAGGATAGGCACCCAAAACCCCTCTCTTCCCTTAGGCGCTTTTATGCGGTACATACAGAAACATCCCGGAAGACACGTGACGCACCCAAAAACGCTCTCAAATGCTTTGGCCTGGTGATGGGAGATAAAATACTCAAATACCTGGATAGCGCTTGTGAATGAGGCGCCCTTGTTGGAAATTTTGGTTTCACCACAAAGACCCATCACAGAACTATCCTTCACCATTGTCGCGATCATGTGCGTGAGCGAGTCTGGGTAAACACGCGTATCCGCGTCCACCATAAGCACAATCTCGTACATGTCGGTCATTAAGCTGGTCACGGACCAGATGCTACTTAAGATCTCAAACTCAAGCCGCGTCATCCGCTCGTTGAACATTACTTTCTGGAGAAACGACATGAGGATGATCTGCAGGTCCCGCTTACCACGGTTTCCTGGCTTCGCAGAGCCCTGTTCGGCCTCAGTACCACACTTGACCACAATGATCATCGGTACACGCTGTTGTTTTTCCCTGGGAACCGTAGCATCGTCATACTTGTAAAACCCAGCATAGACCTTGGCCATGTTATGTCTTTTTGTTCCCTGGGCCACAGCCACATACGAGTAAGGTTTGACCTCGTCTGCAGGAATGATCAAGTCATCCAACATCTCGATTGCGATATCCGACGTGTACTTGTCGTTCCCAGAACCTTTGATAAGCCCGTCGCAAATCACAAACAAAAGCTTGTGCAGATTCGGGTAGTCTGTGGTCGAAAGAGAGTCCAAAGTGGTTCTCAAGCCTTCCTCGTCTTCAGAGTAGCAGGTGACCACGCAGATGGCGTGAGCTAGCGGGTAACCAAATGGTTGGGCTGTTGGAGGCGGCTGTTCGACGACCAACGGCGAGACCAAGCTCAGCGCCAAGTGCTGATCGACATCCTCCCCCTGTTCGAAGCGCGTGGTTTCAAAGGGGTTAAGGAGGGTGTTCGCGGACTGGGAAAGTTTCAGATTGGCATAAAACAGCAGACGAAGATTATCTGCTGATTTGGTTGGTTGTAACTGCAGAAGACGTTTCTTTTCAGCTTGAAGAGCCATAGATGTCATCTCAGCTGGTTGGTCTGGGTCTGCTGCGTTGAGAATCTCGTCCATGTCACCAAAGGACGACATTCTCGAATGTCTACGGGTTCCCATCAACAAGCTTCTTCTTTTTTTGTAATCTGCTCTGTTTTTCTGGTCAACCGGTTTTATAGGTCCCTGGGCCATGGCGTTGTCGGACCAGGCCTCAATTGCCTTTTCTCTTTGAGCCATGGATGTGGCATCGTCGATGGTTGCGCCTTGGCGAGGCGACACCACCCACCTGTAGTAACAGGCAACCAAGAATTTTGCTATGATCACGGCCAAGATGAAGACCAACATAGAGTAGAGCACGATATCTGAGGCTATGCAACCAATAGTGTCGGAATCTATGGTTCCGACTTTGACAATCTCCTGGAGACATTTCCCGATTTTCTTGCCAGATGGCGACGAAAAAACAAGACTTACGTCGCGACCTACCAAATTTCTATCCGACTTGAGGGCGTCAAAAATCGTAGGATAGGTGAGGTCGGTCAGTTGGATCCAGCCCAAGAGAGAGAGGTCTAGCACGTCGCCGTTGTACACAACCAACAGTCTTGAGCTATTTTTTATGTCATCCCAAGTAAAGTACACGTCACCGCCACTTTTGAGAGAGTAGTAGTCTTTTCTAGCCTGGTCAGACGTGTGGCACGCCCAGCCATCGTAGTAAGGACTAGTGAAGTTTACAGTGCTGCTGCCGTCTTGAGCAAAAAGCGAACACGGCATGTACCAAGCTACCTCATCGCCATTTTTAGGAATTGTACAGTTATCTCTCGGTTTTATAATGCCCTTACAATTGCCGTTGACATTCTGGAACAACAACAGACCGTCTCTGCCCCCTGCGTTGATTGGAGGGTACAAGATGTTGGTTCCAGCAGGAATGCCTTCTGCAGCAGGGTGCAACGACGTTGTGAGATCGTACGCTTTCCCGTTGACTATCATGTAGCCTGAGGAGACCTCGTTGTTGCGGATTTTCACTGGGGGGGTTCCACAAACCGTTCTTGTGAAGCCAAAGACAAGAAACGCCACAATGGCGCCAAACACAAGGATGATCAGAATCAAGCCCATTTTCTCGCGCCACGCCGTCTGCCGCTCCTTCTTAGGCATCCCAAAGAAACGGAGAAGGGGGGGAGGAGCCCAGAAGGTGATTATAGAGCAGTACAAAAGCCAGCACAGCATGAAGAGAGACTTCTTACGAGCCCCTACTTTGATGCGCATGCTAGGGTTACCACCGTACGGAAGAGGATTGAGATGTGAATATTCATTATCTTCATCGTCCTCGTCTTCTCCTGCTACCAAAGGCCGTTCCACTTCATCATTGAGACCGTAGATGGTCGTTCCATGGTGGTCTTTGGCAGACTCGAAATCCTCAAGAGGAATTCCATCCTGCGACTCGCGTGCCAGGGCTCTGGCCAGAGCCCGTTTCAGCAGAGCCATGCTTCTACGGTGGTCGGTCACGGGGTTTGCGCCGGTTGTGGAGTCTTGGACTCGGATGTTACCGGCCTCGCGCGACGCAAGCTGGTTATAATAGAAGTTGGGATGCGACGCATCAATTTTGGCCCTCTCGGGTTTTACTAGGGACTTTTTACGGTCAAGAGTGCCCAGCTCAAGGTCATGCATTTTATTGTATTGGTCTAATATTTTCTATGTTGATACTATGAATACTTAAGTGCTAGTATGAATATTGGTGTACTGGTTAGTAGCGCAATATATAAAAATATACCAGCAGAAAATCTACCGCTAGATTGTGATTTATGGACAGTTCATGATCGGAGGAGCAATTTAGTAATTAAAGAAGCGTTTCTTTCCAGATCAAAAGGTAGAATGGAATACTGAAAATACAGTGCGATGCTTGTGGTACTTCTTTATACTTCGTTGAACAATCACACTTTGTTGAAAGTTTCACAAATCTCTATGAATCAAAGAATGCAGGCGGTAAAACCAATTTTCATAGAAGTAGAAACATAAACATACATCGAAAAAACTTCAATCAACAGGGCTCTAGATTGCTTCAAATTGCTTCAAAAAGTCTAATGTTCGGGGATAATTATGGGTAAGTCAGGAAAATGATCAAACCAATCTCTGGGAGAGTACTCACTCTGTATAGGTATATTAGTAGCCTGGTAAAACTACCCTAGTTTAGATCCACTAGTGATGATCCACAGGTTTTGATATAGGTAGTGAACCGGTGGACTGGGGAATCCCGCTCAAAAACTTTAACGCCAAAGAGATAATGGACGTCAAAAACTGCTCGAAAACAGTTGTATTTGCAGGGTATAATCAAGGCGTCACAAAGGACACTGGTATTGTTTGGGCTAAAAATAAAATCATCAAAATTTTGAGTGAAAACGGTGCATTCAAATTCAGTTTGTTTTAAGATTATCTTGATATTACTTGAAAGGCGGATTGCGGACAATAGTATTGTGATATTATTGATAATTTTTCAGATTGATTTTTCACATCTTTTTGGCCTCCAATCTGGTCTCCTCTTAGTTGATTATGTAAGGTGGAACTAGGCACATTATAATATATCTGGTATTGAATTTATATATACACATATATATTAATGTTACGTTTAATATACACGTTTGTAGCGCATATATATATAAAGGCAGTAATACATTAGTTCCATAAGGTTGTGCATGTTGTCGATCAGATCGGTAGCCGAATTCATGATCTTGCTTAGCTAATCTGGTACCAGTACGTCAAAGTGATCAGATTCATAAGTCAGTATAAATCTGCGCCAGATGGTCGAAAGGAATTTGGAATATTTGAATCTGTGATTTGTCTGGTGCTTCGTGAACTTAGTGTCACATTTAACTGTATTGACATTAGTGAGTTAAGCAAGTCAAATGGTGGCTTATAAATGAGGTCGACTGAGGGGAGACCGCAGACTAGGAGTTTTAGACTGAAGGAGGCTAGTATTTTGTTGTGAGCCTCTACTGTCTTATGGTTTATCGCTAATAGGTTATAGGAGAGAAGCAGTACATTGTCGCGTGTTTGAAAGGGTATACCTCGCTAACTAGGGCCCTATAATCTGGCGCTACAAAGATTTTTCACTGGCCAGTGGTCTAGTAGCTGAGAGATTACAAGTGGTAACTAAAGCGTAGAGTTGGCCAATCTACACTATTTTTGAACCCTGCCTGACTAGAAACAGTCGAGCAAAACAAGACTATTAATTTCTTATGTTGTCAAGAGCTTCTTAGTATCTACAGTTTAAAGTAGCGTAGCTAGACATATGACCATGGCAATCATACAGTCCTACCTATGAAGAAGTAATGAATCAATGAACGACACAGTCCATTTGTTGATACACAACTAAAAACTTACGAAAAGACCATAGCATGAATAAAGGTATCACCATAATCCCAAAGCACGTGCCTCTCTTCTCCTAGCTTCTAGCTTAACTCTCTCTACACGCTCTTGACGCACTTCCAACTTGAATCTTTCTTTTAAAACCTCTACGTGATTCTTAGCAATTTGACGCTCTCTTTTTTTCTCTTCTCTTAATGCTCTACGCGTTTCTTTGCGCGCCAAATGTGCGGCCTTTTTCTGAGCGTACCAGTCATTTCTGCTTGTTTTACGATCATTGAGAAACCCTCGAAAAAGGCCTCCATGTTCTTTTTTGATTTGTTGGTGTATTTTTCTAGTTTGCTCCGAAAGTTCTTGAGCTAGCTTCTCAGACCGTGCATTCACGAGTTTCGCAATATCAATTCTAAAATTCTCTAGAGGGCTCAGAGGCACTTCATCGTCATTATTACTAATTTTTCTATTTTTTTGCTCTCTCTCCACCTTTTCTTTCTTGAGCTCAGCCCGTACTCTTCGCTTGACTTCTCGATGATCTGATATCTTGAAGTATATGCCTTTGATTCGAAGAAACCCTTTCTGACGATTGTATTCTGCTCTGATTTTTTTGCGCTCTCTTTGAGCATTGTTGAGCGCAGTTATAGCACTCGATCTGAATCGCTCCTGAACTCGTCCCATCGAGATTAGTTGGTGGAAACAAAAAGAATTTATAAGTGGGCTGCGCGCTAAATTGTGCAGATCTTGGCTGGGTGTGAGCCATTTACACGGACTTTAAGTGGGGTGATAAAAGATAGTAATATATCTAAATTTTTCCCATTTTTATGATTTTTAAATTTCTATCGTATCATATTTTCTGTCTTTATTATCAGAATAGTGATGGATATGGGTACACCCATATTCTTCCCTATCCAAACTTTCGTCTTGGTTATTTATTTATAGACCTGTCACTCTGTACAAATACTGCCATATGGCTGACACTTATGATCCCTATTAGGCTAAGTTGCGATTGACTGCCTTGACATAACATGTATAACAATAAATGATTAGTCGCATCGATACCATCTGTCTCAACTCATTTAGTTTGTTTGATCTTGCCTGATCTGCAGTGCGTCATCGCATGAGTTTAGTGATTAATTTAATTCAATTTCAAAGTTTAATTCCATCTAAGACTGATTGTGTAGCTGAATATCAGATTCATACTTGTATTTACTGTTCCCATCACAGCTCGTTTCACTTTTCAGAGGACGGCCTACTCAGTCGGTAGTTCTGGAACTCAGGGCAAATCCTTTGGAGTAGAACACTCGAACACATACAAGACAAAGCACAAGAAGCTCACTCTTTGAAAGACCAACTGCATCAATTGAACTACTATTTTGTTTAGTCAATGACTTTCAACTCGCACTATTACTTTTATGTTTGCGATTATTGATTACTCAGTAAACTAATACACAGCATCGTAAATACCTCCTAAAACTTGAGAAATGCCTGATCATCCTTCGATGACAGAATCAAGTTAAATGAAACGGGGAAGGTGCCGTATATCAAGTACTGATATGATTCTTAGTATGCAAGAACTACGACGGACAGTCATATCTTCATACTATATACGAATCCCACTCACATTACCAAACAGATCAACCATTCAGAGGATCAGAATCAGCTTAGCGTCGCTATAAGCCCATACAGAACGTTCCTGGAAAACTACAATCCGAAACTTAAAAAAATGTACAAAAAGACAAGCAGCAGAACAAGTTCACAAATATTTAATGTATATACAAAAACAAGCAACAATAGTGTACAACAACAACTCTCAACATCACTCCAAAGGATCCAAATCCATCAAACTCAAAACCAAGTCATCACCAGTGGTTGTTCCCTGATCAATGTTAGCTTGAGTAGGTATCATGCCTCCGAAGGTGTTCCCTCCAAACAATGCTTCCACCTGATCTAACCCTCTCATTGGATCTCCGTTAATACTAAAAAAAGTGCGCTCCAAAGCGGGTATTTCTGTGTCGAAAGCAAACCTTTCTTCGGCTTCTCCAAAGGTACTCGATTCACACATCCCCACATTTTTCAAATAGCCTGTAGAGCACGGAAACCCTAGTTCTTCAGACTCCTTCCCCTTTCGGCCAAACACATCATATTTTGCTGCCAACTTCCCCAAGTACTCGTGCCGCCCGAGCAAATCACAAAAAGCTTGGATTTTGTCGTCCGCCAGGAAATCGGCCCCGTATTCATCTTTCAAATGAGCTATGCATACTAAAACCACAGTCTTATATAAGCACCCGTTCTCGTCCCCAGGAATACGACACTGCTCCAAACACTCGACCAAACACTCAGCCATCAAACGCACATCTTCAACTTTCTCACTGATCCACTCCTCCCCTTCGCCCCCATCCAACACGTCCTGAAAAATCGCCAAGTACGAAGCAGCAATGTAGTTTGCGCAATTGTTGATCGATCTCATGTGCTGGGAAAACACAGATAATGTGAATCTCTGCATTCTTCTAGCTGTACTCAATCCTCTGAGCCTGAACTGTCTGGTTCTTTCAAAGAAGGACTGCTTAAGAGTAGCAAAGTCTACGCCCAGACATCTCAGAAGAAAGCCCAAGAGTTGGTCGTCCCCATATACCGCATTGCAAGCTTTGGCAGCTACTCCGTGGCCCCTTATGAAATAGTACATAAACTTAAACAGCATCACCAACATCAACATTCCCGGTTCCGCCGCACTGCTGCAAAGCTGCGCAGCAGTGTACCCCCCGAAAAGAGGGTCCACGGCCTCGGGCCCAAAAAAGTCATGTGTCGACATTTGCTGGCTTGTATAGCCCGAAATGTCAAATCCATCCAGAGGGAGACAATTCTCAGGCAAAGCTTCCTTACATTCATCAAACGCCTTTGTGAAGTCGTTGATCTTGTCCAAAGCATCATACAAATGCTGGAGGGACCGTTCTCTCAGGTTTCTGTCTGGGGCTTCCTTGATGCCCAGGATGGCCTTAACTACACTAGCCAAGTAGTCTTCTCTCGAAAACTGGGCTGCTAACATACATATACAGTACAGTGTGTAGTACACTAGAAGAGTAAAGCCCATGGTCGATTCCAAGGCAAACTCATGGAAAACTGTGAATAATGCCTTTGGATTAAGTACCTTACCATTTTCTGTTTCCACGAGCCTGAGTTTATCTATAAGGTTGCCTTTTTTGTGACTGACGTAGTAGTGCTTATGGATATAATAGTTTGCTAAATCCACAAATTCTGTCTCTTTCCACCCATCTTTTTCGGCAGAATGAGTGCTTCTATCCAAAGCTGTAGCCATATCCCTATCGAAAATAAAGCATTTAGCCCATAGAAGTTTTCTCTCCCATCTTTCTTCATCAGAAACCATAGCTATGGGATTTTCAGAGAAAATCACTGGAGAGAGTGTCTGGTAGTTCATTTTAGTACAGTGCTGTACCGCCACACTTAGCACAAAATAGCCGAATTTTGAGTACGCTGTGGTATTCAAGTAGAGGAAAAGAAAGAGAAGTGCCACCACCAGCATCTTGCCCTCTGGGTGATGCTGTACTTTCGCAAAATGGTGGAAAGCGTTTCTGAGGGTTCTTCTCTCCGTTTCTAGTATTATGGAGACAGGCGTGCACAAGCCGGTATCTGATACGTTTGGCACCTTATTTTTAGTTAAAAAATCAATGTCTTGTGTTATGTAGCCGCACCCGAAACACACACAAACACACATAAACAACATTTCAGAGTCATTGAGTGGATCTGCACCATATTTGCGTACGGGTGCTTCTCCAGCTACAAGTTTGTATACTTCTGTGGGGTGCACATCATAGAATCTACAGTATAAATCGAACACCTCAGCGTCTGTGATGGGGAACGCCTTTGGCCGGTAGTGTAAGAGCGATTCGAGGTATCTCTTAACCTCGCGAGGGTTTCTAACAAGCATCTCGATGTCCTGTTGTAGCCCCCCAAACTCCTCCTTTACAGCAGAACCCAACTCACTTAAAAATCGGCTATGCTGAGCCACAAATGGCTTGAAAAGAGCAAAATTACGACCTGTTTTCTCTTTGATTTGCACTATAAACGAAGGAGAGATTATAGAGCCTGAAGACATGCTTGACACAAGCTCTTCCAAACGCTCGTTGGGGAAGCTGAGAGGGGAGTCAGACTCAGAGGTTACACTGGATACCGCAGAGAGGTTTGAGATGGAGGCCCTCTCTATGTGCAGCACACGTGACTCTAGAGTGTCGAATCTACTGTGGAGGGATTTCACAGACGAGTCTAGCGATTTACAAAGAGCAAGGATGGAGGAAAGGGTGGCCTGGGATGCTTGTGTGGTGTTTGGGGTGCTTATACTATTTTGAGGGGGGTTTATAGGGTTAGTGGGGGTGTTGCTACTTGTAGTGCTAGTGTTATTTTCCTGTCTAGAAGCTGGCGCATCTGCTCTCTTATCAACCCTCGACTTCTTGGAAGTGTATATGCACTCGAAGCTGTGCTTTGCGCAATAGGCACAGGGCTGGGTACCCAGACACCGGCTTTTTCTTCGGCGGCATCGTTCGCATGCGTTTTGGGCTCTGCGGGGAGTTTGACCAAGAGCCATGATTGGACGCGATGCCGAAAATGAGGGATCCATTTGTGTAAAGTACACTTTGTGCTTTATACTATCACTCAGAAGACGGAAAATTTTCAAAAACTCCTATACTACTGTAGTACGTAGAGTTCTTCTATTTGCTTGCCTTCTCGTAATGTTTATAGACAAGTGGCCGTTATTGTTTCTGCCTTGCTTGTCACTAGATAGACTGAAGGATTTCTGAACAACCAATGAAACACAATGCCTAGCTTCAAAACAAAACAGCTATACTCTTCAGCATATACTCGGCTCAGAATATGAGAAAGTATAAAAGTCCTTTGTGTGGTTTTGTAGTTTGGTTAAAGAGTAGTTTGCGAGGCGAAAATTGCGTGCATGCAAAATTAAAATATGATGAGATTATCGAGATGAATGAGACTTATAGATAGAGATTGTTGTAGATTGATTCTAATTGTTGAAAAATTTTCTACAGACTCACTCTGTATACTTTTATCATAATCTTTCTCGTTTTTCTTTAAACTAAGGATTAATTCATAGTGGAGTCTGTGCATAGTGACATCCGTGTTTCAGATAGAGGGTATATTATATAATTACAAGCAAATAAGAAATCAAGGTGATCCGATTGTTTACTCAGACCTAAGTAGTAGAACTTACAAGGGTTCAACTTTTTTAGAACAAAGTGTTGCTGCGTAGAAGAACAGGAACACTTTTAATAATCATATAATGATGAGACTTGAAAGACAGAAGAACATTCGTAAAAAGAAAACTGTTAGATGCTCTGTAGAACTAGGTTAGTTAGTGAGTTTGATGAAACTGGTGAATACACTCATATGCAACACATTCTTGACCTCAAAAAGTCTCATGTGTAGCATACTAAGTAAGCTCTTGATGATGCTGACACAGATCAGACGTTCATTCAAACTCACCGAAAGAAAGGCTTGGAGAGCTGAAAAAACTGGTGGTTAAGTATATTTTGATTTTCATAGGCACTTTTGCTTCAGACGCTTTTGGGAATGACGATAAGATAAGATGGTGTGTATTTCAAGAGGAAAAACACGCTCTTCTCCTTCCTGAACCTTTTGAAGGTAATAAATTCTTTCTATCTATACCACAGTATACATTTACAATGTCTCCAAAAACATATGTTTGGTCACTATACACAAATCGCTGCTTTCTCCGAATTTTTGGACCACGCTCGATCTTTATGGACTTTCCAAGAGTCTGACTGAGAGATAAAATGAGAACAATTTTCCATACCAAAGCTACTACAGTTACTACAACAGAATCCCAACCATTTAATCTAATTATATTTACACTATACTGTACAAAGAATCACAAAAAGATTGTACATAAGTCATTAAATCCAAGCTATTCATATATGCCTTTTACTGCGCCACATTATTGTAGTTGAACCGCATTTGATCTGCATCAAGGTTCATTCGATAGTACATTGGCACAGACCCCCCCTGCCCTCCCACTTGTCCAGGAGCTTGTCCAGCCATACCACTCTGCATATGCCCATGTACTCCATTCTGAACCTGGTTTTGGACATGGTTTTGTCCCATTTGCGCCATTTGGCCCATTCCCTGGATAGGCATTTGACTAGGCATTTGGCTGGGAATTTGACTAGGAATTTGGCTTGGCATTTGACTGGCAATCAGCCCAATTTGCCCCATTTGTCCCATCTGCCCCATCTGCCCCATCTGCCCCATTTGGCCAACTCCCTGCCCCCCGTGCCCCTGCATTTCAAACTCTCCCATCATAGGCATCATCATTTGAGGATGGGCCTGAATTCCTACTCCCTGGCCTCTTACAGTCGGAGCACCTGCCACCGGCGCACCTCCCTGCACCTGAGGTGTGACTCTAGGCTGAATTGTCGCCGTCTTCTTGCCCCTCCCCTTGATCCCCTTATTAGAATTTTTGTAGATTTCCATGAAATACTCAATAATTTCCCGTTCGTCTTTTGGTAGGTGCTTGAAATCGTCTCCCAATGTAGCCAATTTATCAGTCAACTCAAGAACAACGTTAATATGAAATCTGTTTTGATGTGCCTTGAGATTGCCCAATTGGGTGAACGCTTTGTCACAATTCTCCAATTTACATTTGAAAGGCTTAACCTTTGTATGAGTAAGTTTATGAGCTGCCAAATTCCCCTTTCTGGAAAAGCTTCGACCACAGTCATCACATTTGAATGGTCTTTCACCAGTATGAGACCGTGAGTGGGTTCTTAAATTCCCACCTTGGGTAAAAGTTTTACCACATTCTTCACATTTGAAAGGTTTCAAACCAACATGGGATCTAACATGGACTTCTAAGTGTGTTGTTTGAGTAAAATTCTTACCGCAATACTCACAAATGTGTTTTTTCTTTGCAGATCGAGTCTTTAGTTTATCAATCCCGCCTACCAAGCCAATTTCTGGTGGTAAGACATCCCGATCCTCTATGGATCCATCCGCTGCACGCGCAATCGGCTTTTTGACGCCCTTGGCACGTGCCTGGATGACCAACATGAGTTGATCCACCTTAGTAGCCCCCAAGATCGGTTTTTCAGGCAGAGGGGACGTGGAAGCAGGAGTGGCGGGTGCTACAGGAGGAGTACGTTGATTTGCAGAAGAGGTTCTCGTATGAGTAGGCTTTTTCTCAACAACGTCTTCTACTTTTACATTTACGTTTTTGATACTATCTCTGCGGAAAAAACGATCGAATTCACTCAGCATATCACTAGTAATACTAGGAAGAATGCTCAGCCTACGACGGTTATACGTAGGCTCAAAAATATTGCCGAGCAGAGGCTGCCTCAGGCCAGACTCTTGACCGAACACCTCAGGGTTGAACACGGGATAAAACGAGGGGAGTCGGTCATGATCAATGTGGTATGCATAATTCATTGGAGGGGTAGGAGGATGACCAGAAGGGGGATTTGAGCCCGTAGAAGGGTTTGGGATAGTAACATTTTGTGGGTTTGTGTTTGTGTTGCTCGTGTTTGAGGTTGCTGTGTTCGCGTAGGGCTTGGAGAAGTCTTCCGGATAGTTATTTAGAGAAGCCATTGCTTCTAGTAAATATGGGTATCAATGGAAGAATAAGAAGTAAGATAAAAGTTGATCAAATGGTCTTGACCAAAAGAACTTTGGCGCGTGAACTGCCTTGATCAGATGTTATAGAAGAAAGAGTTAAAATAGTAAAAGAGATTGCCAGAAAGAGAAAACAGACATCAGATAGATAACTGAACAAGATTCAAGTAAAGATCAATTGACTCTCAAATACTTTTCACAGTTTGTGTTCTTTTCTTTCCTTCTTCTCGTGAGAATTTATCGATGAGATGAGAAGCAAAAAAGAAAGACTTTGATGGCAAACGAGAAAAACCCCCCTTTCCTAATTAGGCAGGCGCCGGAAGGTTGCTGCAGAAATGGGGGTGTGCGTGCAAGCGAGGGGGGCTGTAATCGGATGAAAAGGTCAGGTACGAGAAAGTGCTCGGTGAATAAAAATGTTATTGTCATTTCGGATTTTATCCCTTTTTTTTTGAGTTTTATTGACTATTCTGCCAGTTTTTGTCTGGTGAATTTTTTGGGATCAGCGGCAATTTAGCCTGAGTCAGCAAAGATGAGCCTACAATAGAAGTATAAGCCAAGAATGTTAAAATTTAGTGAATTTCCAGTAACACCATATCGTGTATGATTTGGTATATAGTTTAATGATCTTACTTTAGATTCCAGCTTCTTATCTTAACAAATTTATTACTGGGATGCTCTCGTATCCAATGGTTGACGTGCAGGTGCCATTTCATAGGCAGAACCGAATACATTATACCACCACGTTTAACACAATTTTTTTGACTAATTGATGTTTGAATCCTTCGTTTACGAGATCTTTAACAAGGATCGCTCATTTCTAGCTTCTTTGTAGCTCGTCTATGATTGTACCTTTTACACGAAGCAGAATCAAGGGGAATATACACGGAGAACAAAACAAGGGAAAAAAATAATGAGAAGACTTATAAATGGGGTAACAGATGTAGAATATATCAGAATCCTATAGTGGTACTAATGCCGATATTCGTATACAAAGCTTACGCCACCGAACGCCTTGGTGCGCCACCGGTGAAAGCTATTTGAATCAGAATTTAAGCGTGCCCGTAAAGTCTTCACAGGAACAGTCTTTACTTATTTACTTTGAATTCTCATAATCCACTTACTTTAGTATTCACTAGCCATGCTCTTCCATGTGATATTATATATATTCCACAGTTATACCTATAGCTCTTTAACGGTATAGTTAACCGATGACTATACAAAGCTGTTACTGGTATTTGTATACGCGCATGTGATTTTAGCGTTCCGTATTAGTGAATGTGATTGATAGCTTAATCTGTGTACATCTCCGCCCCAACAATAATCAACGGTCGATGTACAGCGCATTCTAAAAGAGAAAAGAAAGTTTCGAATCTGATCTACATTTCCTTTTTTAACGTGGGAGATTAACTATGATTCAAGTTATTCACAACATTTTCCAAACAATCTTTGTAGATTTTCATACATCCAATAGTTATAGCATATTGAACTCGAGCTATACGTAACGGAACGTAGGCTTAAAAATGATCAAAAGAGCTCTTTTAATTCATTGTATTGTTTTGGGTGTGGCGTTGTATACTCTGATTCGTTACAGTGTCACAGGGATTCAAATAGCGTGTGATAAGTTTATAAGTGCACCATACATGAAGCAACTCAACTAGCTCATCCGAATCCTAAATCTAGTAGTATTTGTTTGTTTGAAAATCAACCGACTTTGCAATATCAGCTTGAATACTTGAACATAATAGCGCTGGTGGATGTTTCTGTAGGAACGCTCATGAATGGACACTAGAACTGATGGATATGTTGTCCAAAAGATACAGTTTCTATTAAAATCGCATTTAAGTTATGAATTTATCTGTGATTGTTGTAATTGCACATTGAAGGCAAAACAAAATGGGCAAATAAACGTTGAAGTCAGTGTTCCTGCTTCATCGCAATTTTTCTCCACTCAAAGAAGGGATTTCTAAATTTGGTACCATTCGCTTCGCTCGTAGTAGCAAATTCAATGAGCTGCTTGAACCTTTTTTGATCTACAAAGTATTCAAGGTTTACAAATGTGAAGTCTGGCACACGTTAGAGACATTTCCTGAGCCACAAGAGTGGATGGAAAGACGACAAAGTTTTGGGAAGGGTGATATCATCTTCTCGTCGAGTAAATGGTGCATCGGTAGTATGACAATCTCCTCACAATTTGATGAATATTCTACTTCATTTCCCTTGATTCTTCCAAAAAAGGTATAGAGGGAACGTGTATCATACAACTGTGGCTCAAGTAGAGATTCTTAATTTGATAACTTTCGAGTTCGTTCAAAGACTCTGCAGCCTCCATCACTTAAATCACCTGCCTTAACTACAAAAGCAACAACAGAATCAACTAAGGCTTGTTAAGGCTAAGCAATAGTAGGGACTTTAAGAAACTTCAGGACAGATATAACCACCAACAGTAATAATCTATACCAGCAACAAAACATCTGTACCACCCAAATCAAAGATTCACAACAACAGCAACAAGAGTGAGCTTGGCTCTGCTCATTGAATATTAGAACCAGCGCAATAATCGAGCGAAGGCGTATTACTCGACGATAAAGCTCGCTGATAGTTGGCTAGTAAAACAACCACCTGCTCACCATCTCGCTGCTTGAGCGCAGTAACTGCTATATCTTACAGATTACATTTACACGAATAGTGTTGATTAATATAAAACTTATACTACGGACTCGCCCACTTCATCTGTTCGCCTATGGTAAATCAGTGAAACTACCACCAGCCTATCATGGGGCACCTAACAAATGTTTTCGACGTTACAGCACAACAAAGTGCTGGTAGAGAATGAAGAAGCATCGGAGAAATAAATCTATTCCTTAAGATGCTAGAAGAACATTATAACCCTTTGCTTGCTGCTGGTGAGTGCTCCACTCGTTGATAATGATAAGTGAACAATCGGCCCCACATTTCCCTTCGCTCGGCGTGTTGCTCACAAAATCATTTTTCTGGATGCTCCGCATCAAATCTCAAATCCCACCCAATTTCCTCCCCTAACTTTGGCAACACCTCCGCCACACTTTGCACATCCTTATCTCCTCTCCCCGAAATATTCACTATCAACGCCTTCCCCTTCCCCAATTTCTTGGCCAACTCCATCGCCCCGTACACCGCGTGAGAAGACTCCAACGCAGGAATGATGCCCTCCAACTGACTCAACAACTTGAACCCAAGCAATGCCTGCGCATCAGTTGCAGCCACAAACTCTGCTCTCCCGCTCGCGCTCCAGGCGGCCAACTCAGGACCAACCCCCGGGTAGTCCAACCCCGCAGACACAGAGTGCGTGTCGTGCACCTGCCCATCCTGGTCCTGCAACACAATAGTCCGAACTCCGTGAAAGACCCCCGGCTTCCCCACGCACAATGTCGCCAGATGCCGGTCAGTGTCAACACCCAGCCCCCCTGCCTCCACCCCCAACATCTTCACAGACAAGTCCTTTTCAAACGGGCTGAAAAGACCGGTACTGTTCAGACCGCCCCCAACACACGCGACCACGGCGTCTGGTAAGCGTCCCTTGGCCTCGAGAAATTGCTGCTTGGCTTCCTGGCCGATGACGCTCTGGAACGTGCGCACCAACGTCGGGTATGGGTGTGGCCCAATGGCCGAGCCCACCACGTAGTGCGTCAGATCTAAGTGCGAAACCCAGTAGCGGAAGGCTTCCAGCGTGGCGTCTCGAAGCGTCTGGGTGCCGTTGGTCACGGCAACAACTTCGGCGCCAAGAAGCCGGATCCGGAACACGTTCAACGCCTGACGGCGCACGTCCTCGGCCCCCATAAAAATCTTGCACTGGAGACCAAACTTCGCGCACGCCGTGGCTGTGGCCACACCGTGCTGACCTGCGCCAGTCTCAGCAATCACGTTTTTCTTGCCCAATCTGCGCGCAAGAAGCACTTGAGCGAGCGCATTGTTGATCTTGTGGGACCCCGTGTGGTTCAAATCTTCTCTCTTGAGCCAAATCTCGGCACCGCCTGCGTGCTCTGTGAGTCTCTCTGCCAAGTGCAACAGAGAAGGCCGCCCCATGTAAGAGTAGAGAGCCTTGAACTCGGCCCAGAACGTTGGATCCTCAACGGCATCATCAAAAGCGGCTTCAAGCTCACGAAGACACTTGTGGAGACCTTCTGGAACGTACTGCCCCCCAAACTCTCCGAAAAGAGGGGAAAATTTGTGTTTCTCTTCAAGCGGAGTAATTTTGAGGGTTTCAAAAGAATCTTCATACTTTTTGGAATCAGCGACATTGCCTTTGCCTCCAACAATCATCTCTACAAACTCTTTAGCCACAGTTTGTCTGTCCTCTGGCTTGGCATCACCAACCAACGTGATGATCTTACTGCCAATTACAACACCGTCAGCAGATTTCCCGACGTCCACAAAGTGTTGTCTTGTGCTGACGCCAAAGCCCACGGCAAGAGGTGTGTTTTTGGAGTATTTTCTGATGCGACTAACCAACTGATGGAGGTCCAGCGAGAGGGTGGTCAAGGCACCAGTTGTGCCCATACGAGAGACCACATAGATGAAGGAATCAGCAACGGAGCAAAGAGTTTTGAGACGCTCGTCGGTGGTGGAGGGGGCAATGAGGGGAACGTAGCTGAGACCTTGCTTAGTGCATACTGTTCTAAAGGGACCAGCAGCTTCTGGAGGAAGATCGACCACGATGAAGCCGTTGACTCCGGCTTTAGCTGAGGCCTCCACGAACTTTGACTCACCATACGCGATGATTGGGTTGTAGTAGCCCATGAGGATGATGGGAATGGACACACCTTTTTGGCGAGCCTCAACGACCAAGTCAAGGGTTTTCTGGACCGACATTTTGTTTTCGAGGGCCTGAATGTTGGCTTTCTGGATGGTAGGGCCGTCGGCAATAGGGTCGGAGAAGGGAATACCGAGCTCGATGACGTCGACGCCGCCGGCCTGGAAGGACTGGAGAAGGGGAACGGTGGAGGGGATGGTGGGGTAGCCGGCGGTAAGAAAAGTGAGGAGGGCGGGGCGGGCTGGTTAGCGCAAAGTTGATAATCTGTGAAGCAGGGGGGGCAGAGATCAATTGACTTAACAATTGAAGACTCGGTTAACTCTGTCAAAACAACAATAAAATATCAGCAATACTAAATCATTAGTACCTCGTTTCCTTGGTATCAATGTGAATGGTAGTAATAAGTGAGATAAGAGGAGTGACAGACTGATGAGCAGCGAACTGATAAATGATCAACTCTAGGAGATGGGTAGTCTCAAAAACATGTAACTGTATGAAGTTGAATAGAGAATCGCTCGTAATGACGAAGATGAACTCTTACCAATTAACAGTATCAATATGAGGAAAGTTGTCAATTAAGATACCAACACGATGACTGAAGAATCTTAAGATGTATGGTGTGGTGCGATCAATCAGAACAGTGAGTCGAGGAAGGCAACGATTCAACTACAAGAAAGCGACTTATTTGCAGTTTGCTCGTTGCTTCTTTCGAAAGAAGAAGAGAAAAAGGTAGGCATATCAATAATAACGCAAACCTATTAGAATAAGTAATCTGTTATACAAGCAAGCTGAGCGCAGCCGCTATACTCAATTTACTGATTAAAACTGATTCTGAAATTGTGCTTGTTTTCCAGTGTAAAGGAATGATAGGTAAGAAATGTGGGGAGGGGGAAAGAAGTAGAGGAATGAGACGGGAAATGAAAGCAAAGTGAACAGAACCAAATCTCAGCTAACCATAAAAATAAGGTCGAAGAATAAAAGCATAGATCTGCGATCTGCAACGTATGTCAATTTGTCGGAGTCAAGGAATAGAGGAAGATGGTGTTATATGATAATTGTAAGAATATCATAAGGACTGTGAAAAAATTAAATCATAATGACTATTAGTGACCGACTTTTTGAAGGCCATAGACGTTTAACGCTCACTCAATCATCAGTGATCAATGAATGAACACACTCAATAATCAGCCAACGGTTATAATGACTTAAAACGGAGGGAAAACCAGACAATAAGAAAATTTTCAAGATCTTAATAATGGAAAATATTAATATTTGTTTTTCCACTGTTTATCATACAATACCAACCAACTTCACCGACTCATGCTGCTCAACTCATTCAATCGGTTCACTACTTGATTGCCACAACCAGAGAGGTAAAACGAAAAAAAATCAAATCTCTGAGCAATAATCCAAAAGAAAGTTTGAATACTCACACTCCGCCTTGGCCTTTGCGAATTGAGCTCTCAAGGCAGCACTCATGGTAGTTGAAGAAAAAGTGAAGATTGGAAATTAAATTTAGTCACCGGGGTGCCACACCCCCGAATGTGTCAGAGTGGGGATTTTCAACATACTCGATAGGTTGGGTATAGATTTTGGAGGCGGAGTGAAAGATTATCAAGTATGTACAAATAAAAGCAGAGCTGTTGCCAAACTCTTCTTACGTTTGTTGGTCTTCAGAATGTAGCCCAATCGAACACTCATGAGGGCTCTATTAACGCACTTCTGAACTCAATTAAGATATCCAAAAATTAACCAAGTGAGTCATAACCCCAAACTGATGAGTCACACTAATTTACAAGAGTCCAAAAGATAGAGGCAAGTTACCAATCTTCTCGATAGATCAATGAACAAAAGATTGATAGATATACGGAGTCCGCATTCTGCTAAGCGCACGCAACACAGACGTAATTCGAAGTTAACATCGACTAATTCTGATCTTTCCGTTCTAGGCTTACATGCCCGACATATGCTTCCATTTGAGATTTTGGTCTGACCTTCTGATTTTCATCCTTGATTTCTCTTCTTAGAAGCAACGGCACAGATCTCCAGGGACAGCTAATGGCATACAAACAATTGTTTTATATTTGTAGAAAAAAGGTTTAGCGAAGTATGACCTTCACAAGCCCTCAGGCCTTCTAGTTGGAAATATTAGTATTCATAAGGCAGCTGGTATATGTAATATAAATACAAGTAAAAACCAACTACAAAAAAATGCAATCAAAACAGTGTTATCATCTGGAAAGACTCGCCACTATCCCTTGGCTCAAAGACCTCACCACCATCGCACTGGATCCCGAAAACTCATTAAGAACCACCATTATGTCGCGGTCCAACAAAAACCGCCTAAACTCAGGGTCGTCCACCTGGGCCAATATCAGCATAAAATTTAACATTAACACCACCAAATCAGACCCATCATCTCCCTGGTTTTTCGCTTCTTTGCGCTCTTCATTATACTCTGCTAAAACCTTGATAAGCACGGCCACCACTTCTGCGTGCTCATTGATAATTTTCATCAAACAATCTTGAGAGAGGATAACGTTATTGAAAAGAGATATAATGGCCTTCTGTAATGTTTTATTTTCTTTGCCGTATACTTTAAGCGTCATCACAGTTCTCAATTGGTCCAATATCCCGCTCTTCAAAACACTCACTCTTGCGCTATCTTCAAATCGAGAAACGTTGGCGAATGTCCACAAAATGTGAACGTCAACCATCTTACGCAACTTCTTATCTGCTCCCTCATCGGATTTGCTTCGATTGCTAGCAAATACCCCCGCTAAAGGCTGGATAAATTGCACTCCAAGAATTGCTTTACAATGGTTTAATCCCCCATTAGAGACGTTACGAACAATATTACACGCTTTTTCACACGTTTGTAAGTCTGAGCTTGTCACGAGATCTGCCAAAATAGAAAGGAAACCTGCAGTTACTACTTGCAACAGCTGGCGCGGGTTACCTGATGAAAGATTCGCAAGCAAGCGCAAACAAGCTGTCAAAACTTCTCTATTAATTCTCCCTGGCGTTTTAGTTGATGAGGAAAACCTTTGAGCTGTCACTTGGACTGGAAAACTGCTACTGGCTGTAGACACTGGAGATGCAAACACTGTAGAGTTGCCACCATTAGCTGAGCTTGGGGGGGTTCCTAATGGTCTGACCAACCCCTTAACAAGCTCGTACACTGCAGGAAGCACCCCTAGACTTATGAGATCGTCTTTTTGGTGTTCTGCGCCCTGGGCAAGACTCGCAAGCACAGAGAAAGCATACATCTTGAACTCGTTGTTATACTGTGCTTCTGTCGCTAGATCGAGCACAATTTTAGGCACTTCTGCTTTGAAGAAGAGATCGTCCATCTGTGACGAATTGACTTGGGCTAAATTGCTCAAAAGAACAACAGCCAAACCTTTGACCACTGTATTGTCTTCTAATTCCACATTGTTCGTGAGAAGCCTGGCCACAGACTCCACGAGTTCATGTTTCTGGACCAACCAGAGCCTCTGCTGGTCACTACCCTTGGCCATCTCCGAAAATGTCTCAAGAATTGTCGGAAGAAACCGTACGTGGTGCACAGATGTGAGCAGATACAAATAGAGGAACAAGACTTTGAGTACTCCCAGGTTTGCAACAACTTGTTTTGTGTGCACGGAAATGCTTGCATACTTGCGGATAGTAAGGGTTGTGAGCTCAACAACTTTGTGCGCAGATGTATCCTTTTTGGTGAGAATGGCAATTGTGTTCTTGAAAAACTCCATTATCGTTGAAATTTGCTGTGGCAGAACCATCCCCATGAGCCGTTCACTCCGGAGCTTGAAAAGACTAAAGAAAATGATAATCACATTTCCTATGGTCGTGGTATTGATACTGTTATTTATGCTGATTGTGCGAACCACTAAGTTGAGCTTCTCACACACCCCGGCCTGGAGCATAAGCTCAAACCAGCGGGTAAGCGCATACTTGTTGTTATCCTTAGCACACACATACATGATGATGGCCACGAGTTGATAGTCGATCTCCGTGCCGTTATTGTCTTTGCTGAAAATCTCTGCGATTTTCTGGATACAGGAGTCGTCAATTTCAGCATAAAAGCCTCCTTCAACCAAACTACCGTGGATTTCTTTATCTATACGAAGCATAATTGTCATGAGCTCGCACGAAATGTACCGCACTTTGAAGCTGTATTTGCTGTCAGCGAATTTGAGGAGGACAGGAAATAATGCTGATTCGATTACCAACTCTTTCTGGAGCGTGTCGTGTTTGCAATTTACAGTGACAGAGTAAATGATTGTGAGGATGTCAAACACCTGTTCCTGGTATTTTGCAAACTCTGCCAGATTCGCCTGGGGTGTTTTGGCCATGTATATGTTTTCGGAACCCGAGTCCGAATCTGCCTGGGTGAGGATGGCCACTAGCTGGTCGAGTGTCCGGCACTCGTCGAGCATCACGTGGTTATACTCTCTGGCATTCTTGCTTAAAAGTAGAAGAAATTTGATGAAGTTCTTTTGGAGTACAACAAACTTTTCGTGAGTTGAAGAGTCTGATTTGGGGGTTGCCAGAAGAATGTTGAAGCAGGACTTGAGCACCCCAGACTCGAAAAAAACCCGTTTGTGAAACCGGTTCAGGAGAATCACGTACAAGCACACTGTAAGGATGTCACCGTAAGTGTCAACTTCGTGGTCACTGAGCCCTTTCTTGGTCCCTATGGACTGGACCACTGGATCGATGACCGACACCACTTTCATGTTGGATACGACTTTGCGTTGCACGTCTGTTCCCTTCGCCAAATTTGCGAGAAAGCCAAGCAATCTCGACCGTACTCTGACCAGCTCTTCTGGCCCCTCTGCCATTTGCAAAAGTGTAGGGAGATACAGACATTTAAGGAGCGTGTCACAAGTAGCTGGTGCGTCTCTCAGGACGTTTGCGAGAATAGCACACGCGGACTCTCTCACTTTTTCCTGCGGGCTTGAAAAGAAGGGCGCAAGAACTTCCAAAAGACCGCCGCCTACAATTACTCTATTTTGCTCTGTAGCACCTCGCGTAATGTTCGCGAGGGTGTAGAGCGCACACAAGTGGAGCGAGAACAACTGCACGCCGTCCTGAGCTTCGGGGCTTGTGAGTTTGAGGATTTCCATCAAGGGTGCGATCAAGCGCGCCCGAATAATGTCGTCCACGACGCCAACATCTGAGTACGTCATGTTGATGAGGATCTCGCAAGCTTTGAGCCGGATAAGGTAGTTTTGAATCAGAAGATAGGGGCGGACGAACCGGAGCACATAATGTTTTTTGAAAAGCATGGCACTGGATTTTCGAAATGAGACCACTAGAACAAGCTGGAGAGCGTATATCTGGCTCTTTGTGATGACCACGACCCCATCGGTTGCGTCACCCGCCAAGATCTGAAGGATTCTAGGGAACACCACGGCAGCCTCATCGTCCATATCCGATAAAGAAAGAGTGCCTCTTAAAAGATTGAAGGCATTTTCCTTTATTTTCGCGTTGGGGGAGTGAAGAAGGTTGATGAGCACAAGCAGGATATGGTTCTCTACAAAAAGCTTTCGAAAACTAAACTCATTGGTGTCTTTGACATTAGCCAAGAAGTTGAGAATCGAAAGCTGGACAGAGGGGGAGTTCAGTGGGAGAAGCTGGATAAGCAGGGCACACGCCTCGCCTATTTTGAACTTAGTCTCACCATCAGACTGGACTTCAAAACTGAGGACAAGCACCTTGAGTTCACGAAGATACTCTTCAATAGACTCGGAGTCGGACATTCAGGGAAAAAAGAATGAAAATTTGGTCGGTTTCGAATGCGCAATGGGGTTAAATCTGGGGTATATTCTCAAGGTACATACATGTGTTGAAGATGTACGTGGATATTTATTCAGATCGGACGTGCATATTTGAAACAGAGAAAGTAAAAAGGGCTGTAAACAGTGGGTACTACTTTTACGATTTATTTATCTTGATTGACATTACATATGGTATTTACCATTTGTACGAAATATCACCCAGCCCAAGTAGTGGTAGCCGCTAGTGTATGATGCAAGCCGTCATACGCATGATCCTAATCGGGGCTGATAATCGATCAGTGTGTTCTTGATCTCTTACTTTTATCTGGGTAAAATCTGCAAATTGCTGTTTTGAGGTGTATTTATTGCCTTTTCCCATCGTTGAGACCTTCCTGTACACTGAGTGTATCAGAAATTGTAGATCTGGCTTGGTAGCTAAGAATGAGACTGGACCAGGAAATATGGCTCAGTTTTATCATACATACATATACATAAACTAGTCTATGTTTGTTGAGGCTCAAACTAGAATAAATCTACAACACCGTATAACCGAGCTAATTCGAATAACAACAAAACGGAGAGGGTATATAGGGGATGGATTTGAATATTAAGAAGGACTTGTCTCGACGTTTAATGGAATCAGCGTTGGCGCCAACATATTCTATGTATGGGCACTTTAGTGAAATCGCAACGGTTCTCATGCGCAACGGAGTCAAGGTGAAGGATGAAGGTGTATCAAGATGTCATTTAACAGCAAAATCGTAAAATGTGTGAAAATAGAGTCATGGTCGACTAGGGCTTGGATTTAAGTGAAGCCAGTATGATAGAACATGAGTAGCTCTGAAAATAGCAAATGCAGCTGTAACAACTTTTCAACCACTCCGTCTTTTGAACTTGAGAATCAGTAAAAGACGAGGTGACTTTATCTTCTCTATTTTTTGTTCCTCTTCCTCAACAACTTCCTTCAACGTAAGCTTGCTTTCTTTCTTCTTTATTCTCAACGAGGAGCACAGCTTGGCCTTCTTCAACTGAGAAGTACTAGCTCTCTTCAAAGAAGACCCGGATTTGAGGGTAGCGCTCATAAACTGCGACACCCTGTTTTCTTTAGGAGAAGAATTCTCCCCCTCGACAACAACGGAAAAGTCAAGTTTTCTAGGGAACTCATCAAGCAACCCGTCTAAAGCCTCCTGGAGACCCGTTCCCGCGCTCTGCGGTCTCTCTGGCTCAATTATCACAGGCTGAGCTCTCATGGATGTAATTCTTGTTGCGGTTTTTATCTGATAGGTGTCAAGTATGTCGTCCATGATGTCGGCTTCATCCCCAGAGGCCTCAAAGTCAAACTCATCAATGTCCTCATCGAGCTTCTCCTGTTTGTCGAACTCTCCGTTGAACTCAGCCTCTTTGTAGCTCGAGTTGATCCAGCCTCCACTGTAGCCGGTCTCAGGAGCCGAGTGGCGGCGCACAGGCAGCATCGGCAGTTTCAAGACATCGCTGTTGACATGCACCTCGGGAGAAGTCTCGTCCGGAAGCTCGAATATTGGGATCTGCATAGGAGACATACACAGACGTGCCTTTCTCTTGGGCGTGATAGGCTTTGCAGCAGTGGATGGCGGTCTCACATACACCAACTTGGCTTTGCTGACCTGGAGTCTTATTGCGTTGTCGAGATCCTCACTAGTGAAGCTGTCCTGGGGATAGTGTCTTTTGCGTGTGACCAACTCGAAGCCGGGGTATAAACTTGGAGGGGTGCTGTATCTTCTCGCGTCTGGGGTCGTGTAGTTGGTGGTGAGCGCAATGCGCAAGTGCTGGAGGTCTTTTTCGGGGACGTCTGTAGACAGGAACGACAGATCCAGGTTCCCAAAATCTGTGTGAGAGTCCGAGAACTCGTTGGCTGTGCTTGCGACGTCCTCGCTGTAACAGGTCGCGCCATCAGAGCTCATCATCTGGGCAGCCTGCTGGATAAGATCCAACTGCTTGAGCTGAAGCCTGCTCTGGGTGGACTTGTCACTGGCTCTGCGGAATTGACGACCCAGCTGGTCAAGGTCCAGAAAGATATCTTCGAGTTTCTGCATGGATTTACGTGAGGAATGAGATTACGAGAGGTTATATATATAAAGATGAACATGGATGCATGCATTGGCGATCTACGTCTAATGAGGGTGGTGCAGCAGGGAAGAGCGAAGGGGTATGCACAAGGATCCTGGGCGACCAATTAGGGCGAAATTCTACTCTACACTGCCTAACAAGGGATCCTATTGCAGAGAGATTTCGTAAAACTACATTTTACCAGGAACTCATTTATAGAGTCTTCATTAACAAAAAGTATCACTTGTGTGGATAAATGATTGCTATAGTATGCTAAATAGATGAATTTTTTGAGGCATGTTGCATGATTTTGATTCATACGTTAAAAATGGAAAAAGTAACAGTTTTAATTTGAGGAGCGATCATGAGATCTCCGATATTTACCACTAGATGTAACCCAACCGACAGTTTTACCAGATCACCAGTAAAAGAAACTTCATTTTTTAGTTTTCCAAATTTCATCCTTGCGTCAATGGTCAATTTGAATCCCAGGGTTTTTTGAGAGTTACGATCGTAATTTATGCGAAGGGGTGAAAATTTTGACACATGTCTCAAAGAATCTAATCGACACATCAGCTAGATATCTACAAAACATCACCAAAACGAAGCTCTTTCTTTTGGAAACCGGCAACTGGTTCTTCCTAGATTCTGACTCCCCCCTGTGAGCCCCAAATCGAAATTCTATGTAAGATTAATTGTATGACGCGTTGCTATGATCGACCTAATTAGGGTGCCCTAAATTGCAATATTATCCATTAGATTTGATCAATTACTTCCAAAGAGGCCCGCGGGTTTGATATGCCCGATCTTGTACACAGTCGCAAACTACGAAGGGGTGGTAAGGGTAATGATCGTAAAAGTAGTCTACGAAGTCTCACCGTAAATATTTCTCATTTTTACATCTGAGCTGAGCCTAACCAAGTAGGGCCTGCAGGTCTCAGATCTGATGAGATTGAAAATGTGATGGGCGATCATTGTATATGATGGATAATCTTATGTTTCTCTATTTTTCTACATATATTCCAGTCAAGATTGTGTTCGTAAATCACATTTATTTTTGGCACGTCTTTATCATCCATGTAAAGTGAATCAAAGGAGTAAGGCCCTGTGCAAAATTTACACTAAAAGCGTTCAAAAGGGTTCGTAATCTGGTGCTGTCATTTAAGAAAGGTTCCAACATCGGAGGCGTCTTCGAGGTTTGATACAGGCTTATTTCTAACCGAGATACGAGGACTCCAAGGAAATTATTCAGGCCAAAGTAAAACAAAACCCTAGATCTAGTCTCGACGCCTCTTGAGGTGTCCTCGAAGTTCGAGATGTATGAAAATCAAACTCACAAGTCGGATATTCTAATATTAGCTGTCATTCCAGAATAAAACTGGTATAAGGTCTGCCAGAATCCATAAACCCAAACATTCACAATAGTACTCACTACACTGAAAATAGATTTCTCGGCTTTGAGACATTTTTAGGTTTTTGATATATTTACAGATTCTCGAAGCCACTCTGATTTCTCTGCACGGCATCTGGAGATTAGGACCGGTCTGGACCAGGCAAAGCCTGAGGCTGTAAAAGAAGTGAAGAAACAAAACGCTTCATCGATCCATCCAAACTCTAGACTGAATATTGGGGTTTCAACCTAAGGTGAGCGTGTTCTAAGATTACTCATAAAGCAAATATTTCGATTGTATGTAGCGTCTATGTTCACTGTATAACCATACACAGTGCATCCGTTGCCTCGCAACGCCTTGCTAAGGTTGCTGATTTGACGCATCATATTTATAGAATGAGCTTATTTAGACTCTAGAGTGACACCGTTGACAGTTCTATAATTACATTACTCCATTTTTTGGTGAAACCGGCATCTAACTCGCGTCACGTCAAGCTTGACATGTAAACTTTATATTTATGTTCACCACAAATCTCTCTCAAGAGATACTCGACTAATAGTAAGAGTAAAAAATAAATACACTCTAACACAAAAGACATTAATGATTATATAGATATATATAACGGGTATAACTGATAAATGCAATGCTAGATGAACGGCTATTATTAACCACATGTATAAAGACGCGAATGAGGCAAGCTCAAGCCAATTCTATGTCCTCACGCCGTGTAGTACCAGTGCAACATGAAGTGAAGACTGGTGTTCATTTAATCCCCCTCCTTCATCTTACTCATTCTGCGAGACGTCTTGCCCTTGGGGTTATTATGGGTCCTCAAGTGTTGGGCTCTGTTATCGCTCCTCGAAAACCTCAGCCCACACCCTGGAACAGGACATTCGTAAGGCTTTGCACCTGTATGAATAGCTTCATGACGTGAAAGGTGAGCTGCAGTCATGTAGCGCTTACCACAGCGTGTACACTGGAACTTTCGCTGTGTTCCCAGTTGCAGAGGTGGGGGCAGAGGCAGCAGAGGGGCCAGGGAAGGGGGTGGAGGGGGCTTGGGGGGACTGTACATATAAGTAGGCTCTGCATAAGCGGGGGGATATACGGGAGTGTAATAATACCCAGGAAACTGGGGCTGTTGGCCAAAGCCAGGAGCAGCAGGAGGATTGAGAAGCTCCAGTATCCGGAGGTTGCGTGTATCTTGTTTGGGACTCAGGCCCCCGGACAGACTCGGGGAGTCAGAGGGCATGTCAGGACGAGGCTTCTTTCTTGAGCACTCTTCGTCAGGAGCAATGCGCTTTCGGCCCGGGTTGGTGGGCGGAGCGCTTGGAGGGTTGGACGTGATGGAAAACAGATTGGGAGCTGCGCGTCCGCAGACTGATGGCGTCTTCGAGGAATGAGTGCACCTTATATAGACCAGCCTCGGTTCTATTTTTGCGGTATCCCTGCAGGGTGGTTGTCGCAGAACGCTATGGCGTTGAGATCCCGGATTGTGGTGCCAAACGTTTTGGCGAGGTATGCTACTGCGGGACGGGACCTACCATTGAAGGCACTGCTGCATTTAAAAAAAAAGGATATCCCACCCAAGATTGGATTTCAGGGGCTAAAGATCGAGCCGGGCTAGCCAATTCGTTTCTTTGGGTTCTTCAATCGTTTGTGCGAATTTATTTGCAATTGCAAATATGACGATTTTGATTGACTGTGATTTCCTTGCCCATGTCATGTGCCTTGATACGAATATATTTTGATCTGATGAATATCGTTAACTGCACTTCTACATAAACAATATCCAATTCTTTTTGCTCTTCTTCAATCAATCTCAAATCTGAAGTGCTCGCCCCCTCACGTTATCAATATTAATTATTTTGACATTTTGCTTGCTAACTGCTTACTCGGGCTCCTTAATCAATTGTTGTTCATAAACTGAATTGTTACGATCACTATTGATTATCCACTACCCCCACACCCACCAGGCCCACTTGAATACTTGACCCCTTACACCCATTAAACCCTCCGCCTACTATACTTGACTCCATTCAATTTATCGAGATAACGGTTTTATAACGCCACGATATTTATTGCTACCCCTCAAGACTTAAGGATATTACTTAAGGGCATCCTTAATTACTCACTACTCATTACTTATATATATAGATAGACATATCTGCATACACACAAAATGAACGAAGCCCTCAAAATCGATCCCTACCTCACCCCCTACACCCCCATTATCGAGGCCCGTCTGAAAGCTGCTCTGGCGTGGCTCGAGAAGTTCGCTCCTGAAGGCGGTATTCTCGGAGTCGCAGACCTGTACAAGACATACGGTCTCCATCCAGACCCGCCTTCCAAATCCATCTCTTACAAAGAGTGGGCTCCCAACGCTTCCCAAGCATTCCTTGTTGGAGATTTCAATGAGTGGAACCCCACTTCTCACCCCCTCAAGAAAGACTCCTTTGGTGTCTTCCTGACGGTGCTCCCTCCAATCAATGGCCACTGGGCTATCCCCCATGACTCGCGAGTCAAAGTGCGCTTGGTATTGCCCAACGGATCGGAACTCTTCAGACTTCCTGCTTGGATCACAAGAGCTACTCAGCCTCCTAAGGACGAGACCATTGACAAAGACGTGTACCAGGCTCGCTTCTGGAACCCTGACTTGCCTTACGTTTTTAAGAACCCCCGCCCCCATGTTGCAGACGACTTGCGGATCTACGAGTGCCACGTGGGAATCTCGACCCCCGAGCCTCGTATTGGAACCTATAAAGAGTTTACGAAGAACGTGTTGCCCATGATCAAAGACCTCGGCTACAATGCAATCCAGTTGATGGCGGTCATGGAGCACGCGTACTATGCGTCGTTCGGGTACCAAGTTACGAACTTCTTTGCCGCGAGCTCTCGGTACGGGACTCCTGAAGAGCTCAAGGAGTTGGTGGATACCGCCCATGTTCTTGGTATTGTGGTTTTCCTTGACGTTGTCCATCTGCACGCATCGAAGAACCTGGCCGACGGGCTCAACAATTTCGATGGGACTGAATATCAGTACTTCCACTCCGGAAGCAAAGGGACGCACGACCTATGGGACCTGAGACTCTTCAATTATGGCAAGTACGAAGTTCTTCGGTTCCTCTTGTCAAACCTCAAGTTCTGGTTGGACGTTTATCGCTTCGACGGATTCCGGTTCGACGGAGTCACCCTGATGCTCTATGTGCACCACGGCGTTGGAGCAGGTGGTGCTTTCAGTGGTGGGTACGACGAGTATTTTGGGCCTGCAGTTGACGGAGACGCCTTGGCATACCTCATGCTTGCAAATGAGTTATGTGCCCAGATCGGGGCCCAGGAAAGACGTCATATCACGACCATTGCGGAAGACGTTTCGGGCTACCCTACCCTCTGTTTGCCTCGGAAAATGGAGGGAGGGGGGTTTGACTACCGCTTGCTGATGGCGGTACCTGACATGTGGATCAAGATGTTGAAGGAACAAAAGGACGAGGACTGGGATATGGGAAAGATTGTTCACACTTTGACCAACAGACGGTATAAAGAGAAAGTTATCTCGTACTGCGAGTCGCACGACCAGGCATTGGTTGGGGATAAGACCTTGGCATTCTGGTTGATGGATAAAGAGATGTACACCAACATGAGTGATCTCACAGAGCTCACGCCGGTCGTTGACCGCGGCATCTCGTTGCACAAGATGATCAGACTTGTGACCCATGCTCTAGGCGGTGAAGGGTACTTGAACTTCGAGGGCAATGAATTTGGACATCCCGAGTGGTTGGACTTTCCAAGAGAGGGTAACGGTGACCTGTATCATTATGCAAGAAGACAGTTCAATTTGGTGGGGGACGAGTTGTTACGGTATAAGTATTTGTATAGATTTGATAAGGCAATGCAGAACTTGGAGAATAAGTACAAGTGGCTTCTGCCAGATGCATGGTCATATGTGTCGTTGAAACACGAGGGAGACAAGGTGATTGCTTTTGAGAGAAACGGATTGTTGTTTGTGTTCAACTTCCATCCTTCGAACTCGTATGCCGATTACAGAGTAGGGGTGGACGCGGGTGGGAGTTATAAGATTGTTCTTTGCAGTGACGATAAAGAGTTTGGAGGGCACGGTAGAGTGGATGGGGGCACGGAATTTTTGACAACTGATTTGGAGTGGAATGGAAGGGGTAACTTTTTGCAAGTTTATGTTCCAAGTAGAGTGGTGTTGGTTTTAGCTAAGCAATAGACTTTCGCTAAGCGAACTTGCTGATTTAAAATCATTGGTAGTGTTTTGATGTTTCTGTCTCATTTAACTGTTTATGAACCAATCAATAAAGTAATGAAATTGTTTATCCGGGTTGTCACATAAGAAACTCATGAACTAAATCTCACCGTTTTTCTTCATTATGAGTATTGTCAGCCAGTTTTTTGATAGATTAGTCTGTCAAGCTCTTTCTCGAACAGTGATTTTTTGTTTTCCTATTTTCACCCATTTTAAAAAAAAAGCTCTTTTACGCTCTTTAGTACTCGAAAACCCTTGTTCAATTGGGGCAACAGGTGCGTTTTCATGATATTTTTGTATTGACGAAATGGCCATTGTCGTAAGTTATGTGCAAACAGTATATATGCGGGTAATCGTGCATTATGAGGTTTAGTTTGCGGCTGATCCGGCTTACTTGAGGGCATCATTAGCCAATACCCTGCTATCATTGTACGATAGCCGAAAAATATGAGCTTGGACGGCTGCCTCCCACACTATACTACTTACGCCGATAAAATCACGTATTGCTATCATATCTCTTACTAACCACAAGAACAACTGCAATATGCTGTTGTCAGTTGCAAACTGAAGTTATACGCTGTACACCGCTGAACGCACTACATTTTACTAGATCGGTAACTCGCTCTTCAGAACGAACTAGAATGGCATCATATGTGAAACTGATATACCCTTAGACAGAGACAGATGTCTTCCGCACAATGGTGGTAATTTTGTTTTAGTAGTAGTATTTTCAATATAAATACTCCCCTCAAAAATTCTCTCTATGCATGTTCGCAATATGCCCACAAAAACAATCAAAACCAATGAAAATCGGAAAAGCCCATTTTGAAATAATTGGGGCCTTAACAACAGTAATTTCAATAGTTAGCATATGTGTGATCATACCCAAATACATCCTCATGGTAACCCAACTCCGGGTAACACATAAAATATCAACTCAACTCATCTTTGAATTTCAGATAACCAGCAGAATGACCACCCCTCCCGAGGCGATCTTCCGCCTGGCGGAGATGTCGCTTATCCAGCTCTTCATTCCCTCCGAGCTTAGCAGAGAGACCATGTACACGCTCGGGTCTCTTGGGCTTGTCCAATTCCGGGATTTGAACTCTTCGACAAATGCGTTTCAAAGAGCGTTTGTCAAGGAAATTCGGAGATTGGATGAAGTGTCTCGCCAGTATCGCTTCTTCAAAGCTCAGCTCGATGAGCGTGGCATCCAATTGCACGAGAAGTCGCTGTTGGACCAAGCTGTGGTGGTGCCTCGCACGTCGGACATCGACGACTACGTCGAAAACGCCGGTATTATCGAGCTGCGCCTTACGCAGTTAGTCTCTGCACTTGACGCCCTCGAAATCCGGAACAGAACGCTTCTTCAGCAGCGTCACGTGTTACGGGCAGCAGACACATTCTTTGGAGCCAACCAAGGCATGGATGTGGAATTTGTGGCTGGTGTCATTCCAAGAGAGAAAACATCTGTTTTGGAAAGAGTCCTCTGGAGAACTCTTAGAGGCAATTTGTTGCTCAAGACTCAAGAGATTGAGGAGCCAATTTATGAGCCAGAAACTAAAAAGAAAGTGGCCAAAGACGCCTTCGTGGTCTTTTCTCATGGATCTCTTCTTCTTAACAAAATCAGACGCATAGCTGAAGCTCTTGACGCCGATCTATATGACGTAGCATACGACCAGGAAGCGCGGTCCCAGGCACTTGGTGCCATCAACGACCAGCTCTCTGATGTAGGGGCTGTTCTCCAGACAACCGACAACACGTTGCAGGCGGAGTTGGTCGCGTTATCGCAGGAGTTGGTCTCGTGGGACGAGACGATCCTCAGAGAGAAAGCGGTCTACGAGACTCTCAACCTCTTTAGCTATGACCGTGACCGCAAGATCTTGGTCGCTGAAGGTTGGGCGCCCACCGAAGACCTCGGCACTTTGAGATATGAGCTTTCGCGTGAGACTGATCAACCGTATAGGGACGACGCAAGCTCTATCGCGTCGCTGGCACGTGACCCAGAGTTGGCGACGGTAGTGAGCGTTCTTCTGACCACTAAGAAGCCGCCTACTTACCACAGGCTCAATCTGTTTACGTCTGGGTTCCAGGCCATTTGCGACGCCTATGGGGTACCAACCTATAGAGAAGTGAACCCTGGCTTAGCGACTATCGTCACTTTCCCATTCATGTTTGCAATCATGTTTGGGGATCTTGGACACGGGATCATTTTGACAATGATCGGTGCTGGTATTGTGGCCAGTGAGAAGAAGCTTGAGGCTATGAAAAGAGGAGACATACTTGATATGGCCTTCTCGGGTAGATACATTGTGTTATTGATGGGCCTTTTCCTGATTTACACGGGGTTCATGTACAATGATGTGTTTTCTCTTTCTGTGTCTCTTTTCAAATCCGGGTGGCAATGGCCCGAGAACTTCAATGCTGGTGACGCCATCGAGGCCACCCAGGTTGGTGTCTACGCTGCTGGGATCGACCCTACCTGGCACGGAACAGAAAACGGGCTTCTTTTCTTGAACTCGTATAAGATGAAACTTTCCATCGTGATGGGGTACCTCCACATGTTGTATCTGTACATGTTTCTGCTTGTTAACTACGTGAATTTCAACTCCATGATAGACATCTTGGGAAACTTCATTCCTGGTTTGCTTTTCATGAACGCAATCTTTGGCTACCTCACAGTTTTGATCATTTACAAGTGGAGTGTTGACTGGATTGCGATTGAGAAGCCGGCACCCAGTCTTTTGAACACCCTCATCAGCATGTTCCTTTCCCCAGGGACGGTAGATGAGGCCCTCTACTCTGGCCAGGCCCAGCTCCAGGTGTTTTTCGTGGTCGTGGCCTTGCTCTGTGTTCCATGTCTTCTCTTTGTGAAGCCTTTATACATGAAACGGAAGCTCGAAAAGGAAGCCCAGTATCGTGCTGTGGCAGACTCTGAAGAGCATGTGGAGGAAGATGACGAAGAAGGTGGTCATTCTGAGGAGTTTGGAGACATCATGATTCATCAAGTGATTCACACGATTGAGTTTTGCCTTAATTGTGTGTCTCACACTGCGTCTTATCTCCGTCTCTGGGCCTTGTCTTTGGCGCATGCCCAGTTGTCTCAAGTGCTTTGGTCGATGACATTGGCCAACTCCTTTGGGATGACGGGAGTTTTAGGGGTGGTGATGACGGTGGTCTTGTTTGGCATGTGGTTTGTGTTGACTTGTGCGGTTTTGGTTGCCATGGAGGGAACTTCCGCTATGTTGCACAGTTTGAGATTGCACTGGGTGGAAAGTATGTCCAAGTTTTTTGAGGGGGAGGGATATGCTTACGTACCTTTCAAGTGGGGGGGAGAGTCATCTTTTGACTAGGACATTAAAATGACTGATAAATAACAATATTATAGGTGAAATGTAGTATAGCATATATTTGTACTTGTTTTTCTTTATTCTGTTATTCTTACTGTGTTATGTTTTACGTTTCTATCTACTCTTCCTAATATATCTTCATGGCTCTCTATCGCTTTGTCTCTCTACTCAAATCTGTTATTTTCCTGTCAGTTTACTCGCAAAGTTCTGAAGCTACTGCCTGCTAATCAACTCTACTGAAAGCAGAAAGGTTAACTTTCGGTTTTACTGCTCATTATCCCGACACCTATGTTACCAAATGCTTTTTTGCACAAATAAATAAAGTCTGCCTATACGCTTGACATTATTTCAAGCGCACATAGGGTCTATGCACTGGAGTTGGTCGCCACAATGATAATACGTCACTAAATTTCGGTCTCAATATACAGAGGGTGTACCTCCCAGTAAAGTATTCGGCACTATTATCTATATTGTGTACAACAATCTCTTACAAAACACCTTAGTATTATCTGAATACCTTATACGCTTCGTATTTCCGTACTCAACCATACGAACCAACATAATAACTATTCACACAATAAACATTCTCACAGCCCCTATTAAACTGATATTCACATTTTGGCCAAATTCTGTTTACCCGAGCTAGCCCAAATACTAACTCCCTTCTTTTTTTCGGCGATCCTGGTTCAAGGTGATCTTCGACAATATATCCGATGTCCTGCGTTAGAGCTGAACCAAACGCAACATCTAAGAATAGACTACTATCAATAGAATCTAAACATAGATTACCATCTGAAGGCCAGCATACGTCACTTCAAACGATATTTGACTTCTGCCTATAACCTCAATTCTCCCTGGCATCCCCCTGTTTGAGCCCCTGAAACCCAGGAACCATATTTCCGCTCTTCCCTGATGATCTGTTTTAAGACTGAATGCCAAAAATCGTGGATATCTCGGTTGCGAATGGTATTTCGGACCAAACAAAGTTGCAGAAAAAACCCAAGCTACCCTGGATATCGCCTGCAAGGTGATGCACAACCATAGTCGTGACACTCCCCTGTTACCACCGAAAAATACCCTTTTTTTTGACGTTTGTCGCAGCCATACAAATGCAGAAATACATGCATAACTACCAACCAAACAATGGTTGTACGTAAGCGAGACTTGCAAAAAGTTGTGAAATTAACGCAGATCATCTCCGCTTCGCCACATTAAACCCTAGGTAAAGGGGCTCGACGTTTTGCTGGAAATCGGTTCCCCTATTCCCCTATTCTAATGACATGGGATTGGTACGTCCAAAATACATCTTGTTTAGAATCTATAGTAAAATTCACGAGTTCAATGAATTTTCGTAAAACACGCTTTCGGAAAAATGTCACTTTTGACAGGTCTTAAGATCTGCGCTTCTCGTCGCTTTCTATGCGCACTCCGTGTGTGGTATTGACATGTAACGCTTAATCACTGGACTCACGGCACTGAGTGTTCGAGAAGTTCGCCATAATTATATATATAGAACGCTATAAATAGGATTGTAGGATTGGTTTAGCTGGGAATTGAGGATTGCATCAAGTTGTCTACGGCAGTCTGATCTATGTATAGAACTGTTTGACATCAATAAGCCGTGTTTTGATTAAAAATAGTAGGGTGCTAACCTCGGAAGATACTGGCTGGCCATGGATGGTAACGTTTGAGGTTCTTTGAGTATCTGATACTGTGCCTGAGTAAAAGAGACACGAATATTCTTAAATGAAAGATGATACGTTATAAGAAGAAACGTAGGAGATTGTGCAGTATACGTGACAATATGACGGATTAAAATTTCATAAAGATGACATTTTTTTATCACTATGCCATTATTTGTGGTACAAAATTTTCGCGTCATTAGTAAGGCGCGTCTCTAGTGTGGAAAAGCTAGAAAACAGTACGCGTGGAAGAACGAAATAAGAATTTTCTACTATTCAGTTTTAGAAACTGTTTTTTGAAGGGAAGTACGAATTTTAGAATTCTTAATGATAAGTTCACTTTTTTATCGATTTTACTCAAAAATTTCAAAATTAAAACAAATTCTATATTTTACTTAGAAAAAAAGAAAAAATTGATCACTGCTCACTTTTAGATATCCTTTCAGCTCTCAAATCTGGTAAAGAAGAAGTCGTTGATCAATTTGGTCGGATGCAATTTTCGGGCACTGCTCGGGATTAGTATGGGCCACTACTGTCTACATTTATTTGACAGATAAATGCGTCTACAAAGACCACTCAATCAAGCAAAACGTATATAAAACTAATCCACCAGACCACCTCCTGTTGGATTCAACACAATAAAGTTCGAAATATATAATACAGCAATATATCACACTTTAAGGACACAAAGCTTACACTATAGTTATGATCATTATCATGCAATTTAAACAACTAACATAGACGTAACAGTTATGAACGCCAAAAATTCCTCAAAATCTAAAGTAGGGTATCTTGAGTATGCGTATATCTGATCTGAGCATTCGTGCTCAGCATATAGATAATTGCAGCTCACTTCCAAAAACACAGGAACAAAAAAACCATTCCAGAACAGAGACAAGCAAGGAAACAACACGAGAAAACAGTATCAAATGAAAACTCACACCCCGTTCATCTTTAAAACACTCCGATAGTACTCTTCCATCACCCTCATATTCTCTTCGTATGCCATTGCTGTATACTTTTGTAGTTCTAAATCTGCTCTCAAACCCTCATGGTACACCTTGGCATTCCCAAATTGTCCAAAAATGTCTTTAGACAATCCGGCTACTGCACTCAATCTTCTAGTCTGAGCACTGTGTATATCTCCACAAAAGCGAACCCATTCTGCGTGATACCTTTCCACATCTCTTTGGTATGTATACCATGCATTTCTGTTCAATTCTTTAAGTGGCTCAGGCAAGCGCGGCTTATTCAGTAGAATGCTTTCGTTTGGCACCAAGAGCTCAGCTGACGTAAGCACACGGCCAGAGCGGGCCACATGAGTTCTTGGGAGAGTGCTATTGACAGGAGTCGAGAGAATATTGGTTCCTGTTTTTCCTGGAAAAACTTCTTCATCTTCAGGACCAGTTTGAGTGTGTTTGGGTTCTAAACCAATGGCCGAGCCTATATTCAGAAAATCATAGTTTCCAGGTTTATTCTGTGTAAATGGAGGCAACAGAGATATGTTTGGTATACCATAAATTTCAGTTTTTTGCTTTTTCCCTGAATTTGTAATTGGATGTTCCACAACAATCACCTCTTCTTCGCTATCCTCTTCAGATATCTCCTCATATTTTTCAGATGGTTTCGAAGAAGAAGAAGAAGGTTGTTTTCTTCGTATTGGTCTGAAAACATTGGGTTTTGCTCTCGGAGTACGCTCTTTGAGCATTCCATCCAAAGTCTTCAAAACTTCAGGAGGAACTGGTTTTGGCTCTGTATCCTCGCTAGTTTCTGGCTCTACGGCCTCTTGTTTGTACAGAAAATGAGCAGCTCCAAAAGAATACTTTTTGAGCGGGGAAGCGGGGGGAGCAGGATCCACATTTCTACGTTTTCTAGATTCTTCTGATTTCATGTTTGCGAAGATGTTGTGTTTCATTCCTTTTTCTGTTTCCTTATCTTTCTGTTTCTCTTTTTGCTTCTCATTTTCTCTCAATTTCTCCTTCTCTCTTTCTTTTTGTTTTTCTGCCTGCTCATTATCAGTTCTCTTTGAGTCCGCCTTTTTCTTCTCTGAAAACCCATTCGGTGCATTCTCTTTAGACTCTTTATCTTCCTTTGGATATCCTCTGAACGGTCCTTGCATTTTCTGTCTTTGAGCACGAGGACCATCGCCAAACGTTCCAAAAGAGTGAACATTTGGGTTTCCAAACGATGAGTATGTGTATCTGCTATCCATGGAGCGCAGAAATTCGCTATAAAAAGTCTTGGGCTTTGGCACATTTGGCTTAGCATCTGTACCTGTATAGCTACTGAATGGGTTATTTCTCAGTTTATAAGATCGGAAAGAACTTGTTGTTGTTGTTGTTGATTTGCTTGTGAACCCTTTCCCTATTTTTCGGTCATACTTCGTTTTCGTATCGGGATCTGATAGCACAGAATATGCCTCTTGAACAACAACAAATGCAGCCTCTTTCAGCCGGAGTGCGTCGCTACTGAGGCCCCTATTCTTGTCTGGATGGAATTTGCGAGCTAAGAGACGGAACGCATTTTTGATCTCAGTCGCAGTGGCGTCCTGAGACACCCCTAGCTGCTCGTAATGTGTGGGCATCACAAAGGTGAGAAAATGGGTTTGAAATGGGTTTTACAAACCGGAAAAAAGATGGACCCTTGGCACACTGGATGGAATGTAATTGCACAGGTTTTTGTGTGATATGCACTTTTGGAGGGGGAGAAAATGGAGATTGTTGTGGTTTATTTGGGTGATTGAATGAGTTGATAAATATTTTTTTGCTAAGCGCGCGCAGATTTTGAAAGGTCTAAGGATGAGCTTCAAGTTTGAAAATCTAGGAGCTCATTTCGTGAATCATCTTTTGTTTGAAAAAAGGAGAGCGGTGAATCAATTTTATAGTGGTTTGAATATGAGATCTTACTTTTTTTCCGAAAAAAGTGGTGGTATGGGCTCAATTGATTGACTTCAGTTACGTTCATGAGCATAATTGCGTTTGTGAGGGCATGATCCATGTATATGAGTAAAGCCATTGTTACAATTATGCGTCATTTAGCTATATCATTATAATTAAGGTCTGTGGACATAATTCTCTCCATTCATTCATGTATAGAGTTCGCTTTTCATATAAGTTCAAAGTGGGAAAGGCAATTGTAAGCGGACCTCCACTGTAGATGATTCAGAGGACTAAACGTCTTATAGAGGCTTTTAGGCATCTTTATGATACCTGTGTTCGTTTGTAGTCAAAAAAAGTGAATGCTATCTCAATAAATTTGCCGAACTGAGTGAAGCTAAATGCGATTCAAGCTCATTGTATATATAGATATAGGTGGATTATAAGACTGAATGTATATGAAATATCTCAAACCAGGCTTTCATATTTCTTTTCAGCGCAATAGCATATCACCAAAACTTTGCATAGAAGAGGATCTGATAGTAAGAATATCTTTTTGTGAACCGGTTAGCTTGAAATGAGCACCGTCTACGTATTTATCTGAAAATTTAGAATACGGAGTCAGCATGCGAGCTATCTTCTGATCTGCTATTGCCACATATAAAAGCCGCCGGGCACTCTAGTGATATGGGGTAATGACTCAACTCTAACTTTGAATTTTATACATTATCATAAAACATACCCCCTCTTATGTATGAAGTGTACCTTCTAAGACATTCAGTACACTGATAGTCAATCACCAAGCTCCCGAAAAGTGAGTATCAACGTAGAGCTGATAACACACACTGGCATGAACTACTTTTTCAATGCGTATGAGTTAAGTGCTATAAGCTATAAGTATATTCGTATATACCAAGATCGTCAACATTCGCTTTGCTCGGATTGAATCACATGACATCATGCATAAATCACTCATCTCATCTCATACCAAACCAATAAACTAACCAGACCATTGCCAAAACCACAGCCTACACGACTTATTTCTGAGTATGATGAGACAAACTAATATTTTGTCCTCTCTACTATCTTCTCTTCTACTCCTTCTCTCTCCCAGTGAAGCATACTCTATCCCCTGGCAGTCACCCCCCTCTGACTTCCTAGGCCTACCCCTATATTCTGCCCCTCGACTAGAGCACATTATTGAGAAAAATAGCAATATCGCTGCCCAAGCCGCGCTCAAGCCAGGGGAAATACCCGACTATGTGTTTGAGTACGCGCCGTTGGTGCACCTCTACTCGGAGGAGAAGTACCTCCCCTACGATATAGCCCAGTTTGTGACCCACCTCCAATTGCAGACGCTCATGGGCGAGGTTGTCTCACCGCCACTTACTCTACAGCTTCTAGGCGCTAACTACACAGGAAACAGTAACCTCTACATGACGTCAATGGAGGACTACACTAAAGATCCAGAGTGGCTAACGGGATCCCACAATAAGCCGAGCTATGAGACCGGAGAGATTAAGGACGCGCCGGCAGTGTTGATTGTGGTAGAGAAAGAAAATGGGTGGGTAGACGCCTTTTGGTTCTACTTTTACTCCTTCAACTTGGGCCCCTTTGTGATGGGTCACGGCCCCTACGGAAACCACGTAGGGGACTGGGAGCACTCGCTCGTGCGGTTCCACAACGGAAAGCCCGAGTTTGTGTGGATGAGTGCCCATGGAGGAGGTGGGGGTTATGTGTACAACGCTGTAGAAAAGGAGGGGGAGTTTGAAAGGGGCGAAAAAGGTAAGAGACCTGTAATATTCAGTGCTAGAGGAACCCATGCCAACTATGTTTCTGCCGGCCAGCATGCACATGATCTCCCTTACTCCATTCTTTGTGATTTTACAGATAGAGGGCCTCTTTGGGACCCTGCGAAGAATGTGCTTTCATACACATGGGACGGGGCCAATCTATCCCCTGCTTTGAATAAGAGCTCGGGGGAGTACAAAACAAGAGAGAGTGAGTACGGTCCTTGGCTTTTGTTTACGGGGCACTGGGGGGACAGTATGATGAACCCTAAGGACCCGAGACAGGTGTGGTCTCCTTGGGAGTACAAGTATATTGACGGGCCTAGAGGGCCTATCGTGAAAAACTTGATGAGAGAGAAGATTTGCCAGAGATCTAAGTGGTGGAACTTCTGGAAGGGGTGTAGTGTGAAGAAACATAAGGTGGTGGGGGGCGGTTTTGAAGGGGAGGGGATGGGGGGGTGTGAAGTGTTGTTGGGGGGTGTGGAGGGGGAGTTTTGGAGATGGATTTTAGGATGGGTAGCAAGGGGGGGATGGGTTTGTTATGTGGTGGATGGGGTGTGGGGATAACAAACAATGCAACAAATAACTCTTGCTTTCCTCGGATTGCTCTTCAATTGTGTGATAATCTATTATTTGTTCGATTCATATCTGTGAAGCGAGCATTATCAGATTAGATGTCCAACAATGATTACCTGATCGTTCTTCCATCTTCGGTTTACAACCCTCCTCTCGTTTAGACTATTTCTTGCATTCGTAAGAGAACTGCTTACTTCAATCACTTGAATTGTTACCTGTCTTACATTCGAATTACCCCCAACATAATCCTATTGTTGGGGCTGGCCTGTGAGTGATCACCTTGACTAACTAGTTTCTCTCGAATAAACATTTTTTTCACTCATTTGCCGTTTATTATTTTCCATTGAAAGTTCTCCAATAACAGTTTTGAGAAACACATCTTCGACCAGAGTGATGCATTTGGTGGACTAGCTGAATAAGCTAACCATGTTAATGTACATCTTTGCTACTTAAAAATTCACATTGTCTCTGACTTTATACAAATTACATATTCTATTACAGATGATATCTGATAAGTTACATTGATACAGGTGTTTACAGTATTGTAGCGTTTCAAGGTTCAGATTCACAATTACAAGGCCAACAGTCAACTACGGTGATATACAAACGCAATAAACCTACACTCACTCACAACAAGCATTTTTCTACAGTATACCATAATAAAACTTCATATAAACAGCACGTATAGGCACTCCTGGGAACCTTCTTCGGGGCAAACCACAAGTGCCTACAAATCGCTCAAACGTATTGAATCTAGTTGTAGTACTGAACGAAAACTTTGCCAACTCTCTCTCCAAAATATTCAGCAGTCTTTCTATCTCCCTTGCTAGGGTTTTCTTCAGGCTTTTTGCCATAGAGAGACTGAGCAGCTAACCCGCTGTAGTAACCAACTCTGTTGTGAATCTCATCATCGTCTGCAGTATGCTGAGTAGGAAGCATACCTAAAGGAACCCACAACATACCCTGCTGAGAAGCATAGGTCTGGATGTCTATCAATGCCGTCTGTTTGTCGCCAGCTAAGGACCCAGAGTTGGTGAAGCCAGCACAGATCTTGTCTTGCAATCCTCTGGACTTGAAGATGAAAGTAGTCACTTCCATAAACTCCTTGAGCTTCGAAGAGACGGTACCGAAGTAAGTTGGCGTCCCAAAGATAAAGGCGTCAAACTTCACGAGGTCCGCTTTCTTTGAAATAGCCTCTTCAGTGTTAAGCAAGACTGCCTTGACAGAAGGAACTTTGGATACACCTTTGAAAACATGCTCGGCAACAGTTTTAGTGTTCCCAGTCCCGGAGTGGTAAATAACAGCGACTTCGATGGAAGACTTGGACTTGATGTGAAGATCAGTAGAAAGAGACATTGTGCGAAGAGTGAGATTGTCTATTGTAGGAAATGAGTAGTATTTATAGTATATTGTCTACAGCAGGGTGGCTTATGGTTAGTAAGGCAGCCTAATAAGCTGATAAATTAGCATATGCCGCTTAGAAATGGTGTCAAATTGATGATGTGATATGGAGATTCCTATAAGTAATATTGAGCTGATTTTTTTGATGATCTATAGATGTAAAGCAAACCAAATGATAACAGAGAGTTCAATTAGTTAGTTTTTATCCGTTCATAGAATTCTTTTTCATATTTTCAGTAAGCTTCTCGTCTCACGCCAAATTACACCTTCCTGTTTGGATACAAAGAGCGCTCAACAATCTCAAAATGAATAACACAAATCAGTTTATTGATTATGAGTGTATTGAAACCTCTTCACTTTTTACTTCATGCTATTAATCCCTCTCATTGACAATACAAAAGAGCTTCACATTCGGCCGATTTGATGTGAGATTTTGAATATGAATTTGGCGCCGGACGTAATATTCGTCCGAGGAGTTACTAATCTCCGATCTGATGAGTAAGAGTTTTCGCAGGTGTTACTCGGGCGAAAGCGGTCTCACCCGAGTTGCGGAGTTATCATGATACATCCGATGTATATCGTACAATAGTGCGGATAGATAAGCATACCTATTTACGATTATTTGAATCCGTACTAAATCCAGTTTAGAAATACGTAAAAGAGATTGTTTTGAACACGCACAAAAGAATTAACTCGAGCCGAGGCTTGCCTGATTGTCAATATGTCCGTACAGGTTGAATTAAAAGTATTTGAGATAGGGCATCATGAACGGACTGAGAAAGAACGGAAGCTCATAAAAGGTATTTAATAGATGTTTATGATCCTTGAAGAACGTTTGCATGTCTTAAGAGTACCTCAGTGTGCGGAACAGATAGTGATAAACTTTAACAAAATATGACAATAATTTTGACACGCTTAAAATATTACGTAGCTAAATAGAACAATAACAAGTTAATGAAGCATCTATATGATACAAAGACAATAATTGAAAATGTGGAATATGATATAAGTCAGTTTCATACAATTCTCAACTACTACAAAGTTTCTTTATCTATCCAGCTCATCTCATCTCGAAATTTTTTTTTCGAAAAATCAATATAAGCATGGGCAAAAGAGAAATCTCTAAACACTCGCGTGCTGCGAGACGGGCGATTGCTGAGGCTCCAGAGTCTGCCGAGCTTTCTAAAATGCCAAGAGTATCCAACAAACCTGATATTGCAAACTTTCTCGTGAGAACCACAAACAAAAATGAAGAGCTTTTAGAGCAGAAATTGCGCAAAAAGCAAGCCAAAAACGCAAAGAAAGACCTGAAAGGAATCACAAAAGAATCTGCAAATGGAGCTAGAACAAGAAGAGGCATAGATTTCGGAGGGAAACTCTCTACAAAGATAGAAAAAAGCATACAGAGGGGACTTCATGTTCTGAGGCGCAAGTTGACCTGGGAACAGGCTGACGAGGATGCTAGAAGAGAGAGAGAAAAGTTGAACAGCCAGAGATTTGCTCCTGAGGGCAAAGAGCTCAGCAAAAAGAAGAAAAAGAGTGAAATGGACGAGTTTTATGATGAGATAAAGGAAGACAAGGAAGAAAGCTTATCAGACTTCTTTGATGAAGAGGAAAAGGAAGAGAAAAAACCTCTGACCAACAAATTTGCGCTTTTGGGAGAGGAGGTTGAGGCATAAACAGTGAAACTTATGAACTTATTATTTTCGTACTATCTGTTTTGTAAGAAACCAATAAATCTACAACATCAAAACTTGTTATACATCTATAAAGCATTTGTCTAATCTAATCTAATCAGTAGTAGGTACGGCAGTGCCACTAGTCGCTATGAGATAGTTAGAGCTCGTGGTACTAGATTCTTGAGCATCGTTCACATCCTCAGAAGCAGAAGCATCTGATGAAGGGGACTTGTTGGCAGAAACGGCCTCACTTATACCAACAGCCAAAGCAGGAGCAGCAACGGCTGCACCAACTCCCGCCATAGCGAGATGTGTACCCGTGCTCTTCCCGCTACTTGTCTCAGCGTCACTAACAGCAAGAGAGTTTCCTAAAGCGGTCTGCCCAGAGGTCCCGGCACCGACAGATGAGGCGACGAGACCGCTTCCAACAATCAGCGCGCCGGTCTTCGAGTTGGGGTTGAATCCCGAGGAGGGCACAGCAGAAGCAACGGGGGTTTTGGCCTTGGATGCCTCTTCTTCGGTACCCAGGGAAGAGCCCTCGGTCTTCGTGGTGCCTTTTTTGGCAGCGATTTTTTCACCAACGCTGGCCCATAAAGACCGCTTAGCAGGAGCAGCCAGAGCATAGCACACAATAGTGAGAGAAACAGCAACAGTAGAGAATTTCATTGAAGAGTGGAGATGAACGTATACAGCCGTTAGTGGTCCTTTTATATGTAGACCCAACCACTGACTAGGAAACCTTATGTAAATATTAGCTTTGTCCTGTACCTGTATTGGACATTGTCTGGAGCGTAAGGAAGTTGAATGTCTCAATTTTAAATAAGGGTTCTATGTGGACAGGGACTAGTTGGCTTTGACTTGGGGAAAAATACTTATGATACAAATGATGAGATTGGCTGGACGGTATACATACACTATATATATATATCAAATATGAAATTCATGATAGATCACAGCTACATCGATATAGAAGAAAATATCGAAACGCTCTCTGGGATTTTCATATGCTTTCATAGATTACGTCCTTTTCGTAGATTCTGCATTGACAAGATCCACCTCACCTTCACATAAAATCGCAGCTACCTTCGCCAAGACATGTAACTCTGATTTACACAAAACAATGAAAAATCACACATCGTACATGGAAACCAGCAGAATTATACTTTTTTCAACCTCTTCAGGTAATCTTCTGATTTAAACTTTTATGCGCTTTCCTGGGACCATTTATCCAAGGAAGCATACTTGCGAGATCTACAATCTAGAATTCATAAGTCATAAAATAGGTTTTAAATAGCGTTAGCGCTTGATCATAGAACTTTGAGATATCTGGACCAAGACTGTTTAGGTTTGAGAGAACTCGCACCCATGCAACCAGCTTCAGGGTCAGCTTGCTCGCTTTCCCACCTCCCGAGTAGCATTAGCAAATTATTTAAAGAATTTTTGTAAACTCTCTCATTCAACCTCATGCCCCTGCATCCCCTCCCCTTGCGCTTGCCCCCCCTCTTCCTCGGCAGAGGCATCTTTAGAAGGGGAAATGTCGATTTCTCCACACAAATCTAATTTTCTACTACTAGAGCCCACGTAAATCTTGTATACGCCATTCTGAATCACCCAAGACTGCTTTTCTGGGCTCCATGAACTGATATCTCTTCTCAAAACGTCAAAATTCACCGTTGCCGTTTTCCCCGCCTCAATCAGCACTTTTTCAAATCCGCGAAGCTGTCTAGGAGGTGTGAAGAGATAGTCGTCACTCTCGTCATCTGATGGATACTCCACATACAACTGTGCTACAAACTGACCAGTTTCACCACCCTCATTTGTCACATCTGCTTGGACAGAGTATAACGTCTCCCAGAGTGCTGGGTTGCCCCCCAACCCACCGCCTGCCAACACTGGCTCCTTGGATTGTTCTGGAGTGTAGTCTTGTGGGTAGCAATACTCGTCGACCGATGAGATGCGGTCGTTGAAAAGATAAGGGTACACGAACCCCGGCACTGGAGTGATCTCTTCATACGGAAAGAGCGACTCTTCCGGATCGGACACGTCGTACGCATCATCAAAACGATAAGTAGGAAGATAAGGGGAAGGGCAAGGAAGCTCTTCAGTAGGGAAAGAAACCTCTTTGATCTTCAAATTACACATAGAGAAACGAGTATACGTCAAGCCAAAGCCAAACTCGAACCGTGGCTTCACTTTGTTCTCGTCAAAATAGCGATAGTCTAAAAGTAAGTCGCGCTCCATAAAAGAATTATCCTGTGGATGCCCGTCTGGCGGAATCTCTTCGAGAATTGGAACGTAGTCATCTGGGCTTTTGGCCACCGTGAAAGGCAAGTGGCCAGATGGAGAGATATCACCAAAAATGGCCTCAGCAATCACACTGCCAGTGTACTGGCCAGCAGGAGCTGTCCAAAATACCCCGACAACGTTGTCATTCTCAATCCATGGCTCCATATCTACGGGTCCCGTCGAGACCACAACCACAATCGTCTGGTGACAGTTCTCTGCCACGTGCTCTATAACGGCCTCTCCATTATTCCACAATGTCAAGTTCTTGCGGTCACCAAAGTTGTCGTCCACTTGCACATAACCCTCGCCACTATTTGCAGAAACAACCACAATTGCCAAATCAGAGTATGATGCCACCTCCCGCAAGTGCTCAAACTCGTAGGAGTCCGACACGTATTCCACAGAGATGCCGTTTTTGCGAGCCTTGTCTGAGATCGCCTCATACGGTGTGATGCCGTAGCGCTGGTTTACAGCGGCCGAGCCCCAGCCCTGGAAAAGCGTGCCGTCAGTACACAGCTGCTCTTTACAGTTGAAGCCCTTACTAGATGGTCCAGCAGCGCTGCCTGCAATGAGAATGCGTTTCACGCCGTCTTCTTTTGCGATAGGAAGCACTCTACCGTCATTCTTCAAAAGAACGAGCGCTTCTTCAGCCACTTGCAACGCAGTCTCTTCTGTGAACTCATTGCTTGCGTCAATGTGCCAGTTCACTTGCTTGATTGGCCCAAAATTCTGGAAAGGAAACTCCTGATCGTACGTGTGAGCCGTCCAAGAAGAGAAATTCGGCACGTCGGTTACGTCTGGCAATCCACTAATCGCAAAAAATGGAGTGAGAATGCGTGTCACCATATCATCGATGCGCTCCTCTGGGATAGTCTCATTGTAGATACTGCGAGTCAAGAGAGGCCCCCAAAATGATTTACCCGAGAGCCACTCCCCAGGAATTTCGCCTGGCATGTTCATGTCCAACCCACTAAGAACGCTGGTCACACCAGAGTGTGTTGCCCCCCAATCGCTCATCATAAATCCCTGGAACCCAAGCTCTTCCTTAAGAAGATAATTGATAAGATACGAGTTTTCGCACGCATAAGTGTTATTCACTTGGTTATATGAACACATCACAGAGCCAACCCCAGCATGAACGGCATCTGCAAAGGGCCAGAGATAGAGCTCATGCATTGCGCGATCACCGATGTTGCTGCTGACGGCGTCTTCGAGCCGGTCCCAATACTCGCCAGTCCATTCATTCAATTGGCGAAAATGCTCTTGTTCATTGCCAACCAAATGCCGCACTGTTGCAACAATACCTTGCTCTTGCATTCCACGAATGGTATAGCGAGCGCCAACGCCCTGGAGATACGGGTCTGCTCCAAAGGACTCGAAATTGCGGCCTCCCTGGGCCTTGAGCCCAATGGGGCCAACCGTAGGTCCAAGTACAATGTGCACGCCTTTTGCCTTGTGTTCTTGGCCCACGGCCTTGCCACGGAGGTACATGAGCTGTTTGTTGAAGGTGGATCCAGTAGCGAGACCAGAGGGGAACGCCGTCACAAACTCAGTGAATCGAGCTCCGTTAGGCCCGTCTTGGAGACATAATGAGGGGATACCAAGTCGGAGAACAGAGCCGGTGTTGCCGATACAGGGGCCAGAACCCCAACCGGTGCCGGTGGTGAGATTGACTTTTTCGGTGACTGTCATCTGCTCAACCATAGCGCGCGCTTTTTCGTATGCGCTTTGCCAAACGCCTTGAAGGCGTCCCCCGGCGGCTGGTTAGTACTAAGGTGAAAGCGGGTGGGGTAATGTTATATTGAGAGAGCATATCGAGAGATTATATATATAAAGGGATGATAAATATACGGGCGTTCATGATGGGAATGTTTAAGATAGAGATAATAAAAATGATAAGATGTAAACAAACAGTTGAATTTTTAAGATGAATAAAGGTGTTAGAGATGTTTTCCACGAATCCTGTAGAGGCCCTGTACGAAGATTTTCTGTATGAAAACAATTAAAGGGAGAACAATTAAAGAAAAACGAGAAAGATAAAAGGCATTCATGTTATAGTATAGATTATCTAAGAATACTCACGAGCTGGAAAATATGTGGGGCTTAAATATCGAGGACCATAGTCGATAACATTGTCCAGAAGACTGTCAAGGAAGCTGCGTTTTTCGGTTAGCGCCGAACAGGCAGAAAATATGAGGAATAGAATCTGCCACATTATGTTTGAATGGCTGGAAGATGGTGTAGATGGTGTAGATGTAGGCGCGGGCACAAATAGAGATGCAGGTAGGTAAGGGAAGGTGCGATGAATTGTTAAAATTTGAGCGTTTTCGAATTTGTGTTGGATTTTGTGGTTTAGTTTGAGGCTTTAGGTGAACTTCTGAGTTTTAAGGTGCTGGATGAGATTTGTAATTCATGTGTATTGACTGACTGTGTGTCTGTGTTTGTGTATACAACCTGTAGGATCTTGAGTGGATATTTGGGTACCACTATGTTGTTTATTCACCGGAGATGGTTAACAGTGGCACTAGATGATCATCTGGAGATAATAGTTAGCTCCTTTGTTGGCTTATTTGTCACTACGATTTTGCCTTTGTAGATGTAAACAATTGAAATTAACGGAGAGTTTATAGATAAACGGAGTAGCTCCAGAGATCCATAATACTGGGGTGACACAAATACGATAAGACGTGATTTTTCTCTCCTATCTACTTCCCGTAAATATCGCTATAGCACAAATCAGAGATGCCGTACTGGGTCGACACTGTTGTGTACTTATGATTAATTTTACAGCATTCTGCTGAATAGCTGTTTTGAATAGTCAGTTTCATTTAATTGTGTCGTCCGAGTTTGAGGGTACGAGTCATATCCACCGGCTATAGTCAGGTATGTGCCCCACAAAAACAACACAAAGTATGAAGAAAATTCAAATAATTATCCAGTACACTGCTTCTGAAAATACTATGGTATACTTATCATTCTACTTTGATCAAGATCTTGATCAACCATGCCCCCTGCCCCCACCCTGAATGTTAATCTAGTCAACTCCTACAAACAAATACAATGATGTAAAACTAGTATCCTAAATGGTGTATATGAGCACAACTCATTTATTATACTTGAGAGATAAAAAGTCTAGACCATGCAGATGGGTAGGGTCCAGAACACCCACAGACCTGTGCTTAATCGTTCCAGCACAAGCCTTTTGACCCAGACTTTGCCAGACTCTGTCCGGACTCGTCTGGTTCATCACCAAACTGGTCTGCCGAGATGCAGCGTCACGTGCTATTATAGGGAATACAATTGATTTTATTGAGTCATGTTTTCAGTCATTTGAATGAGTGAGGAATGACTCGAATTGAAAAGAATTTGCAGGGGTGGAGATATAAGAGAGCTGAAATGATAAAGTTGGAAAGTAAGATTGATTGAATCAAATATTGGCTGATTGAGTCGGTTGGATGATAGATAAGTCAATTGGAATTGAGACCATATTCATAAGAAAAACTGGAACAAAACACCTTTGATGTGCTTGGCTCAATCTTAGTCATAAAAGCAAGCAAAAGAAGGCAACCTTCCAAGTCCACTCGGTAAGTGTAAGTATGAGAAGAATAGTTGAATCTGTAGGCAAACTGATTATTGACTCAATCGAACTGTAGACGAAAGAAATGCAGGAAAGTCAGCCAATATGTAAACCAACCTTCCAACATCGACTTGAGCTGCGTGGTACTTACTAACCAACAAGCTCTCGCTATACTCGAACCTGTTTACTGTTTCGCTCGAGCTGCTCGGGGTTATTTACTCCTCCCCTCCCAACAAATCGAACTGATTTCCCTTAGCTCCCCCACCACTTCCTCCCTCTTTTCCACGATTCAGCCCCTCCCGACTCAGATGCCGCCCAAAGTTATTCGTTGGCCCCATCAGCCGCTCTCCCGCGTTCCGCACAACTCCGATCCCCCGCATCTCAGTCTTCAGCACCGTCTTCTGCCCCCATCCGCTGCGCTCTCTCTCTCTTCCCTCGAAACGCTTCCCTTTCTTGTCCCCCCTGCGCTTCTCCTCCTGGGCCTTCTCCGCCTCGGCGTGGATCTCCGCAATCGTCTGCGGTCCCTTGTTCGCCAGCTTCCAGTGCGCCTTCCGCATGTCCAAAAGATCCAAAAACTTGAATTTGATGCGCATCAGGACGCTCAGGTCCTTCAGAATCGCTGTTACCTCTCTAAATATCATTCCCATCAACTCAGGTGCCCAAGGTTCCCTCTCTTTATCCGCAGCGTCCAACACAGGCCCTGCCGTCGCAACCAACTGGGCCAACGTTTCCAAATTCTCTTCTCCTCTGTCCTGTGCATTGTCCAACGTTTGACCAAAACAAAGACGGATGACGTTAGAGCTAACCAACTTCAACGCGTATAACTCACCAATAAACCGAACCAATCCAAGGCCACGTCTTTTGGCAGCCGCGGCTGCGTAGTACTCGTCAGACATCATTTCAGGGTCTAATACTGAACCGTCTTCCTTAGTTGGAAGCTTATTGACCCAGCCCTTTTCAAACTCAATTTGACACCGACCCAAAAGACATTTACGCACCAAACCTCCACCAAAATGCGGCTTGTTGTCGCGCATAAGCATGGTCTTATCCTCGATGTCGTCTGGGAATGTGGTCACCATCTTAGCACAAAACTGCGCGTACATCGACAGCCAGTGGGGCTCATCACACGCTTTGTGAAAAGTGAGTGCTAACACCTGTTTCAAGGTTTTTGCGTCCTCCTCAAATTTGCTCTGTTTGGCTACGGCAATTATCTCATCGGTAATCTTGTCAAACATCTCGAGAGTCAACTTGTTGAGCAACAGCTTAGTTGTTCTTTCAACGTTCTCCTCGTCGAGGAAGATAGACCCATCTGGGTTCTTCTTGATCTCTTCAGGAGCATCCTTCTTTTTGAGGGTCTTTGGAACCCATCTGGAGGCCGTCTTCTCGAGTGGCTTAACAGGCTCCAACGGCTCTACCGGCCCTGCAGGCTCGTCGAATCTCTTTCCTCCTCTCTTCAGATCGCTGCGACCATCTCTCCGCGAGCCGGAGTTAGACCCGCCCTTTCTTTTAGATCCTTGCCGCAGCCCACCTTTCTCCAGATATCCACCTTTTCTCGGCTGGGACCGGAGTCCGCCCATGCCGCTGCCTCTGGCTGAGCCGATGTTCAGGCCCATGCCGAAGCCAGGGGCGTTTCTAAAGCTCAGCAGACGGTTAGAACCACTGCGGTTGCCAGCGTCCACAATAATGAGGTCGCCGTGGGCTTCTTTCCACACAGGATCAGCCTCGAGTTTCATAGGCTCGGCAAACTGCATAAGGAAGGCAGGATCGTACTTGATCTTGCCATTCTGCTCAAAGAACAGTCTGCACTTTTCGTCAGGTGGGTTGAAGGAAGGGGGATATGCAAACTCGAATGGGTTTATAATAGGCTCGGCCTTTTTGAGAGCCTCAGAGAGCTCGGTTAGAGTAAAAGAGGGTCTGTTAAGAGCCTCTGCGAGGTTGCGTTGTTCGAGAAGTTTTACTTGGAGGAGTTTATCTGAGAGGGAGGCTTCAGCGGCTTCAGCAGCTTCAGCTTCAGCGCCAGCTGAAGCTAAAGGAGCTGATGCTTGAGGCTTGTCAGTAGACAGTTGTGTAGAGTCAGCAGCCGTCTCAACCTCCACAGACTTAGCCCTCTCCTGTTCAGCTTTAACCCTGGCCTCTTCGGCAGCTTTGGCTTCAGCAGCTTTGGTTTCAGCAGCTTTTTCCTCAGCAGCTTTTTCCTCAGCAGCTTTTTCCTCGGCAGCTTTTTCTTGGGCAGCTCTTTGCTCAGCAGCTTTTTCCTCAGCAGCTTTAGCTTCTGCAGCCTTTACTTTAGCCTCAGCTTCGGCTATCGCCTCAGATTCAGCTTTAGCTTTAGCTTCGGCCTCGGCTTTTGCCTCGGCTTCAGCCTTAGCCTTGGCCTCCGCCTTCTTCTTAGCAGCCTCCCTCACCTTGGCCATGAAGTCATTCACTGCTTTCGGTTTCTCCTTCTCCTTCTCCTTGTCCTCTTCTTTCGGCTTATCATCCTTCACAATCTTACCAAGGTCCACCTCTTCCCCGGTGCCGGTCTTGATACTCACCTTGCCAGGGACAGGCAGGCCTTTGGTGGGCGACCGATAGGCGTAGTTTTTGGGGTAGCCTTTCTTGGGGTAGTTCTGGTACCCGCGGGGTTGCTGGGGGAACGGCATGTAGCCGTTGTATTCGTAATAATAGGGGCCAGGTTGGTAGTACTGGTTAGGAACATATGGCATATTCATGGTCAGCGCATTGAACGCTTGCTGCTGAAAAGCCGGCTCACGGGCAGACAGACTGGATCGTCTGGAGCGCGGTTCTGTCGAGCCGGGGGTTTTGGGTGTGGACATGTCCTCGATTGACAGTCCTTTAGGTGGTGAAAATTTTATCAAAATATTTTTTGGGTGGTGATTGAAGTGGGTTGGTACTACGAGATGTTCAATGTATTATTACATGTACTTGTATTGCTGTTTGTAATTGTATATATTTAGCTTTTCTATTTGTATAGTTGATTGGATGTTGACTGAGGCTAATATAGTTTGTTTTCTGGAAATTTGGAGTTGATTGGTGATGTAGATTGGAGAAGGATCACGTGCAGATATCCGTACCACAGATCATGCCATACCTATATATACTATATCAATTTTTACACGACAGACATTATACGCCATATCAAAATAGTTAACACTAAAGACTACACTTGATCAACGTACTACATTATACGCTGCTACATATTGTTATACAGCACACTTCATCACTGTATACTATATACCATACCGCATGCTCACGCAGATAGTTAGTTGGACAGCGGCAACTCGCGGACCTAAAAGCATCTATTGGGAATAGCGCTCCCTGCGTCTTACCGTCTAGACTCTTGAATTGTAGCGTCACAAAATGAAAACATTATATTGTTCGCGCAATGGGAGCACCTAGAGCTAACAGTTTGAGAGTGATTCTCAGCAGTAAGGAAGCAGAATAAAAGTCTAGATATGCATACTCGTATATGAGACCCTAGGGAATATATTGATGTGTCCCTTTCTCTGCGTCAAGCAGCTAGTCTTTTGTGATTGTAAAATCAATCTTTAGAGTAACTGTTCATATCTTGTGGGCTTCCAAAAAAGCGATAGGGTCAACTCATAGCCACTGTATCTAGTGTCGTTTCCTACATTGTAGTTATGTCACTATATCCTGGGCTGAAAAGTGATAGCTAATTGACATGTTATACGTTTCGCCTGAAAGAACTTTCCAGAGGGTAATTGATCTTGTAAAATAAGGGTGTTGTGAAACAGCAGTGTACTCTATAACTCTTTCTCTCGGCCATGCTCGAAGTTGCCGGTCTATGAGAACAATTCCGGAACTTACACTTACCAGCTGTGCATGAGGGACGACCAACGTCAAAATTTTCTACAGTGGTGGGCCCACCGGGAGAACCTGAGCCACTGGCCCGAGTCTTCCAATCCCAGGAAGTGTGACCTGGGCTATGGGCTTTATTGTTGTGTTTGTAGAACGTAACAATAGTGTGGTGCACTCAAAATATCATACATAAACAAGCCAGAGTGCAGAAATACTCCTTTCCTAGTCAAATTTCCTACCTGAATGTGATTCTTGTGCTCAGTTACAAAATCACATCCAACCACTTATTCAAGATACAGTTTAACAATAATTTACAAAACACAGATACAACTTGTTGTATATCACCTCTATCAATCAACGACCTGTACAAAGTGCACTCAGTTGAATCATCTAGTTAAATCACATCTGATCAAGTAAAGCAAAACACCTTCACATCTTTCTGCGTACTCATGCTTCCCCTTCACACCAAAACCCTTCAATATGTGAAATGTGTTCATATCTAATAATGGTACAACTAAATGCTTCCTGAGACCCTCAAGCCAATCAAAAGTGATGCGACAAAAAGAATTGCTAGAGCCAGACATAAAAGACACACTGCACCACCAGGCACAATGTCTAAAAAGTCGCTTTTCAGAGAGCGTGAGTATTGTGGGTAGTCTCTGGGCTGGTATGTTCGTTGGTGCGTTAGTTGGCGTGCTGGTTGATATGGAGTACGGTTTGCATAGGAAAAGCCAAAGTCTCCCCGCAGGTATGCCGGGGGAGGAGCGTCAATGTCCTTGTTCAGGTCGAAATTCATGGTTTAAATGTGTGTGTGTGTATACAATTTAGCAAATATATAGCAAAGGTGTTCCTTACTCGGTTAGCATGTATACTTACTTAGTTGTAGTCAGCACTCAACTATATGCGGTTTTTCCTTCCTACTCGGGCAAGAGTAGGCAAAAAAAAAGTGGCAAAGCCGGTGTCACCAAATGAAACACAGAGCACCAAGGGTCATTTTAAGTTGAGAGAAACTGAGATCAAACATTTGGGCATGAGCTTAAATAACTATACTTCGTTCACAAAACATATTGGTGATGTCCGTAAGAGACTACGAAGGAACTTATGGCATATTCAACTTTTTTCCCAAAGACCAGCTGGGCAAAGTGAAAGTGACGCGCACGCTCGTAGCTTACTGTCTCATACAAATTATAGCGTATGGAGTGAAAAAAAAACTTCAAACATTCAATCATTGTGTTTAAAGCTCGAATTCTAGCTTTTTCAGCTTAAAAATGTTAAGAGACTAGCTTCAGGGGCCTGGAGTCGCAGTGACACCCCCCAACTCTCAGTGCAGAAATTGCATCCACACTACGACTATTCTTGTAGATAAACTACATTTTTACTATTCCCTGGAGGCTCCAAAAGCATTGTTCTCTTCCAGCTCATTACCGGACTGAGTCTAAAATCTGTTGACAATATTATTCAAATCACCCACAGAGAAACTAAGAACATTCAAAATCAAAAAAAAAAAAAGTGTCTACTGATCAAAGTTACCCAGGTTCAGTTTTCTATCAGGAAATAATTTTTGATCTGATGCTATATCATAACAGTAGCAAGTCATTTTCAAGAATAAATGATATCCTACCAACTGGAACACGTCAGAATCAGAGTGAACTTGAAAACAAATGCCTAAAATTTTGAGGCTAGATAGCATAAACTCAATAGAACATCAGCTCACCAACCCTGGGTATAAGCATCTTAGAAGGAGAGATCAAAACTAATCACCAAGCGGCAACTCGCTAGTAAGCTCACTAGGGTGCAGGTTCATATAAAGAAACCTGTTCTACATACACCTGATACGAAATGCCCGTATAAAACCTTTCTAACTTGAAATTCTATATACTAGATCATCAGAGTGCTTGATATTATATATGACAGAGCATATACTCAAAAACATCATAAACACAATACTTTGAAAAGACCTGTGATCTAAAAAGAGCTCCCTACTTGAAGAAAGGATAAATGCAAATATATAGAATGTTCAGAAATACATGAACCTGCAATACATATAGTATGATCATCTTCAGTGAGAGAGAGAACACACATGAGAATAATCATCCATACAACATCTAGCAAGACTCCGTTATAATCCAAACATTTCATAGCCCTAAGATGAACACATGTAAACACCCATTGCACAAAACACTCAATATGCTTCATCATCCCCCACCTTCCTTACTCCCACCATCGCTCCAAACCATTCAAGATCATTGACACACTCATCCTCAAGTCTCCTTAATACACAACCAATTGAACCAATACGGGCATAAAACAAAAACAAAAGCAAAAGACAAAGATTTTCAGAGATAATGGAAAGGCCTGCTTATCTTAATCCTGATCGCCTTGCCCCAGTGCGCGCAATTGCGCAATCCATCAATGAAGAACTCTTCCCTCTGCTTGCACAACTTGCGCCGGGTGAACTTGTGCAGCGTGCGCTTTCAATTTTAAATGAGCGCCCTGCAAGATTTCATACGCTCTTGTGGGCGTGCGTGCTACTGCGCGCGTTTACTCGGCTCACAGAAGCCAAACTCAAATCGGCCGATCTTCGCGAGCACTTCGATGTGCTCTTTACACCAGCTTCCAGCTTCTTTGCAGACCTAGATTGGGGCGTGTGTGCAAGTTTTGGTACGAATGCGCTGCTGGAGCCCTCAGAAGAGCGCGTTCTATATTATTGCCTCGAGCACGTCCGCAATGCAGCCAACGGTTTCAGCTTTTTGGCCCATAAGTGTGGCGTTCTCAAGGAAGCGACTGGCGCTTTTGTGGCTGCACATAGCGCGGCTAAGCCATCCTTTTTTCTTCCTTTTTGGTTTCACATAGAACGCAATATATATGAGCTTTCAAAAGCCGGAAAAAAAGAGACCTGGGACCGCGAATATCCCGAGACCGAGGTCGACTTCCTGTTGTATGGAGATTGTCCCGCAGCGTTGTTTGATGACGTTGTCGGGTATCTCTATTTTGGGTTGCATAACGCTCTAATAGACCAACGCTACGCCGCCGCCCATTCGCTTCTGGTTCACCTTCTTAGAGTGCTTGTGCTGAACCAGGACCTCCGGATCCACAGACCGGATGAGGAGCTTGGCGATCTCCGCAGAGACCGCTTAAACATCATACCGAAGATCGATAGCGCGTTTTTTGAAGAGCGCAGAACTGCAGTGTATGATAAAAGCAAGTTTAGAGAATCTGCTCGAGATAACGATGCGCGTAGAGGGTTCAGAGAACAGAGAGGGGGGTTCCATGAGGCTCCAGCTGATGAAATAGCTTCTAAATTACTGAAGAATCAGAATGCTTTTAGATACGAATCAATTCTTGGACCTTTAGTGTGTCTTTCCTTTTATCTCCGCTTTCCTAATTGGGACCGCTTAGATGAGGAGTTCCGCAGCGCTCAGGGAAGCCAGATTTCGCTGCGCACTCACGGCGTTTTTGCAGCGGTCTTGGAGAAAACTCTTAAGCCTGGCTCTCGCGATCGGATGAGCACTGCACTTTGTCAAGTTATTGAAGCGCTTTTCACACGTGACATAAACATTTTGCTTGATATTTCAGGGCGTGAGCGTACTCTTACGCTTCTCCAGCCAGCGTTGGCGGATGCAGCGCGTATTTTGGTTGCGAACCGCGTGCGTCGGTTTTTCTGGGGGGGCTTGGTTGAGGGCGTGACCCGGGAGCAGGCATTGCTGCTTTTTGAGAACTTGGATGTGGAGGGGGAAGACTTGGTGGTAACCTGGCTGAGTGGAGGAAATTTGAGGGGGAACACGAGGGGAACTTGGCGGGCTTTGGGCGAGGGGGACGAGTGGGAGGTGGTGGGGGGGTTTTTGAGGGGGTGTGGGTGTGAGGTGGGAAAGGAGGGGGTTGTTTGGAGGGGGGAGGGGGCGGAGGGGAGAGACGCAGTGAGAATGGGGGATTTGGCATGGGGTTTGCTGTGGGAATTGCAGAGGTTGATGGAGTGATTGACAACCAAGTGGGGACCAAGCGAGGACGAACCTCTGCTCGGTTCCCTTGTTGGCGGTTTTACTAGATTAGGTGCATAACTATATTCATGTTGCTGAATTACAATGTAAAGTCTAGCTTGGTAGTAACTCTCTTTATAGAGTTGGCATACTTGAGGTAATTGATTATATGTACAGAAAATAATGTGCTTTCTTGGCTTTTTCTTAGTTGGTTCGTACAGTGAAAAGGTGAGCTCGAGTGACCGTCAGATCTGCTCTGCTAGACTCTTGGCTGGCTGATCTGCTGATTTACTTCAATAGGTACATTCATGTAAAAGAATGTTAAAATATATGGCCGAGGGAATTAAGCACTCTACGAATCTCACAGGCAAACCTGTAAGTGTTTTATGACTTGGTAGTTTTGAAGTATACTATAGTGCTACATTTTCAGAATATAAGGAGCTTCTGTGATAGTCACTATGATAGATGAGCATATTTAATAATGTGATATAACGCCTTATTTGAAGACAAGCATTCTCCAACTCCTTTGAGTACAATAACTCATCGTAAGAACACATACTCAGATGCCCATAGTGCCTCTTGAGGTCTCCTTAGAGGGGCATATAGATAGCTTTATAGATGTATAACTGTATAGTTATACAACTATTTAATTTGTTTATAGATAGAAGACATACTTTACAATGACCAGAATGCTCACATGGTAACGTCAAACCTTTAATTTATCATGCAAGGGAACCACGAATTTGGGGGCACAGGATCCCTTGCTTACTCAATTCAGGGCTCGAGCCAGTAAAGAACTCTCCCTAGGATTATGTTGAATAAACCTACACATCCTATATGTGATATATACTCAGAGCAAAACATCTTTCGAATCTTCAGCCCGTTTACCTTTCAAAACAGGGTGCTTTGATATGCATTACGCACATGCTGTCTCAGCGAGATGATCATAAAACGTTCTATCGAACGAGAAAATAGAAGTTATTACGGCGTCTGTGATTAATCCAGCGTGTTTCTAAGTGTTTCAGATGTGTAGATTAAATCCATCTATAAAGGTGTAGCTGATTAACTCAGACTTGACTGCGATACTTGCAAATACACTGAATTTGTAGAGACCACTGGGAACCAACTTGTACGCTGTATCCCATATCCAGGGTTTTTGCAGCAAACCGAGGATCAGAATACTAGAATATGGCTGAAGACGCTGGCAAATGCAGAACTTAAAGCACAGTAAACTATAAACTATAGCACTATACAGTGATCATGGTGACCTATAATCAACAAGCCATTTCCATCCAACACATGGAAACTCAAACCCAAAGATTATTGTTTTCAAATCGTTCACTAGTTATGATAGCATAGTCACTCAGTGTATTCAAACAACCTCAACACTACCATCAAGAATGAAAAAACAAAAAAGAACATAAAGAAAATAGTATGACTTCCATGATAAAGTATATATCTGTATATATATATTTCTCAGTAGCGTTGGCTGTCAAGTCCTTCTGAAACTGTTAGTGCAACTATTCAATCTCCGTATCTTGAAGTGGGAAGTTCACTTTCATATAGATCTATCCAAACCTTTCTGAATCTAACGCTTCGTATCCTCGGCAAACTCTTTTTCTTACAATCTAACTCAAAACTTGCCACCCTGTTATTCTGGAATTTTCCAGTGTATAAATAATTTCAAAATATTCAAATTCCCCTCAACTCTTGCACCAGCCAAACCCCAAACCACATACCCCCCCAATGAAACTTGCACTCTCGACCCTTGCACTTGTTTGTGCGGCTTTAGCCGAGTCGTTTGCCCCCTACCCTACCCCGCTCGAGCACCCAGACTCCTTCCTTGAGCAGTTTGATGGGTCTCACAACTGGACGGTGTCCCACGCAAAAAGAGACGGCGAGTTCTCCTACGTTGGTCGCTGGCTGGTCGAGCCTGCCAAGGACGCCGTCATCGAAGGGGACAACGGTCTTGTGGCCAAGTCTCCAGCCGCCCACCACGCGATTTCCTATAAGCTTGAAACCCCTTTCGACAACACAGGAAAGGACTTGATTCTCCAGTACGAGACCAAGTTCCAGGACGGCATCTCTTGTGGAGGAGCCTACATTAAGCTTCTTTCTGCAGGCCCAGAGTTGGACAAAGACTTCAATAACGACACGCCTTACCAGGTGATGTTTGGCCCTGACAAGTGTGGAAGCACCAACAAAGTTCACTTCATAGTGAAGAGAAAAGGCAAAGATGGGGAGTACGAAGAGAAGCATCTTAGAGTGCCTCCTATGGCCAAAGTCCTGGATATGCTGACTCTTTATACCTTGATCATCAAGAAAGACAATTCCTTTGAAATTCGCATCAACGGAGAAGTGGCTAAGGCTGGCAGTCTTCTTGATGAGAATCTCTTCACCCCCTCTTTCAACCCCCCAAAAGAAATTGAAGACCCGAATGACAAGAAACCAGCAGACTGGGTCGATGAGGAAGAGATCCCAGATCCGGAGGAACTGGAAAAACCAGCTGATTGGGACGAAGACGCTCCTTTGAAAATTCGCGATCCAGACTCTAAAAAACCAGCAGACTGGGACGAAGAGATGCCTGCCTACATCCCAGACCCGGAGGCCGAAATCCCAGAAGATTGGGACGAGGAAGAGGATGGAGAATGGGTTGCCGTAGAGGTTCCTAACCCTGAATGTGAGTCCCACGGGTGTGGTCCTTGGGAAGCTCCCTTGATTGATAATCCTGCCTACAGAGGTAAATGGGAACAGCCATACATCCCTAACCCGGCTTATAAGGGCGAGTGGTCTCCTAAGTTGATCAGCAATCCAGATTACTTTGAGGACGTCAACGCCAGTGACTTGGAGCCAATTGGGGGCTTGGGCTTTGAGTTGTGGACCATGGACAAGGACATGCTCTTCGATAACATCTACTTGGGTCACCTGATCGCAGAGGCCGAGAAAATTGGTAACTCCACCACTAAAGTTAAGCTTGACTTGGAAATGAAGATCAAGGAAGAAGAGTACAAAAAGGCCGACGCCAAAGTTGACAAGCCAGAAGTTGAGGAAGAAGGAGAGCTGTTCTGGGAGAACATGGGAGAATATGTGGAACTTGGCTTGTTCTTCGTAGAGGCTTTTCTTAGTCTGGCCAACGACTGGTTGGTCCAGCTTTTAGAAGACCCTATTTATGTGTTGACAGAGCGTAGAACTGAAGGCTTCATATACGCGGGTGTTTTCGGCTCGATTTTCACTGTTGTTTTTGGTATTGCTGCGGTTATCCTCTTGAAATTGACTCTGGGGTTGGAAGAGGGCGTCAATGCTACCATGACAGGGAAGGAGATGAAGGAGAAGAGAGAAAAGGAGGAGAGGGCTGCGAAGGTGGAGGAGAAGAACGAGACCAAGGAGGAGGAAAAATTGGAGAAGATTGAAGAGGAGGTGAAGAGTTCAGGGATGAAGAAGGGGGAGACGGGGGTGTCTAAGAGATCAGCCAAGGAGGCGTCTTCATGATCTGAGCGCAATAGGAAGCGCGGGAAGCGCACCACTGAACTTATTAGTGATCTATATGACGACAGCTTCGAAGCCAAGCACACGAAGCACGCATATGAACTTAGTTTATGAAATCTATTCACTGTCAAAGTTACAACTTCTGGTCACCAAGCTCACTAATAAGTTTGCAAGCTTATGCACTTATAAGCTTATAAATAGTTAGCTATACCTTAAGTACTTGCTATATTGAAGTCTTTGTGCAATTGTAGAAGTCTTATGTTAGAAGGGGAGAATCAATTTTATGATTCTCGATAGGAGTAAATTCGAAGTGCAAGTCTTTTGGAGGCTTCAAGAGGGTTACTTCGCTCTGCACTTGAGCTAAGAAAAGCGCTTCATGCACTTGAGCTCAGCTATTCTTAAGAGAAATCTTCTGTATAATGTTATAAAAGAACCCACTGATGAGGTAGTTGTTCATAGTGATAGTCGAAGAAAAGACATTACGTAGTCCAACTGGGATAGTACATGCATTTCGAGGCCATTTTGGGTCTTTGCTCGAGATATCAGAACTCAAGGAAGAAGCCCAAACTCTCGGATCTACTTTCTGTTCACCTTTTTCAGTTGAAGTATGAGCTGTGGGATGGCCACCTTGTCCATACCCGAGGACACACTAAAAGCACTTGTCGCCTTGCTTACAAAAGCTAAATGTTCATAGAGGACATTAATCTTGTGATATGTGTACAAATTGAATGAGCCACAATATAGCTATAAAATCAGTGGTACCCCCAAAATATAAAACCCTTCTCATTCTCCATCTTGTTTTCCACCCGCTTTTCAATTCTCACTACTACCATCTCCCTACTCCCCAAGTGCTCCAAATTTTCCACAACGGCATCATTATGCGTCAAGTCTAACATTGTCAAAGAAGGGAAATTTCTCAATGTTTCAGGAATTTTAGTGATTTTACAAGAGCCAAGCACAAGGAGTAACAATCTCGGCAAATCGTGGATATCGAAACTCTCCAATGACAGATCACGTAACACAAGGGCTTTTAAGCAATTCATATTACAGAAATTAGTGACCTTTTTTGCGCACAGACTAATGGTGAGAGTTTCCAATTTAGGAAATCTTTCATTGAACCATTTTCCGTCATAGTCCGTTTTCTTGAATTTCAGGAGACAAAGTATCTTCAATTCTGGCATTTCACGGATTTGTTCGAATCCTTCTCCAGGGGTCCTCATGAGCAACAAAGTCTCCAAACTCAGAGGAAGCTCTGCGAATCCGTGAAACTGGGTTCGCGTAAGCTCAAGAACGCGCAATCGGGTACACCGTTGAAGGCCCGATACAGTTTTCAAATTTTGATTGTCCGACAACAGAAGCTCTTCTAAATTGGGCATTTTCGATACATCGAGACTGATTAATTGGTTTCCGTTGATAATGAGCTTCTTCAAACTTGCTGGAAGACTTGATACGGTTTCTATCTGATTTCTTGCAGCTTTAAGAACGTGCAAGTTTTCTAAAAGCGAGAGGTCTGGGAGCCTCTGCAATCTGCAACAGGAAATATCTATGTCTTCCAACATCGGACAGGAAGTCAACAAAGAAAGATCCGTGATCTGTCTCCGAAACAAGGATATTTTCTTTAAGTTTTTGAAATGAACAACGTTTTTCAACGAGGTGATTCCACTGAGGGACAAATCCAACACCTCGAGGTCTGGAGTGACTCCGAAATTTGCTGGGATGGAAGTGAAGGAAGGATCCGAAAGAGCTAGAGACTTGAGTTTTGGAGCATGAACATTTTGCATGTCGCATGGAGTTCTTGAAAACTCCAAGGTTTCCAAGTTTGGACTAATTGTAGCTATCCGAGAATCCACGTTCCGGAGACTTAGCGATTTGAGCTTTTCAGATTTGAAAGTGACTTCAGAGCCAATATCTGTCAGCGAGACTCGAAGGCGTTCAACTGAAAGTGCTCCCAAGTCACACTCCAAAGGTGCGCCGGCTGCCTCGAGCGATTTGAGCTCTAGGTTTTCAGCGCATTTCGTGTTTTCAAGACGGCAGTAAATTACCTTGATATGCTTCACCGGTTTGTGTAAAAAATTCCTGAAATCAATAACCGGCGCCTCATCAATACCACCATCAACTTCTAGACGATACAAGTCAGTAATGCCTTGCACAAGTTTATCGTCGTACGGACAGAATGCAAATGTGATACTGCGAATATAGTGTTGTACTGGAAGTACTTGCTCACCAGAGTTCACAAAAATCAAGGTCGGATACGCTTTGGAACCGTGAAAGAGGAAACTCTTTTTGTTTTTGCGCCCAAGCACATAGCGGGGCATCTGATTCTCGGCTTCAACCAGAGTAAGTCGCACATCGCAAAAAAGCGCAGGGAGAATAATCTTAAGAGAAAGGCTTCCAACGAGCGATACTATGAGCTCCGGAGATCTCGTATGTATGAGGATTTTAATAATGAGGCAGTCAGGGAGATCGAACATGGTGGTTGATTGATGTTGATGATGAATATCAGGAAAAAGCATGGTTTTATATACGCCAATGAAGGTCTCAAATTCCCGAAATAATTCCTCAAAGTACTCACTGGACCGTTTCTTGTGTATTGATCCAGGTTCCAAGGGAAAATTTTCTGGAATTTAATGTGATTAACGTATAGAAACTGATTTGAAGTGTGATTTTTCAGCAAACCATTGGATATCTACCATTTATATTTTTTTTCCTAGATTCATGAGGATCATAATGGATTAAGAGGTGTTTTTACTTTAGAGGAAATATGGTTTATGATGGCGAAATTTATGTGAATACATGAACGCAGAACATTCGTACATTCCACAAACCATTAGGCTGCAATATGGTTGATCCACCACTTAGGATCTGTCATAGATTAGTTACTTGTTACTGTGTTTTTTTAGTTTCACATGATGTTTGAAATACGTAGATGTATTTACAGTTTTCCAGAATGCTCAAGCGAGGCCTCTTTGCGCGTTGAGCTCACAACTAATTGACGATGTTTTCAATGATATTTTTGTTGTAGATGTATTTCTATACTCTTATATTATCTCTCAATGGACTATACAGCAATTTTTTAGAGCGTCGATACTTTATAGTTGCGAACACTCAACACCTGAACTTATCTTTCCATCCATTATTTGCATGTGTGGACATGTATGCACATCTAAGTTGGGTAGCCCCTGGAGTTTATGTAAACTTATCACTAATATCAGGACCAGCTCATGGGCGGTTGAGGTGGAGTCGCGGCTACAAATCGCTGAGTTGATTTTAGCATGTATAGAGCTAAAAACTCGATACTCTGTGGAACAAAAAAACTCCATAATGTTGGACTCGCAGCATCTGTACTGTATCGATCAACATCTTAGTTCTATCTAAAGGTAATTAGTAAATTTATAGTTGCAAGTGATGTTACAAAATTGGTTGAAGTGAGAACCACTATACTTGCACTATAGACTAGGTGGAACGAAATTGATCACTAGTACTTGTATAAGCCCTTCATTCTGCTCTCAAAAGCTTTTGTGATCGTTTAAGCGTGTATAGCCGTGTATGCTTCAGCTATTGTATATAGAGCTTCAATCGAGGGTTTCAGCAAACTTTAACAATCTTGTACCATTTGCAGTCACTTCTGGTGAGTATCACAGAAAGCTCATTTCACCTGCTTCCGCTCACCTACTTCTCATTATAACGAATCGGTGAAATCAGTAATCATATCCGCTGCCCGACACCCCATTTGATCCTAGATGATAACTAACGTTCAAGTTCATTTGGAACGCCGCAAACAAGATATCACATTCAAATCACTTTTGAGAGCCATACTAAGAAAAGAATAGGTGATAATCTCATGCACCGGCATTCCCCTTACCCCCTCTAATTCTAATCGAGATTTCGTGCTTCGGACAAAAATAGTTAAGACCGTCTTCATGCATGTACACTTCATATGACCAAATAGAAGGGTCAAAATACTATAAATGGACTCAAAATCCACTCTCTTTCACTCCCATTCACCTAAGGATGCTTCCTCCGACTCGCACACTCAACAACGGAACCCAAATGCCGGGCTTTGGCTTCGGAGTCTTTCAAATTCCCGCAGTAAAGACCGGTCCAGCGGTCAAAACAGCTCTTGATGTCGGCTACCGGCATATAGACTGTGCTGAGTACTACGAAAACGAGCTTGAAACCGTCAAAGCCATCAGAGAATGGCTAGACGAGAACCCTTCTGTAGCAAGAGAGGACTTGTACTACACGACCAAATCCAAGCCCGAAGGGCTAAACTTTGAAACAGGACTAGAGAAAGTGCGCAAAAGAGTAGAGATAGGTAAATCTTATCTCGGATATATTGACTTGTTTTTGGTGCACTCGCCTGAACATTCTCCTGAAGAGAGACTCGGCTTGTACGGTGCTGCGCAAGCGTACATCGAAAAACACCCTGGCTCCATAAAGTCGTTGGGTGTGTCCAATTATGGGCTACTCCATTTAGAAGAGCTTTTTGACTGGGAGGGACTCAAGATTAAACCTTCTGTACACCAGATCGAGTTGAATCCGTGGCTCACCAGAAAAGAGATTGTAGACTATTGCAACTTGAAGAATATTGTGGTGGAAGCCTGGGGGGCTATGACCAACGCCACAAGAATCGATGATCCTGAGATTACGGCTATGGCCAAGAAATACGGAGTTGAAAATGGACAAATTTCAGATCGTTCGCATTTGATTTGAGTGAGGAGGATGTGAAAGCTTTGACACATGATGATGAGTACTATATTGCTTATGGTTATTGGGACCCTGCTAAAACTGTCAAGGCATAAGGTTTTCTGTTTTCCACAAGTTTGCTGTTGACAGTTTTGAATAGATATGTTAGCTTAAGCGTGTAGAGCTGTGTGTAATCTGTGGACCAACCAAGTTTGGAAATCCGCTCACAGACAAATATCACAAAAAGAGATTTTTCTAAGCTTTAAATATAGCTGAACGGCTTGAATATGTGTTTGTATGGGTTTTAAGTACTTGAAGTTTATCGTGAGAATCACATATTTTGATTTTTTGGTATACTATCCCAATTGCGCCACTCATAGCACCCATAAAAGTGTTTTATGTTATAGTTGGATATAGCAAGAATGAAGCGTAATAGAACCTCACTATTTTTAACAATGTAACATTCATAAAATTCACAACAATTCTTGAAATGCTGTGTTTACTGATAGTGCCAATGCGAGCTCGATATCGTTGCATGGGCATCAATGCTTCATCGGATAGCCCATGATACTGGAAATATCTGATACAGAGCTGGATAGTGGGGCTGGTTGCTTATAAGACGCAAAGCATGAATCTTAGTCCTATAGTTTACGGTCTTGAATCTGCTAAATTGAATGGCATGTCCTTAAGCTTACTTTGCACTTACTATAGTCAATGTTATATCCGAGTACATGTACTATTCTTGTGACCAATTCAGAAGCAATCTGTCAAATAATTTTACTTAAACGAATACACTTAGTAAATGGTTATAAGTGGGTATAGTCTTATACCCCCCTCCGGGTAACAATAATATTTCACGCACATGAAAAATCACCAACCAAGTCGATCTGACTCGTACATATAAACGCAATGTCTAGGGTAAAAAAAGAGCCTGATTCTTCAAGTTCCTTGCCAGATGTCAATCCCCCTTCCTCTGAAATTTCTCCCCTGGAGGCGATAATTTCAGCTTTTGGAGGCCTTCAAAAAGAATCCGACCAACATATACACCTCAACACCATTAAAAACACTCTCTGTTCTCCAGACCTTTCCCTTGGTGATAAGCTCGAGCTTTCGCGTGCTATTGCTCCCTCCTTCCCTCCCGGACTTCCCGATAAAATGTCTATCAATTTGGCCCTTCTTAAAACTATCACCCCCCTCATAGAGTCCTACCCTACCCCCTGCCTCTATATAGCTTGTAGTATATATACCGCAACATTTGTAAATGTTTTAGAAAAAACAGAAGACTACGTGGCTCTCTGGGACGCCCTTACCCTGCTTAAAAATGCAGTGACCAACATGCAATCAACGCATGTCGCGTCCCAAATCATGAAAGTGCGTTTTCTTGCAATTGTGGTACAGATCCAGACCCCCTCACCGCCTAAAGACCCGCGTAAAAGAGAGAAAAAGGCAAGTAAATATGCAGACGTGTCGATTTCTATGGCCAGACTGCACCCACTCATCTCCGACAATCTCCGTGCAGAAGCAATGGCTTATCTAGATAGGCTTGTAGATATGACGTCGGAGACCGTACCTGTAGCTCTGGCGGCCTTTTTTGCTCTTACATCATTTTTTAAAGTACGTCCCAATGTAACCAGCGGAGCCATAATTCTGGGTCTTGTGCGATACGAGTCGGCTCGTAGGTATGTGCATCATCACGAGAAAGTCAGAACAGACCCTACAGTGAAAACTAGAGCAAAATTGGCCCGTCGGTGCGTGGATCGTTCGTATAAAACTTTTTTTGATGTCGCATTTAGAGCAGGATTTGCCGACGAACTCAAGCCAAAACACGGCTCCAAAGTCCATGCTATTGTCCAGCACCAAGAAGCTCAAAAGAGCGCCAAGAGCTTGCTTGTAGACACCGATGAGGACGCCAAACAATTTGAGTATTTAGAGCACTTGGAAGATGAGCAAAGAGTGGCAAAGCTTGTAGCAAGGGGCATCCCTCGCCAAGACGTAGATAACATAGGAAAATGTTATCCCTCTGTTGCTCTTCTGGAGTTGGTGGACCTGCTGCTGAAGCCAGTGCTGTATACTCAAATATTCACTCTATCTGAGGCCGAAATTGCTCGTTTTGACGCTTCTGTGTTAAGCCATGACCACGTGACACGTATAGCGATGAAAGCGGTTTCTCGTGCGGGTTCTGAGGCTCTCCAGGCTGCTTTGGACATTGTGTGTGAAAGATACCGTGTGGCTATGGTAGAACCTCCAAAAAAACGGCAGCGTGTAGAGGACACATCAGAGATGGAGTACACGTTGCCTGCGCCTGTGCGGATGAGCGATGCGGAGCGCAGGGCGCATGTTGGTCGCGTTGTTACCAACTTTTTGCGTTTGGGGGGCTCTAAAGAAATGCAGCGCGTTATAGATGCACAGGAAAAAACTGAGGATGCAGAGGGCGCCGTCCGTATGGCGAAGGTAGCGATTCTGAGGTGGGGGAAGAGTCTGTGGGTTACTGTGTTGGTGAGAATGGCCACGAGGGGTATGGGCGAAGCAGGAGGGTATGGAGACTTGGTGAGAGAGCTGATTTTTAACTACTTTTTGGAGAACATTCAAGGGAGAATGGACGTGGTTATTGATTGGTTGAATGAGGAGTGGTATGCTGAATATGTTGAGAGGGAAGGGGGTGGAGACCAGGGGGTAGGGGGTGAGGAGGGGGAAGAGGAAGAAGGGGGAGAAGGAGGAGAAGGAGGATATTTGGGTGCAGATGAGGGGAATGAGGGGGAAGAGGGCGGTGTTGATTATGGGTTGGCGGGGGAAACAGGGGCCGCTGATAGCATAGAGAAAAATGAGGGGGAAGAAGTCAAAAATGAGGGGGAGGTAGAAACGGACATCGAAATGAAAAATGTTGAGACTGAAAAATTCCAAGACAATGACCCCATGGCCAGTCCAATATACGTTAACTGGACCACCAAAGTATTGGATCTGATTATCCCATTTTTGGAACTCAAAGATCGTCGGATATTCATCCGACTTTTCCTGGATCTTCCGTATCTCAATAGGGCAATTATCCTGCGTACCAAACTGCTTTGTTTGGACCAAATGCGGTTCAACTTGGGCCTACAAACGTTACAGTACTTGATTATGTTCCGGCCTCCAGTGAAGGAGGTTTGTGAGGATCTTTTGGTGGAGGTGTGGGGGGAGGCTGAGGGGGAAGTGAAGGAGGCGGTGGGGAAGTTGGTTGGGAGGGTTTGCCCGAATAGACTACCCGCAAATGAAGCGAGTGGATAGTTGACTGGACTACCTATCTACGGGGGTGAAGCGAGTATAGTTTTCAGGCTCTACATACAAGCACTCCTACAACCACCCTCATTATAATATAAACCACTACAAGCATATATACCTTACTGTACCCTTGTACACTAATAATGTTACTATGTCATACATAATGTAAATTATCGTCTGAGTCCAAACAAGCATTTTGCAGCTAGAAAATACTGCATTCTGTATAATAAATAGATGGCATATCATCAGGGTCCGTGTTGGTGTACTTCATTGAAATAGTACTCTGTTCTATGTCAGGTCAGAGAAGCTTTACTGACCAAGATGTTACGTGAAGCATACTTGAGATGGCTCAAATGACCTTTAGTATCAATTTGCTGCACCTTCAAGGCTCACCACCCAGGCCCTTCTATTATCCATAGCTTATGCTAGAGTACCTGAGCGCCATCATAACATTTTGAGGAGGGGGCAGGGGGGGAGAGGACCAATAGTACTCGCTTTGCTCGAACTATTCAATTACTCTCATAATACCTCACAATAGCCTTCAAAGTAGCAATCTTCTCTTCGTAAGCATCCTTCTCCTCCTTTCTTCGATGCCGGGCTATAGTTGATTCTCTGTACCGTCGCACTCTTAGCTGTGTCCTTAAATTGATTTTCAGATCACACTCTTTGAAAAGCTGCTCTTTCAAATCTTCAATTTCGGCCTCCAACTCTTTAGTGTGAGACATGATCTCTTCTACCGCCTGTTTTCGGACTTCATCGCTTCTTGCATTCATCCTCAAAAAATTGTTTTCTTCCTTCAACTTCGCGAGCCTCGAGTCTACATTGTCCTTGTGGTCTTTAATGACCATTTCTCGTACTTCTAAGGCCTCTCGCAAACTTCGAATTTTCTCCTCCACATTTCTCTGTATCCACTTTTCAGCCTCGGAAAATAACTGGCTTGCGATCTCGTCCCGGTCAAACCTTGGCATCAGACGGATCGCGTGTTGTCTGAAAGCAAGTTCGTTCTCCAGAAGAACAGATCTTGGCTTTGCGAAATGGACAAATGCAGTTGGACAAACACGGTCATCAAATAAAAGTGATTCGTCACCGATTCGTTCACCCAAGAAAGTGTATAATCCTTTAGCGTCCACCGGACCTTCAGGCAAAGTACACGCCAACGGAGGCAATTTCCTGATTGGTTTACGTAAAGCATCCCTTAGAAATTCCCTTACATAGAGGCGTATATGATATTTATCTTTAGGGTCAGGAATACGGCTTGATCCCAGAGAAAATTCAGCATCTTTACCTATTAAGCTCATAATCAAAGGCCGAACTTCACTTGTATAGAAATTTATACCTAGAATAAGAGATAAGCTTTGTCTCGGTAGACTACTAGTAGGTGTGTATTCTACGCTAGAGTCTCCTAGAGCTGCAAAAATTTCTTCAACAAACTTATCCTCTGGGCACAACTCAAGGAACCTCAAAATAACAGAAAACCGAATCTCATAACGTGGACTATATATGACGTTTTCAATAGCACTCACATCCCATCTATGATTAAAAAGTTTGATACTTGTTTGTTCTGCACCGCCTATCCTTTCCACGAAGCGGGTGACAGGGAGGATGACGTTCTTAGGTAGAACCTCTTGGTTGTGATAGAGCGTATCATTTTCATAGAAGCCTGATAAGACGGGCATAGCGATGACATATTGCTGCCTTGGACAGTTGATGATAGGATCTGTGGAGCAGTGAAAAAAGCGGTGGAGATCCTTGTGGCTGCGCCTTATTCCGGGGATCAAGTCGAAGGGGACTACGCGATCAGATTTGAGAATATAGCGTCCTGAGAGCTCATAGAAGTTATTTAGAAGAAAGTCGTAGAACTCCAGCATCAACAGAAGGAACATGGGATCGCGCACCAGGGAGGTTTTTATGTGTTTGTCAATGAGGGCCTGGTTGGGCTCCAACGAGTTCATGATCGGTTGCGACATAATTGATGGGTCCTTTTAGTTGAAAGTTGGATATGTTATTTTTCAGTAGTGTAGCTCCCGATTCATGTGGGTTTTGAATTCTTATCAGATCTCTTTGGTGTCGAGATCAAGGTGTAAGTAGATTTCAAGCATTGGAAAATAGAAAAAATAGCCAACATATCATGTAAATTTGGTTTGATAGCTTTATCACGTTATCACTATAGGACAAACAATATCCATTAGGTTCCAGTGTATAGGCTAATGGAAAGTTTGAAGTTCATTATAAAATTTGTATATATTATGTACTTTATAAGTCTGGACGTCCCTATGAGCAGGCTCAAGTTATTGATTACTACCATAGTGAGACACTGAGGTGTCTTAATTCCAAATAATCAGCCTAAATGAAAGAGAATTTAATACTAATGCATCAAGTGATATACATTTTTCTTCGAATACTCATAAAGGCTCATACAAACGCGCTCTCTTCTTTCGCCCCACATATGTATATCATATATGAGGGGCAAGTGAGTATATATATCCACACATAGGATGGCCTCCTCTAACCTGCTAACTATACAACAGCCTTCTATCTATCTTCCATATAAAGCAGAGAGCAGGAGCAGGAAACAGTCAACTATTGGTATATAAGAGTGTACTATACTACTATATTACACAATGAATACGTACTTGTCTCTCATACACGGAGGTGAACGCACTACACTCGACATATCATTCATATAACTTTCATACACTGAATCATGACAGCCACCTTAGCATTACTACACCTACTCCTCCTTCTTGCTCAACCCCTCATAAATCTCCTCGATCTCCTTCTTCCCCGCTTCCACACTCTCGTTAGGCGAGATTTGGACTCTGCTTACCTTGAGCTTACCATCAACAAAAATCCAGTGAGATCTCTTGATTCCACTTGGCAGTTTTTTGGCCCCCAACACCCCAATCAACTCTTTCTTTGGGTCACACAAAAGACCATCAAGTTTCAACTCTTTCTTGACTATGAAATTTTTTTGAGCTTTTGGCAGATCGGACGAGATCCCATAAATTTTGGCCTTATCCTTAAGCGAGCCATAGTTTGCAGAATATCCACACGCTTGCGTGGTACACCCAGGAGTTGAGGCCTTTGGGTATGCGAAGATTGCCACAATCCGGTTCGAATTGACAAGTTTAAGTAAATCTACGTCTTCGTCGTCTTGATTTTTCAACACTATTTCAGGTATAGTGTCGCCAATTTCTAAGATTTTGCTTTCCTCTTTTTCTTCATCCTCATCCTCCTCATCGTTCTCCTTCTTCGTTACTCTCTTCTGTCTCTTCTCTTCAGCTTCAACTCTCTCTTCAATATCAGACTCCTCCTTTTCTCTCATGTCCTTGGCGACTTTACCCAGAAGGCGAGACAGACGGCGGGGCATTTTTGAGATTTTTGATGAAATTCTTGAAAAATTGTGGATGTTGCTGTTTTTATAGTCTTGTGTGGGGCACGTGATGGCGTATATTAAGCCGTATATCGGTTAGCAATTCTCATGCTGGCTAGGGAATATCTAGCCATGTATCATTATAGAGTAATTACCTGAAGCCTATTTGATAAGACCATTTCTAATCACATATATAAGATAAGAAATTAAATTCAAGACTAGAATTTATTTATGTATGTCGACCGAGATTCTAATTCCACATTGGCTCGTCTAAATGATGTTGCTTATGCGCTGCACTTAGAATAAATCTAGATTATACCTCAGCTGATTTGTCAGATTTCTACTGAAACAATTGCCACCTCACCTATATATACTTGTGATTATATCGCATCTGAGTCAGGATAAAGTCAGGTTTGTTGAGGCTTCTCGTAAAAGTCAATCGTCACGATAACAAACCAATGTCACCAGCTAATTGGATTCAAGAGAAACAGTGCTCTATCGAGACATAAATACAATAGTATAGCTCACATCGTCACACACCGCACGCTGTAGGTACCTATGCAAATACACCTACGAGCGTATATTAATAATCAATCATCTAGAAGCATTTGCTTGAAGTAAAATATATGTATATATATAAATGTATACATCCTATACCTTCTAATTCATAAGAGAAGCCTATGTTTCGCTCGGCCTCGGCTTCCTGCACGTGCCTAATAACAGCTCCCATTTTTCACTCTACAACTTTGAAACCAGAATACCAGAAAATCCCCCAGAAAACCCCCAATTCCCCCAAAAGCTAGGAAAGAGACCTCACACAAAACAGCTTAAAGCTGCCGCCATGTTCATAATCCTCCTCCTATCCTTAATTTTAAGGGTCCTTCTTCTCCACGTTGCCCCCCACGTGACTGACCACATAGACGCCTCAGTTGAATTTTCGACGCCCGTGTCCTCATGGCGTAGTCTTGAAGAAGGCGTGTTCATGCTTCAAAATGGGCTAAAACTATACGACGGAGGGGTGGTGTACCACCCCCCTCTTCTACTTCATTTCTTCTTAATTATCAAGCAAACAATACCTGGTCTTTTGGCACCTAAAATGGTGTTTCAACTCGCAGACTTGATCCAAGGCGTCCAAATGCTCCTGATAGCATCTAAATTTCTCAGCAAAAATGCTTCAAGAAAAAGATATATAGCCATGTTTTCTGTATTATACGCTTTTTCGCCCACCCAATTCATGGCTTCTCTTGCCTGCTCATCAACTGCTTTTAGCAATCTCTTTCTCAGTAGCTCGTTGTACGCTGTAGTTGTGTTGGACTGTGTCCCTTTAGCTAGTGCATTTTTGGCTCTTAGCTCGTACATTCTGTGTAATAACGTTTTTTTGCTAGTCCCCTTTATTGGCTTGGCCTTGAACTTTGGAACATACACTAAAGTGTCAAATTTGAGGTCTATTGCGAGCGCTTTGGTGCCTTTTTCGATGACTGCAAGTGTTCTTTACACGCTTAGTAACGTTGCAACAGGAGGCGAAGTTTCGTGGATTTCTGCCTCCTACGGGACAGGGATTTTCTTCTCTAAAATCACCCCAAATTTGGGACTCTGGTGGTATTTCTTCACTGAGATATTCGAGTTCTTTCTGAGATTTTTTGTGGGGGTGTTCAATATTTACAGTGTAGTGTATATACTTCCACTAACCGTCAGATTCCACAAGGCACGTTTTCTGGATTCAGAAAACCATAACAAGTATCGTATATTCCCGTTAGTTTTATGTTATGGATTCACAGTTCTTACAAAACCATATCCTACACTTTGTGACCTCAACTTCATGATAAATATTCTTGCTCTCTTGCTCTTTCAGCACCCTCCAATGGCCAAGTTCTTGAGATATCCAATTGTGTCCGTTCTTCTCATCACTCACGCGATTATCCTCAGTCCGATTTTCTACTATCTCTGGATTTTCAGTGGGTCCGGGAACCTGAACTTTTTCTATGCCATCAATTTGGTGTATTCCTTGGGGTTGGGTTCGACTTTGATTGACTTTATATGGAGTTATCTTCTGTTGGAGTATTTGTATGAGAAGGGAGGAGAGGCAAAGAGATTGACACAAATATAACGAGCGAAGACTAAAACCATCATACCGATTGTGTATATTGAATATGATTCAGAAATGACAGCTAGTGTAGGATAGTCAATAGTAGGATACTCTTGGATTATATTTTGACAAGGCCTCGTGTACACCACTTGATCGAGCAAAGCAACCTACAATCGAGTAACTGGTCAAGCGAGTTACAAATGAGTTCTTGATCTCCTTTCAACCTGGTGTCGGTAGTCCCTCGTTTGAGGAACTTCCCATTCAATCTGATAAGCCTCAGTGAGCTAGAGATTTGAGTTTACTTGAATGGATCAGAGTAGATCTCGGTCTTGTACGCAATCCCAGATGACACACATTTGCATCTGCCAACTTTTCATAGGTGTTCTTCTCATCCTTGAGCTTGTCCCCAGCTTTTCCTCCTTGAGCTTAGCTAATATAAAGCTAGATGGCTAGAAATACATTTAGATAAATCCATCTATTGAAAACAGTGAATAAAATAAGTTTACGGAGAATATCTACAGGAAAGCACAAATATACAAACATTATACAGTAAATACATCAAGTAAAATCTATGACTCCTTCATTTCTGTATCCTCAACTTCCCCGACAAATAGGACATTGTTACACCGAATGAAAATTTCACCTATTTTGCCCTGTTCAACGCCATCACAGTATTCCACCGCATCATCAATTTGAAGATTCATATAGTTGTCCACAGAAACAAGAGTCCCTCTATATTCTGTTCTATTCCACTTTAAACGGACATTGACTTGTTTGTCTATTAACGATTTTAAGAACGGTTTTGGGTTGGCTTTTATGGTGGACATTTGTTGATTGTTTTAGATTCTGTTTGGCGACTTTTTTGATTTAAATTTCGGCGGATTATCTGGATATCACCTTCTAGATGGCGCTCTGTCCAGTCAATTTTTTGAATTAATCTCCGTCCCGTGTATCTGGCTATCAGCTTATGAACTGACTGTTTAGAGTATTTCAAAATAATTTATTTCAAATATTAATTTTTACCTTATTTATTCTTATTAAAATATATGTATGTCAATTTTATTCTGACTTTTTAAGTGATGCCGTTTACCCCGTTTGGAGAGCACTCATTCAACAATTCAAAAAGCCGCATTCTCTACTTAAGCCTCTCCCAAGTGGCTCAAATCTGGTAAGGCAAATTGAATTGATTATGTTTCTCTCAATACCTAAATATTGGAGATAGCTGGAATATGGCTGACACATGTAGGCTATGTTCCTATAAACTACACAAAACACATAGTATTACATTAACAATTTATGTCCGTAGATCGTAGTTCTAACTTTCATTCTGTGTTACTGAAACTGCCTTTGAAAGGGGTTTCAACCAAGGCATTCTCATTGAACAGCCTTTTCCTGACAAACAGTTCTGCTCTGATTGGGAAGAGCCAGGCATGAAATACCAGCTACAGCCAATCAGAGCCCATGAGTAAACCAAACAAATCCGGACGAGAACTGCGGTTGGTTGCAGACGGTTGCTGGTGGAGTTGTTACCACCCGATTCGATCCTCCAACCTCCCCGGTGACCGGCTTCTGCTTCTACCCCTTCCCTCTCTTCCTCCTGATTTTGGCTTGAACCCTGGAAACAAATCATCATCGTCATCATCATCATTCTCCTCTCTTCTCTTTTCAGGTCTCCACAGATTCTTATCCTCAGCCAAAGCAGGGATTTTATCAGCCAATAAGTCTGGCTCGTTAGACAGTCTTCCTCTGCTCCTTGGCCCCCTTATTCCACTTCCTCCCCCCCTTCTTCTTGTATTAGGACGGTCTCTTCTACTAGGTTCCCCATGAAGAAGATAATATCTAGATTTGTCCGCCGCGTTCTTCTCCTTTTTGTCGGATTCAAAAGCCGTTCTTATATAGAATACACTGACTTCTTCTTCCTCCTTTTTCTGTCCCTCGAAGTAGTATGTCTTTGCTTTGCGCTCTTCAAAAGGCTGTGAGAGGGAAGACTCTTCGTAGCTCTCGCTGAGTAGGGTGAGCGCCTTGGAGCACGCCTCCTGGTCGTCAAAGACCACGCACACAGAGTGGTCGTTGATCCACTCGAGAAAAAAGGTGTTGACGCGTTTGTCGGGGGAGAGGACCGCGTCTTTGAGGTAGTGGTCAAGAAAGGTACGAATCTGCTTCAGCAGGAGGTTGTCTACGCCGCGGAGGTAGAGGGCGGAGGGGCGGAGAGGGTGGGGGGAGGCGACAGATGTCGCGGATGGAGGGGCGACGAGGGTAGTTTCTTGGGGGAGGGAGGCCTGGTTAGTAAGAAGTCTAATCAAAGCAGTGATCTCGATGAAGCTGAGATTAGGCGGTAAACTTAGAGAACTTAGAGTGTCCACCGAAGAAGGAAGCTATGTGCTATTCTGCCGGGCATTGAGTGAAACTGAAAAATCACTCTGTTGTTCATTTTCTATGAGCTGAGATATCTGGTTGAAGTGGAGAGATAGCTGATGAGATCAGAGTGAAACTCGGAGCGTGAGCCTTTGAATCTGAAAAATTATATACAGATCTTTCGCACAGCTTCCACTAAGTGCAGTGCAGTAGTCAGAAAAATCACCAAACATTGGTCAACAAGAATTCCTGCTTGTCTCATTCCATTCTTTGATAGCACATCAAAAAGCAAAAGGGGCATCCAGACTAAATATCCCCACTTCCACGATTCATTGAATCAAGTGATTATGTACATGGAATCACCAGGGTCTTCAGAATTCTCAAGCAGAAAGGTATCAGATACCAGGTTATAGCAAGAAAGTGAAGAAAAAAGTACCCACCTCCATGTCCATAACGTCCACGTCAATAGCCTCAGACATTATGTAAAATATGTATAAATTATGGTGATGAAATATTTGTTTCTGCGTGCGGTGTATAGGTGCCACTACACTTCATATTTATACTACACAAGTGTAATTATACAGAAGCGTATCTTTGTTATAGATTTGATATGCTAGCACCTCTGATAGTCATTAACTTGTCTATAATTGAACGATCAATGGTCAACTGTAACTTCAATGAAAAGCTTCTCAAGCAGATCTGCACCATATGAGCGGTATCACCTATTTGTTGATGGTTGAACCGCCACCACTTTCTCTTTGAACTCATGTCTCGACAGTACATAATACTTCACCTTAACTATCACCCAAACATTCACTGTGCCACCCCAGCCAAAAAATACTCACACACAACTACGCCAGTGGCCAAAAATCACACAATTTATTTATCCTTAATGTGAACGTCAATTTCCGGCTAAGATCAAATACACAACTACAACCAAACCTGCCTTCCCGTATCCCTCACTAGGGCCTCAGGACAAACACAACAAGTCGGCAAATAACTTATCCACACAGCTGCTTGCTACGCGCTTCTACAATATACATATTAACTCATTTAATACACCATAACTACTTCTCCAAAACATCCGCGTCATACTTCTCCTTGAACCACTTGATCAGGTCAGCCTTGGTGGTCTTGTGCGAGTTCCCAATCTTGCCCTGGGCTCTCTTCTTCAAAGCAACTCTGCCACCTGGTCTTCCGACAACAACGTAAAAGTCCATACCGTAAATTCCGATAGCTGGGTCATACTTGATACCAAGATCGATGTGCTCAGAGATACCGAAACCAAAGTTACCGGTCTCAGAAAAGTTTCTCTCTCTCAACTGGTACTCCTTGACTTTCAAACCTCTCTCCAAAATCTCCTCGGCTTTTGGGCCTCTGACTGTAACGTGAACGGCAATCTTCTCGTTTCTTCTGATGCTGAAGGTTCTCACGGTGTATCTAGCTTTAGACTGGACTGGGGTTTGACCAGACAACTGCTCCAACACTTTCAGGGCTCTAGTCAATCTGTCACCAGACTCTCCAACAGAAATGTTGAGAACCAATTTTTCGATGCGCAAGTTGCGCATTGGGTTTTGGGCGGCTTCGGACGGGTTAGTATGGGTTACGATTGAGCGAAGCAAAGGATTTGTAGTGTGCTTGAACTAGTTTGAGGACTCGGCAAAAGTGTGTGAATATAGATAACATATCTAGTTAACCTAATTGTAAAAGAATAATAAATTATCAAGATAACATTCAAAAACATCAACTCCTTAAACATTATCATTCAAATGTTCATATGGATAATTGTTGAATTTTGGCAATAATAGTTGTTGATATTTGGATACTCATGTTCATTCAAATACACATTCACTCCAACTCCCCACAACATTCAAAGCAAGATTCACTTGGATATATGACGATTTATTCATATTGTTTGTTTGTTCATTTTTCAATGTGTACTCTTGTATTCATAATCTCTATTCACGATCTCTTCTTTCATCCCCACTTCGCGTCTATGGTCCAATAACCAAAAGCTTGTATTTGTATTCTCTTGTATTCGTCCCACATTCACTGGCTTGATATATTCGAAGCATGTGCTGCGCTGCGCTTCGCTTTCTATAGATGCGCACTGCGCTTCGCTCGAAAGCGCCGCTTCAACAAAATACCAATCATTCAATATCAGCTGCCGTATCATATATCCAATCGAATTCTCAAATCCCCATCTTTTCACTTACCATTATGGTTATAGTGCTCTAGAAAAAATTTCAATTTTATGTGTGTCGCTAATTGAAGATTGGTTGTGAGCCATGGGGCTGAAAAATATTTGCGCCCTGTATTTGTGCACGTGATGCGGCTCTGTTGTTTAGCCATGAACAGCTACAGCAGTTTATATACTAAGTCACCATTGAAGCTTGTCATTAATGATGAGAGTTTTTGATAAGTTTTGTAGCGCGATTTTTGCGGTCAAAAAATGAGTATTTTTGAGTGTTTTGTCTGTTAAGTGTATATGGACATACACAAATTTTGAGTATGACTAGCTATATATACACTATTGTGATTTATACATTTGAACACATCTCTATTTCGAAGAGTGTGTATAATCATATTATACAGATTTACACAAAATGGTTCGTAACTCTAGTAATGGTCTTTTTTTAAGTCTAGTGTACACTATGGAGTAAACTAGTCAATAGTCCTTGACACTACTCGATATGTCTGAAGGTTAGTTTCACTCTGTGGGGCTCCAAGTCCTTGGTTTTCATAGCACTGTATGATAACAGTTGATGCTCAACTGTAAGAAAAAGTAGAGCATACTCCTAGACTGCTGATCATATAACTTTACTACGTCAGCGCCAACCTTGAAGACTGACATTTTGAGAATAAGATTTGTACATTGACGTAGCCATGAAGGATAAACCCTTATAAGCTTGAAAGAAAGCACTCAGTTTTGAAACCCCAAAATCTACTAAAACACATCAATGAGACATTCCTACACATAGCCCTTGTATAATACATATATGCGAATACTAAACATTATCATCAACAACATCATCCCCCACTCCCCCCTTCTCCTCCCACTCCCTCAACAACCCCAAGGTTCTTTCCCAATTCGACCTCACCTCCTCCAACTCTTCTCTCAATGCATTCACCTCCTCCCCTCTTCCTTGGGTTTTCCCAGAAAATACCCCGAACAACCTTTCGAACCCCAGTTGGATTTCGCTATATAAAGTTTCTACATTCGCCATTTTCTCTAAAGAAACATCACCGGGCCCGTCCTCATTGAGCTCTGGCCAGCCCAACGGCGTTTCTGAGCTTATGTACTCCTCTATAGACCTACAATACTCCAAAACTCTCTCCAAAACACGTATACTCTTCGTGTTAGCTCTGGTTAAATTCGCAATCAAGTCCAGCGAGTCCACCATAAGCGCTTCAATCTCGCAATCTATCACTAGTGACTTGTCTACACTCTTTATTTTCTGCTCTACACCATCTATATACACCACACTTTTTTGGGTTTTCTTACTCTTTATCTCGTCCAACTCGAATTCCATAAGTCTCCGCTCATTTTCCCTACTTACTCGCATTGATTTTATAGTACTTCCTAGCTTACGAACTTCTAGCTCAAGCTCCTGGTTTGTTTTACGCGTTTGTTCGTTCAGATATTTCTCTTGGGCTAGTTTTATCTTTGTGTCATAATCCTGACGTTCTAGTTCTTGTATACGTTTTCTAAGCTGTTCATTTTCACGTTCTTTAGCTTCTAATTGACTCTCTTTATCAGAGAGTTTTTCTACTTGTTCGTTTCGGAAAGCTTGGATCTCTTCAAGGTTACGAACCAAAGAATAGATGACGTTTATGACGTTTTTGTCGTTTTCAACACAAGTTTCAGTTAAGATAATCTGTTTCTTAAGGTTGAGAACTTCATCTGGCGTCAATGTGTCTAAATTAAAGTCAAATAATGCTTTATAATTGACCAGAGGGAATTTCAAAAAACTGTTTTTGGAATCAAGAAAGCCTTTGCTGGAGAGCTGGCTGTTTATTTGGTCTGAAGCGCGTCGTAGGTTGGTGAGTTCTGTTTTGAAGTCCATCTTTGAACGCGTAAAATATTTGATTTTAAATTTACGCGTCGCGTCATGAAATGAATAAGTAAATAGAATAATAGACTAACAAAAATTAACTATTCAAATGCCGGATTCTATCGTGAGCGAGTAAATCGATCAATCGTTTTTTTCTAGGTGTATAAACTAGCCTCTGTGAACACAAGGTAGTGTAAGATACTAGGGTCGATTATCAAGTAGCCAAATACCTGGACTACTAGAAGGCTCTCTTATACGAATGTTTCAACTTGGATTGCAATCTAATCAGCTTATCTACTCAGTTCATCTCATCCGCTTGTCACATCTAAAGAGATATGAATTACACTAGCTAGATCAATCTCACAAACCACAAGTGATATGTCATTTGTAGTACCCTTCGTTTGATGGAGCCACTCTATATGTACTGTATATACACGAGCAGGCCATGCTCTTGTACTATGGGTCGATGAGGTAATATCAGTTTTTTGGGAATACAAGATCTGAATCAGCCTTACCCAACACACAACCCACCCCAGATTAGTAGTTCGGGTTTTGTACACACTGTGTCCTGATTTTGAGTTTGCAGCGTGAATGCGTGGCTCCTTTTTTGATTCAAGCACGCGAATCATTCCCTTATGCCTGTGCTACAAAAAGAGCACCTAGTTTTGAGAGGTTCGAAACAACTAAACTGTTTTCATGTGCTTGTTTGATAAAGAGCGCACTCTATGAAATCGCGCAAAATTACACAACCCTTCTGACTCTGCACCATCCTCTCATCCTCTTGTTACCCACAAAAAGACTAACGGGAGAGGAAATCATCATTCATAAACAAGTAATCACTCCTTTAGCCCAAGTAATCACTTCCCCCTCACTAATCCATGAACATATCCGATCTACCTAATCTTAATTACAAAATGTCACATTTCTCTCGGCTGAAAGTAGGCTCCGGGTTGGTCTCACTTAATACGTGACCAATAGTAGAGATAATACATACGGGTTTTATGATCTATGACGATACTGTATGCTGTATGACCTGGTACATGTAACTATGCAGACACGCCTACCCTGTCATATAAGCAGGAAGGCATAACGATATCTGCAATCAGAAATCCTTTGAATGTCAGTTTGTGAGTGACACTGACTTTGAGGTGTCAATACTGCGTGCAACTGTATAGGTGTGCATCGAAAACAATCGCGAAGCGAGTATTGATTCGTTCGTGTTACACAATAAACACAGGAGAACCCAGTCACAGATATCCGCTATTTACGTTCTCAATCTGCACCTTGACGCACGCACGACGTGCCTCGCTTCAGACGCACCTCGGAGATACCTGTCTCAGGACCTGTCTCATGGGCCCTCAAAAGTATATAAACACGAACTTTCGCACTAGAATTGTGGCTTTTGGGAACATGTTCAGTTTCGCTTGGATGGACGAATCGATGACCGACACCCAAAAGCCACAACATGAGGCTACAGCCAAAATGTACTGTCGGCTTTGTGACCAGCATCTTATCAGCTTCTGGCCCGGCCACATCTCTACGAGCCACCACATACGCAGAAGAACCAGATACAAACAGAAGGTGTGGGGCTTCTCTGCGGCGGCGTTTTTGTCTGTTTGTTTGTTTGTTTTTCTTGCGGTGTAGATACACTACGGGCTTGTATTATAATGGTTATATTATACGGGATTCTAGCACTATATTATATTTTGTACTCTACGCGATAATGAATGCCTGCCTAGACTTGTAATGACACTGGGAGATTTTAATCGTTTTGTGTATTTATGTATTTTAGTTTTTATTATACACTATGAGCTATGAATAAAGAACCATAAACAGAGTATCACGAAAACCACTCAATCTAAATATAGGGCATCTCGCTCACCAGTATACGAAAAAACTTAACTTCAGACCCATAAATTTACATACCGTGTAAACTAGCAACATCTAGCGGCCGATCATGAGGGTCCGACATGCGCATGGCTGCATAACGTTCTGACAGCTGCGGTTCCAACATATTTCCGTTTGAAGCCTACAAATGATCCCAAAATGATGTGATCTATTGAACTAGGAAACTCACCGCGAGTGGCAAATAATACAAAAACTCGGATTCGTAAATTTTTATGTTTCTTGAATTCTTGAACATATCTAAACTTTGCCATTATAGATGAACCCTGTTTATTTCTAGCGTAATTATTGAAATCTGAGACATCTCATAGCTCAATCCTGTCTGCCCCACTTGCCCCTCATCTTGAAGTCGCAATTGTGCAAGCACCTTTGGATCTATGAGGTGCGTCTACGTACGTAATACAAAAACTCATCAAACCTAATCCGTGACTGGGACCGATTCGGGTGACAGAGGTGCGTCTTGTTATCTTGAACGAATCAACATGAGCGAGCCGAGTGATCAAAATTCGATGCAAACGATCTGTCCTATGCAAACTATCTATACAATTCATACACATATAAAACACCTCAGAGCGTGGATCGAGTGCTAACTTCAAACGGATACATGTCTCTACTAGTCTCGGTATTCATGTGTCCATGTCTATGGACACAGCCCCACAAGTAGGCATGATCCTATATCCAATCCCAGCACTCTGGCTTATGTAGTGTCATGTGCTATATACTCAAAATATAGTTTGAACACTTTGGGTATTCTCTTAGAGTACTAAAATCGTTGTTCTATGTCTTGCGGGTGTGCTGGGTAATTATCTTGTTTTTGTTCCATTTGTGAGATATTTATATGGGTGTGTAGTTGGTGGGTATAAATACCATCAACTAAGTGCAAGTCGGTACCTATCTTTAAGAGGAGACTAGCCATATGTAGTGGCGTGTGTCTTTCTTGGAGAGCTTCTAATGATGTTTTAATTGCAGTTGATATAGATTTTTTAGAAGGCCATATTAATGTGCTGAGTCATATATATAACTGTCCTTTGGGATCCTACATTTCATCTCAATCGAGTCAAACGTTGGTCTATAGGTTACTTTATTTCTGTTCGCTAGTTGATTGGAACTTGCCTATATAAACGGAATGGAATATCAATGAGCCAGTCATTGAAGAGATGGCCGCTAGGTTGGTTCGTTGATTATTTGTTGATTTATTGCTGTATCTTTGTCGGCTTAGCGCTTGATAATGGTTGCTAGTTGGATATTGGTCCACTGACTCCCACATAGGTACCAGTAAGAACTTGAACTATAAAGAACACCCGATCGGAAGACTCTTTTTGCAAGAGTCATTGATTTCCTCTACGAGTCTACAATACTTTTAAACTTTTATACTTTTGTAGTATTAACCACCACATAAAAACAAAATGCATGATAATGAGGTGTACCAATATTATTGATTTGTGAATATGAGGTTAGTATAACCCGACGAAAACGAAAAAGGATGAAAAACTAAACTCTGTCATTGCCACTTCCAAAAAGAAACCTCTGATAATACACCCCCATTCTCACTCTTCTTTCTTTTAAGAAAACGTCAAAATTCGTCTCCTGGTCCCCCTTTTGAAACTCTCTATAAGCCACCGAGTTTACCGTGTTAAATGTGGCTACTTCATCTAACATACACAATATTTCCTCTTCATTTGCTTCCCTAGTGGCCTTTATAAGCCCCTTAATCAAGTGTATGTTACCCTCAAAAAACAGAGGTTTGAGGATACAGCCCAACTCTATTTGATTGTTGAACGAGTGAGAACGGCTGCAAAGACTCGCAGTATCTTTCTGAGACTCGATATAACGTGAAAAGTCAACTTTTTCATACACATCACTCAACTCTTCAAACACAAGTTGTACGTCCTCCAAGAGAGCTAGAACTCTGGGCCCAGCGTCAACCTTGGCTCTTTTGATGTTTCCAACCTGCGAGACCACCACAGACAGCGTCACGTGCCGAAGGTGAAAAAGTTTGACCAAGAAGTAGCCGTTGGTTAAGCCGTGTAAACTGAAGAGCTCGATCAAGTTCTCCAAAACAAGTTCAACTTCTGATGTTACCAGAGCGAGATAAGACATACTAGGAAGACGAATTCTCTACAATTTAGGCGCAAATGCCTTATATATGGCTTCTCGTATTTATGCGGAATGACTCAAGAAATAGGTCACGTGGCTTTGACACTTCTAAAGGGTAAATGTCAAGCTGGTACTAAAGCTGTAAATAGAACTTTTTATGAACAAAAATATAGTTTTAATATGTGAATCTATCAATGGGTATTGTACAAGCTAGATCATTTTTAGTATGTTAAATCCCATTCTTAGTCATTTGCTATAGCTGTTGACTCATCAATGTATAGCCAAGTCTTACATGCAATGAGCAAATTAGTTGATAATTAGCACTCACGTATACACTGACCTTCAATTCTCAATTCTAGAGAAATACGAGTTTTAGTCGGCTGGATTGGATCGCTTTATTGTTATTTTGGTAAGTTATACCAAAATATTATTAAGCCGATTTGATTGACTTGAGTTCCTTGCATCTAAATGTTTTACTATTAAGTAACTTGTTTTTGAAATTTAAAGCCTTTCGGTATTTTGGGGGTTCCAATAATCAACTCCACAATGTATATGTGTCACACCCCCTATATCAAGAAACTGCCGAAAATGGAAAAAAAATGTCTAACCTTAACGGTGGCTTCCGTCAGTGGCCAATGTCTTGGCCAATAAAAAGGCGATATTTGGGGTGAATAGTAAATGGACCTCAAGTGGCTTCAAGAACACTGAAAAAAAGTTTCTTGTATTTATTGCTGAGATTTGTGTTAGTTTCATACAAGTTCTTTGACTGGAGTATAAAACTTGCGCAGTTAGAGGTGTATAAAAGATCAATGCATCTTGAGATGAACACTGTATAATCTACTGAAAGAACGATGGAGCTAGAAAGAGTCACTAAGCACTTTCTAAAGCAGTATTATAGAGTTGGATCAACTAACTTTTTCAAATGCCCAATCATTTCAAAACTGGCACACTCATCTGTCTCCATACACTCAGAAGGCTTTCAAGACACCATTATGAATCTGAGTAATTAATCTTGGAAAGATGATGCCATAAATCTGTTCATTAAACAATTTCAAGGTCATTTCTGGCGAATTATAATTGTATCTATCTGTGACCTACTCAGACATACTTTTGCCAATCACATCCTTTTAGCACCTGATATTCTTCGGCATGAAAAGCACACTTCAACTCCATATACCGCAGAGTGAATAAAAAGACAAAAATAGCACCTCTTACAAGCAAAACATACAAGCATCTATTCCATAATCATAGCCGGAACTATGCACAACTATACACAATTATAGACAAAACAATATATACATGTGAATATCACTATATCCATATATTCATATGATGTGTCAATCACAAAGCAACCAACCCATTACTCATAACCACACCGTACCAAGTCAAGCTCACCGTGGTCACAATATTGAACAACAAGCTGATGCCGTGGTACTTTCCAAACTGCTTTGTCAAACTCTTTAACTCCGCGCTGATGTTCTCGTCTTCCCCCTCATTCAACTGTTTTTCCAATGCAAGTTTTTTCTCCTTCAATGCTTGGACTTTTGGTAAGATCCAGGAGTAGTTCAACAAGTTAAACACACTAGTCACCCCCAAAAGAATCACACTGTATTTTTTCAAAGGCCCAGACTTGAGTAATGGAGAAGTCAAGTAAAGACCAACAGGAGCCAAGGCCAGGGCCACAAAATACTTGGGTAAAATGAGGTTGGTGACATGGCTAAAGTCCTCTCTTTTGAGGTTTTTGAAAAGAAGAGGAGCGTTTATATACAGGTGGAACACGTTGGTCCCATAGGCTAGGGAGAAGAGAAGAACATGGAAGGGTGCAAGCTTCGTCATTTTATGGTTTTTGTGGACTTTCGGTGGGATACAGTTAACTGGTTCAAGTGCATAATAATTTGCAGGGCTCGTAATTGGGGGTTCCTATTTGTAGGGGGGAACAGGGGGGATATTAGGGGGTTTGGCGGGAAGGCCGAGGTAGTGTCTTGATACATTTAGAAACACTTCTTTGTTTGGTATCCTCTTCCTTTATGTACTCAATCTTCTAATATCATTTTCATGCTAGTTTACCACCCCCTTAAGAGAAGAAGTAATTCCTGAAGAACAGCTCTTAATACTGTGTTTGACTATGTTGAGCTAGCGTATACATTGGAATAGTGTATACACTATAGTACATACACTGATATTATTCATACACTAGTAGTAAAACACCACACATGGGCAACATGCTACATCTCATAAATAGTATAAAATCATGTTGAATAGTTCGCGTAAGCGTCTACACATTTATATAAGAACTGAACTCAGAGAAGCAACATACCAGCTATCGCTAAGAGGACCGAGCCAGACACGGAGAGTCTAGCACCGCCGTTGACGGAGGTCGCGTGGGGGCTGAGGGTTATAGGCGATGAAGGATAGGATGGAGAGGAAGGAGAAGATTCAGAAGGAGCAGGAGAGGAAGCTTCTGGAGTGGGAGCTTCTGGAGTAGGAGCTTCTGGAGTAGGAGCTTCTGGAGTAGGAGCTTCTGGTGCTTCTGTAGATGGAGCTTCTGGTGCTGGAGAAGATTCTTCCGGAGCAGGAGCTGGCAGAGGAGCTTCAGGAGAAGACGCCTCTGGGGAAGGTGCCTCTGGAGCAGCAGAAGGTGCTTCTGGAACAGAGAAAGGAGCAGAAGGTGCCGGTGAAGAAGGCTCTGGAGCTGGAGCAACTGGAACTTGTCCCGGAACTTTACTGAAAGTAGGAGAAACAGAAGAAGTGCCAGGAGTTGGTTCAACTGGGACGAGAGTTGGTTCAGCGGGAACATTAGAAGGACCGGGAACTGGACCTGATACTGGCGCAGGAGCTACCAGACTATGCTCACACCCCCCAGAGCAAGAAATGATGGTTTCGATGGTGGTGGCCACTTCAGTCGTCAGAGTCAGAGAAATCGGACAGTAGGTGGTGTACGAAGTAACTACCCCGCTGATGGTGTCAGTGACAGTGGAAACAACATAGGAGGTGGAAGGGGTAGAAGAGGTAGAAGATATTGGACAGAAAGTAGTATAAGAAGTGACGACTCCACTGATGGTGGTGGTCACAACAGTGATTGGCAAAATCGTGTTGTCATCAGGAAGAGAGGTTGTCGTAGGATATGATGTGGTAACAGGATAAGAGTAGGATACGTTAGGAGCGGAGTAGTTTGAGGAAGTGAAAATAGGAGAACTGGTCAGAGGAAGAGATGTGTTGTAGTAGTAGGAGGGCGAGGCAGAAACAGTGGAAGTGTTCAAGTAAGGAGCTGTAGTAGAAGTGTTCAAGTAGGGGGCAGTAGTAGAAATATTCAAGTAGGGGGCAGTAGAGGTAGTGTTCAAGTAGGGAGCAGTAGAAGTAGCGTTCAAGTAGGGGGCAGTAGAAGTAGTGTTAGAATAGTAAGTAGAAGTAGAGCTACTCAAAGATCTGCATGGAGCCGGCCCACTCTCTGGCAACTGAACAATCTGACAGTCTTCGATATCCTCACAGAAAGCACCGACAATGGCCTCTTTGCCAGTAAACTTGTTAATCACCTTAACACTGATTCTCTGTCTCTTCACAGTGGCCCAGCTGTCAGCAGCATAACTAAAGAAGAAGCCTTCATCCCAGTCCTGTTCAAACACGTTGGTCCACGCACGGTGGTTTAATTTGAACAAGACCTCGTGGTCCTGGAGTTTGAATCTAGGAGAAAATGCGAAAAACCAGTCGATGCGGTAGAACTCACCATCACGGATGTTTTCCACATAGTATCCGGCATTAGACTCCTCGGTGATTTGGAAGAGAGTTGGCTTGAGCAGTGGACAGTCAAGCTCGATCGGGAACACCGGCGTTGGGGCGGCCTGTTTGGACGTTGTCGAAACAACGCTGGTAGAAGGCGTAGGAAGAGTGTATATTTGACCACACTCCGGACCGGTCTCTGGAAGAGAGTATGCAAAACAGTCAGAACCCATGTCGCCGCAGTAACAACCGACTTTAGCCATCTTGCCGGTCCACTTATTGACCAATTTGACCTCGATGGTCTGCTTCAGGACCGTGGCCCAGGAGTCAGCAGCATAACTGAAGAAAAAGCCGTCGCGCCATACTTGGTCATAAACCAGCGTCCACAGCCGGCCGTTGAGGCGAAAGAGCACATCGTGGTCGGACTCGATGAACTCGGCGTTGTGCGAGAAGAACCAGTTGAGACGGTAGTACTCACCGTCGTTGACGTTCTCGATGTAGAAACCGGCGGTTGCGTCAGGCGTGAGTTTGAATTTATTAGCTTGGGATGGACAAGAAAATGGTGGTGGTGGAATTTTGATACTGCTGGACTCGGTGTCGGTGCTGGACACGATGTCGGTGCTGGAAATGATGTCGGTGCTAGACGCAATAGGAGCATCAGTGATGACTGGGGTGGTTGAGGAGGAGTCAGTTGGAATGGCAGAGTCTGTAACTGAGTCGGTTGGAGCAGCCGAGTCGGTTACAGAGTCAGTTGGTGCAGCTGAATCAGTTGGCACAAAAGTTTCAGTAGGAGCAACGGTGTCCGAAGGAACAGCAGAATCCGTGGCATATGAATCTGTAGCATATGAATCTGTAGCATATGAATCTGTAGCATAAGAGTCTGTAGCATAAGAGTCTGTAGCATAAGAGTCCGTGGCAGAAGCAGTACTATAAATCGTAGTAGAGTCTATAGAACCAGTAGAATCTGTGGAAGCAGTAGCATCGCTAGATCCCGTCTCAGTAGGGTAAGAGTCGGTCACGCTAGCACTTGGACCAGCAGAGTCTGTTGCAGTGGCAGAGTCAGACGGATAAGAGTCGGTCGCAGTTGCAGAATCCGTTGGGTAGGAATCAGACAAACTAGAAAAAGTAGGAATCTCAGTGGCAGTGCTTACACCCGGCTCAGAATCAATCTCGCTGCTCAAAGGAACGTCAGCACAAGGAGCCTCGCTTGGGAAAGCAATATTGGTACAGTTTTCTCTTCCGTTGCAACCAGTAGAGAACACTTTCACGACCTCATCTTTGACATAATCGATCTCGAAAGACTGTGAGGTGAGCTCCAAGTATGTGTCAGAAAAGTAGGAGTAGAAGAAGCCGTCCTTCAAAGTCAGGTGAAGCACGTTGTTGAAGCTATCATCGTTGTGGCGGAAATTGAGGTTGAACATGGACAAGAAATCAGCGGAAATGCGTGTTTTGTCGTAATACCACTCGATGCCGAACTTCCCGTTGGACTTGCGCTCAATGAGGTAGCCAAAGGAGAGCGATTCTGTGATCTGGTACTCCTGGGATTTGGCGTAGCACGAGGATTTCTGGAGAGAGAGCTTCTTGTCAGCAACAGCAAGCTTTTTCATCTGGTAAGGGAGAATGGTGGAGTACTGCTGGTCCACAAGCAGAGAGTACTCTGCCAGGTCTGTTGGGGTGACGGTCACCGTGGCCTGTGCAGCCCAGGCCAGGGCCCAGAGAAGAGGAAGGAGAAGCATGCCGGATTCCAAGGAAGGCTGGGTATATATATGGACATTAAAGGATAACGAGGCTTCATTCCGTCTTTTCATTCCGTGCCGTGCGGCATGCCTACTCTGCTGCTGAGCAAGAACAAAAGAAGTGAAGAGCGCTAGCTAGTAAGACTGGTATACTACCGCTACTTGAGTAAGTTTGTGTATCTATATAGATATATTTTCGGATTCACATAGATAATTTTCGGATTTACCTGTACACCTTGTTATGCATTCCTCCTGTCAATCAGATTTATGCAAACCGGGTGAAAATACGGATCAAATTACACTTTTGACATCCCTTCAACTCACAATGAGCACCTCCCGCATGCCTAAGGGTTTAGTAAGGGTGTAATAAGCGAGATGTCTGTTTTTAGACTCTATATAATATATACGCTTATACCGTGCAATAATATTCATTACTAGAGAACATACATTCTTCCATGATTATCTTTCTTAAATCTACAATTTATAATCTTCTTTTTTTGAAGATTTCTTTACATATCATAGTGTGAGTTTTCACCCCTTGCCATGCGAGGCAGTCTTTGATCAAGGTTAAGCTTTGAGGTGACTCTGTGTGTACTCCTAAATAATGATTTGATGGATATCAGTAAACTCTAGTCAGAGTCTTGTACCCTTATCATTTTTTTAGACTCAATGTGAGAAATTTTTCGAGTGCAATATATTCTGGTGGTGGAGTATTAGCCTCTGAGCAATACTCGCCGTTGGCCAAGATGTTTCGTGGGCAATAGATGCTGTTGGATGCATGTCACAAGGCACACTATTATGATCACAGAGGAACGTATGTCTGGGAATATGATCCTTAGGTAAAAGTGTATTAGCAGGATATTTTTAGGATTCGATGAAGTCTTCAACCAGAATTTGTGGAAAGACAGGCTGTTTTGATCCTTTGGTGATTAACGTACATCTTTATTGGTCTGTTACATGAGACTACCTCAATCTATAGAGTTTCAAAGATCGTGGTTATGTAAAACCTCAAACCGCAGTGTCTAGGATGGATGAGCTATAGCATCATTCGAATGTTATTTTAAATTGCCGCATAGTCCACCAAACAACTAACTGCACTCTTTGTAATATATCAAGACTATATAATGAACACGCTCACCTCAAATAGTATAGATGAATCATCAATTCGAAATCAGGTGACCCACCCCCTTTTATCCAAAAATTTCCATTTTAGGAAAATCTACATAATTTGTGGGCCATTTTTAAGGCTTCCGCACAACATGTGATCAAACCGCATAGAGATGCTATGTAAGCTGGTTGCTGAACACTGTTTGTGAAACATCATTTTATATAAATCTTCACGCCAATCAGCAGACAAATAGTTTATTTCTGCTGATACAAATTGCTTTCCCTCAATCTCAAGTCATGGCCTACATAGTATCATCCTCCAGAACACCAACTGGGTCTTACCAAGGCTCACTCTCCAGCCTTCTGGCTGTGGAATTAGGTGGAATAGTAGTGAAAAGCGCCGTATCAAAAATCAGCCTCCCGCCGAATGTATATGAAGAGATATACTTTGGTTCAGTTATCCAGGCCAATCTAGGCCAGTCACCCGCCAAACAAGTCGCTCTCAAAGCAGGTCTCCCTAATTCCATCGTCTCTACAACTATTAATAAAGTGTGTGCCTCTGGAATGAAGGCGATTATTTGTGGTGCACAGTCTATATACTCTGGCCATGCAGACATTGTTGTAGCTGGTGGCAGTGAGAGCATGAGTAACGCTCCGTACTATGTAACCAATCTCAGAAAAGGAGCCAATAATCCCAAGTTTGGTTCTGTGTCTCTTGTAGATGGCCTCCAAAGAGACGGGCTCAGTGATGCTTATGAAGGCTATCTGATGGGTTTGGCTGGAGAGAGAGCCGCTGATGACTATGGTATTTCCAGACAACAGCAAGACGAATTTGCTATGCATTCATATGAAAAGGCTACAAAGGCCACCAATGAAGGCAAGTTCGACTCAGAAATGTGTCCAATAACTATTGAAAATAGAAATGGTAGTACAGTAGTGAAGGCAGACCAAGAAATCACCAGATTCAAAAAGTCGGCTTTTGCTAAAGTCAAGCCAGCCTTTAAGGCTAACGGCAGTGTAACAGCCCCAAACTCTTCGCCTATGAGTGATGGTGCTTCATGTGTAATCATGGTTTCTGAGAAATTCCTCAAAAAGTACAATCTTCAGGCTCTCGCAAAAATTAAGAGTTTTGGAGAGGCAGAGCAAGAGCCAATCTTATTTCCTTCAACTCCTGCTTTGGCCATTCCTAAGGCGCTATCGTATACAAATCTCAGTGTTGAGAATATAGACTTTTTTGAGATTAACGAGGCTTTTTCTGTGGTGGGGGAAGTCAATAAAAAGATTTTGAGTATCCCAGACTCTAAAATAAATGTATATGGGGGTGCTGTTGGGTTGGGACACGCTTTAGGGAGCTCTGGATGCAGAATAGTTGTTACTTTAATGAGTGTTTTGAAGCAGGAGGGGGGAAAGTATGGAGTGGCTGCAATATGCAATGGGGGTGGAGGGGGGTCCGCCGTTGTTATTGAGAGAGTGGAAGGAGCTAAATTATGATTTTTATATGAAATTTGTTTAGTTTGTAAGTGTATTCTTCTGTTGATATGAGGTATGAGTGGTTTTAAGCTTGAGAGAAGTTATATACTTTGAAAAGCGTTTTCTTGTCGTTTTAGGTGACACATTGATTTGGCATACTGATCTTTGTACAGCGTTGCGTATTGATTGAATTCTGAGAGTAGAAGGACAATTCTTTTCCCGCGTTAAAGTGCCAATTCAGTGAACAGAGAACATATAGCAAAACTCGCACCAGTGAGGGTGTGTAGGTGGAGATGCAATTGTCTTAAAAGGTTCGTATAAATGACCATAGAGCGAGTGTACATTCAAACCCGAGCCGACATGTACATGACTGGGCTATACAATACAGGGGATTCCAGAATGATCCTTTGGATAGCCTGTCTACTTGCCAATATTGAGAGCCATGATCTAAAGTGATAGCCAGTAATTATTGTACTTACTAACATGAGACGAAAATGCTAAGTCCGAGGAATAGCTCCGCGCCTTCCTACATCATTGAGCTATGAGTTATCTATACGACAAATCCCCTTCTGACTGTATGACATATATGACTTAAGTATACAGAGTACGTACACTTAAAAGTACTTTCTTTTTAAGAGTTGCCAGTCCAAGGACATCTTGTATGTTCACCAAAAAATTTTGAATCCCTTAAAAGACCGGTCAGTTAGGTGACCAACAGGCTCACGTAAATATTAGAAAGAGCATATACTCTAAGAGAGCTTCTTCAATCTCAAAGTTCACTCTGAGTCAAATCTGCCTTTCTTAACACCTAAAAATACCTCAAAAACTAGAGCACACTTTCCCTGCAAACCCTCAAATAAACGATCCATCATTTGGTTCCTCTATACAGCTACTACAAGTTCACCAGGTCAACAAAGCCCTGCAATCCACACTCCAGTCTCACAGAGATTCCATGATCTTTAGAAAAATATTGAGCAAATCTCCCAAGACTATTCCGCTCTCTCATCTCTCTATCTCTGATCACTAATCTAAGTTTAAGACGGATACACTATCTGCTCAGAGTCTATCAGCACACTCAATGATTTTAAGCATACGTCACAGCAACGAATCCGAGATACAAGCAGATCAGAGTGAGCAAGTCATCGGTAACTTTGTCTTTATCATGAAAAACGTATTACATTGTTTCTTGAGATTTCGGGCACGCTATAGTGGTAGCTCTTGACTCAGCCATGTAAATTACTTCTCAAATAGATTTTTTGATATAAACCATAACTCTGTTTAATACTCCAGAACTACAAGATCAGCCTGTCACTCGTTTTTGTCTTTCGTCTAACTGTCAAGTGCTGTCAATGTCGCTTAAATTGAGATGGACATACTCGTTTACGAGCTGGCTAGCCAGACGCTAGAACAGCCTCAAATACGGAAATAGAAGAACAAAGAAAAGGAACTCTATAGATTCACTCTGCCAATATTCAAGTAAATCCGCTATTACGTAACCTCGATTTTTTTTTAGTAGTGCCTCAGCCTGCAGACCTCGGTGTATATTCTGTATTTTCTTCTATAACACTGTATATACACTAACAACAGCTGATAATAGCACTATCTATATTCCATAGATATTAGGTCATCTAGTGCCTCTCCTGAAAAGCAAAGTCACTTAAGTGCTCACTCCGTTTACTTCCCGTCTAAGTACCGTCTACGCCTCATGCATATTCTTGAATAGCCCTGATTTAAAGCCCATATATAACCCCGTATATTGTAGGAAAACAAGGAAAACAAGAAAATGGCTCTAGGACACTTCCGCAAGTTTCTTACGAACTTCTCATTCTTTTTCAACATAGCAGCTCTGGTGCTCACTATATTCGCCATAGTTGCTCCTGCGGGAAAGTCTGGTCTTGACACCATCCACTTTATTCGGTTGGATCTTTCCTCCATAAATCTTGGCGGTATAGCAGCTGACTCCAATGTTGCCACCACCCTTCAAAACGCTGCTTCTCTGATCAGCTTCTCAGGCTCAGATTTTGGTTTCCTGAACCAGTACGTTTTCACAGCCTGGGGATATTGCGAAAGTGACAAATCTGGCAACTCTGGGTACTCCAAGTGTAGCTCGGCAAAGGCACTCTATCACTTGGATCCTCAGGACTTTATCCAGACACAGTTGGATGAGAATTCGTACTCTACAGTTGTGACCCAGCTTTTGGGCTCTGATAAGCTTCAAGTCACCCTTCCTACTAGCGTGACTAAGTACACTCTGACGATCGAGGCGGTCTCTAAGCTTATTTTCATTTGTGCGTTTATAGGAATTGGGTGTTTTGCCTTGAACAATCTCCACTCTCTTTTGGCTAGAAGATCGCACTTTTTTAGCATCGGCTCATTCTTGTTGTCTGCTGTTGGCTCTATTGCGATCTTGTTAACTGCGGGAGCTTCTACAGGTATGTATGTTATTATCAGAGATAAGGTTAATAGTGACTTGGATGGAACGGGGATCAAGGCTGTTCTCGACGCTCAGTACTATGGTTTAATTTGGGGTGCTTGGGGGGCGTCTATTGCGCTGGCGATGGGATGGTTTTTGGCGATTTGTTGTGGAAGGACTGATGTGGAGGATTATGTGGATGAGAAGTAACTCCGGTAAGCGAAGCGAACCGGAGTAGTTTCCTATACTTCGGCTATACCATATGAAATTTCATATGATCCATATATGAAACTATATGTATAGCTATCATATAAATACAAGTATACTTGCATTTATATTCATGAATTTTTTTGTGAGATCTAGACTTCTAAACTACCTCACCTCACTAATTAGCTAGTTTCTAGCCATAGCAAGTATCTTCTCTTGCTTGTATGCTGTTTATCAGCGTTACGTTTAGACTTGATGACCATCTGGTCAGTATCTGACCTTGCATGCTGTACCAGCACATTGTACTACATAGGATTGCATTTTTTGTTGTTATACATTCATTATTGGTTGTAGGTTGTATTAACTCTATATCGTTATATATGGGGTATATAATCGCGTAGCTTGGTTGTGCTTATGTAATCGCTGATGAGCGAACGCAAAGACTTGTGCTCTATCAATACATTGATAGATATATATATAAACACATTTTTGCTTCCTAATGTCATTCTCAAAATCAAACTTAGGTCGGTATGGTATACCAGGCTAGATGCGGAAATTGAATAGTCAACGAACCAGTTGATAAAATGACTCCATACACCTTCGTAAATGTTCTAGGCCTTGAATTGTGGTTCACTTTGATTGACTACGAGTTTTGTAAGCTACTGTATATATTAAGTAAAGATTTAGGTTTGAATATCCTGGTTTTGTGTATTTTTTGATTTAGATGGATCAACCAGCCTTGCGTGGACAGAGCTCGAAATATCCACTGATACTACACGGATCATCCAAAAAGTGTAATTTGACTGATCCAAGTGTATAAGTGTGGTCCCTTGTTAATCGTAACGTCTCTTTTTTCATTTATTAAACCGTTTCCCTTCTTCGCCCCTGAGCTGCAGCCGACTGAGTGTCTATACAAATGCTGGATCAATGTAAAGTCTCACAAAATCAGAAAATCTACGCTGTATACAACCTTACAAATGTCACATTTATGCGAGGTAACATTTTGACACTGGTTTGACGTTGCTTGCTATGCCTGGACTGTTTAGTTAGTATGTCTATTGTATTTCCTACACAGAAACAGGGAAGAAGATATCTGAGGAAGAACATACCATTTTGACACTGGACCAATACATTTCAGTTACAGATCTCATAAATTCCATTTATGCGTATCATGAACTGTACGGTTGAGATACAAATTTCAAACGCCTCAACATTGCCAAATATCACACCAAAGTCTTACAAATATTATACAGTTCCATTACATTATAACATCTAAAATTGTAGCGTATTTTTGGAATACGGGTCTATATGTAGCTAACATATTGCAATAATGCACAAATGTGTTTCTCGAAGTTTGTTTCAAAATAAGCGAACTTTTGTATTTTGTGATATATACACGCCGTAAAACTATGATTCTACTAATTCGAGAATGCGATGACACAACAAACAACTGGGTCTTCGAAATTTTCATACAGCCTTTGTATAAATCGGACTCGCATATCATCTCCAGATCATATTTGTAAATTTCATACCTTTGATTGGGTTTTAGATTTAGTCAACCTACAGGTGCATGACAGGATAGAATCTCAATGTTGTATTAGAGATCAATCATCCTTTCTCTTAATATAAACTCTTATATATTGATTAGTTTGGTTTAAAGGAAATTGCTTTCTGTATGAAACGGTATTTATTTTTCCCTTCAAGCCTGCCATAGCAGCACACTCGCAGGTACTAACTCGAACGTTCATCATTACAGATGACGTCAAAAGGTGTAACTAATACATTTCAGACTCCGTTAACTTGTTCAAAGATTATTTGTGTATAAATACCAAATGCAGGATGCATTTTAGCCTACACTATGAAGTTAGTATCCTTTTTTTTGCTATCTCTTTGTGTTCTGTCTCCAATCAGACCAGGAGGCTTATCTAATCTTGCTCTTGGAGAGAAGGAGCTTACTGCCGAGAGGGCAAAATCACAGGAAGCGAAGGAACATGCTGCCCAAAACTCCAAACTACAACAATCAGAGGAGAATTCTGTTCAGAGAGCAAAACTACTGACCCAGGAACATGTAGTTCTGACTCATCCTGGAACTATACAACGTCCTCTTACCACCAATAAAGAGATCCTTGCAACTCCATTAGCGACCAACCAAATGATTTCACAGAGTACCCCGGTGGCTTTCATGAATGAGCCGAATACAAACACTTTGTCTGGAGCCATACAGACCAGCCCAACTCAGGTAGTTATGGCAGGAACAGATTTTGTGATTGGAACAAAATCTTCTTCAGGGAGCGTCGAATCAAAAGCTGCTTCTACTCTTTGTGCTAGAGAAAATACAGGGACCGATGAACTGTGTACTCTGGTTAGCTCATGCTCCGACGAAGGTCGGTTGATGGTGGTTGCCAACAGGTTCGATGTAATCAACAACAAGTTCAAATTCCATGGCATTTTTGGTCCCACTGAAGCTGAGATAAAAGCGGCTGAATATAAAAATACCCCATTGAAAACGGAAGGTTTTACTGCCACTTCAAAGACTGCTTTCCAAGCAGCGTTTTCAAGCTTTGTCAGTGCGTTTTCATCATTTTGGGTAGGCTCAAACCGTGCAATGATCATCGCTTTCAATAAGGATGCAGGAGCTGAGGGAGCAAACTATCTCAAGGAAGTGGCGACAGTCATGGCTTCAGAAGTAAACAAACACACAAACGATTTTCCATCTTTCCAGGCTTTTTGTTACGGAAAGGTCCTCTCAGAGACTGCAGCAACACCAGAAACCCCCACAGTGCTGTCTCTAAAGCATCCTCTTAGTGACAATGAAAACGTGCTGGGCTTGCCTACTAAGATAGCCAAGACTAGTAAAAGGGCTTTAGAGTTTATCAAGAGGATGTTCATTGGCAGTTATTTTGATGAGCAGACTAACAATGAGCCAAAAAATACAAATGCAACTTCGAGCTATACTGTGCCCTCTGTTCCTAGGTCTACACCTGAGCCAACATCTAAGCTCAGCAAAAGAGCCGGCGAAGATATTTATCATGTTGCCCTTTCACCGAATGTTAGAGCCAGCGCATTTCTCTCTTTTGTCAAGTCAGCGTATGCTGAGGTTCCTTCTCTCAGTGTTCACGCCCAAGGAACATACATTCCCCTTGCACTGCTCGAAGCTGCATATCCAGATGCAATTTTCCAGTGTGATAGCTATTTGGGTAACAATGCTCCTATTCTCACACCTGTGGGAGGTAACATCCTTCGCGAGGTGATGCGGTATTATGCAGTAACAGAGTCTACGGTGCACACTCAAAAATTGTTCCTCCCGACTAAAGCGGATACTACACATAGATGTAGCACTAAAAAGTGCGTGTGTATGCCAACTGCGATAAGTAAGAAATATGGGGGCGCGTATACCTTTTCTGTTGGGTGCACAACAGCGATGCCTGAGTGTGGTGAGGTCAGCCTTCTTGAATTTGAGTGATGGTTTAAGCCCAAGTAGATAGTAAGCAGATCATCATTCAATGAACGACATATATGAAAACAAATTGGGCCGCTCGATTGAATGAGATCTGAGTTATGATTAACTGGACAACACTGAATTGTTAGAGTGTTTTTTACTAAAAAAACACAACTCATACTACATAAGTTTAACTGGTAATTCGATTTCAGCTAGGATGTCTGTAGAAGTGTGCATGAGATACACCATACTTATGGTGATACATACCAATACTACAGAAAAACAATCATTATAGTTCATTATTATACATGGTCTATACCAACCTCACTGATATAGTGTGTCCAGTTTTATTCTGGATCATGAGAGCTATGTATCTTTAGTTCTGTTTTTAAGCGGATCAAAAAACAAGTGCAAAATCTAGATCTGAGAGTATTGTTAAACGGTATGTTGAGCGAGTGATGAGGTCAAGAGATAAGATGGAGCAGGTGAAGTCAATCAACCATTTATATATATATATATATTAAAGCCAGATGATTAATATATATGATGGTCAACCACCAAGAAAGACGAGATCATTCCATGATTCGCATTTGTTAGCTTCAATTAGCTATGATAAGCTTTGTGTTAGAACATCTAATCTCCTAAATCGAACCAATCACCTCACTTTGCTCGACAACATGCTCATTAAATACTCATCACACTCTCCCCAGGCAAATAATTCACCCTATAATCGAATCCCACCACACACTCCCCCTTACCAATCCCCCCAACCTCCACCACCAAAACAATCGTGAATCCCATGAACGCACCCCAGATCGCTCTGGCCGGTCCTTGTATAGGGACCAAGTCCGCAGACTCGTCCATTTTATTACGGCCGCTCTCGTCAAAACGAACCTTGCCGGTGACAACAACGTTAGCTATGTTCAACCCTGGTACGGCATGGAAATCAAAATTCTGAAGTCTGTGCTGCGACAAGGGAAGCTTCATCCAGAATTCGGTAAACTGCGGCTTGCCTAGGGGGTTGGCGTTCACTAGTATTTTCACGTTGGTCAGCAGAAGCTGTGGCACCGCCACATAACTCCAGTCAACCGGTTTTTGGTCAAGCGATTCGAGAATCTTCTCTACTAGACTTTTGACAGAAAATGTCAGTGGTTGTGACATATTAAACGGTTTCCAGTGTTGTCTTACAACATGGTATTTTTTGTATGGGAATTTTCAGTCACGTGATCAGAGAGAGAAAGCTATGAATGTATATATGATACTTCTTTGAAAAAAAACTATATATGAGCTCCATCAGGCGCTAATCAGTAGTCACAGCCAGAAAGTCAAAGCCAGAGAGTCACATACACTGTGATGGCAACATATCCACTCCTAAAACAGCAATTTCCAACAAAATGTGAGAATTAAACTACTTATAGCTGTAATCAGAAATCTCCTTTCCCACCAAGTAATAGGTTGAACCGTAAGTATGTCGCCAGCGGACCCACAGCTCAACTGAGAATCACTTCAAGGAGCGCTGCAGTTTCACAGTGAAACTTTAGTGACGGAGAAAAGTGCAAAATCCATACCAAAGCCGACCGATTACTGAACAATTTCTATACATTTCTATACACATTTTTCCCTATTGTAGCGTCTGTCCTTGCATGACAAAAGCAACATCAAACACTAATGATACGGTAGCTAGTGTAGAAAACTATACACTATTTAACATCTAGGCGAGTAACTTTGCTTCTACACAGAATTACCACTTATAACTGTCTCAGGCAACCACCCAATCCATGACCATGTATGTGTCAGTCGATCACTGATCTGATCTGATTGCGATGACTAGATTGCTAAATCTGATGAGTACACGATGAAGTGCAAATACTATACAATATCAAATATATTTATTGTAGCCCAGTGTGAAGGGAGAATATTCAGATAAGCCTATAAGAATAGTCAATATCTCATCTATTGATCATATAGCTTGTCATGCACCCCCCATCGGTCCTCCGATTTCAGACCTATCACATTTCCGGAAACGGATGGCTCAACCACGGACCTGTGATCGACAAACAAACTCCTTAAAGGCCAAACCAAAGCTGAAATCAAGTAATTTGCTAAGCGTTTGAATTACTGGTATTGATCTAAATTCCAACATTTCCAGACCAAAATGCCTCGAAAAAGAAATGCAGACGCATTTATCACCATCCTGTATATCTCGCACCGAATCATATATCCGCCTGTAAAAACAAAATCATCCTAATCTACGCGCCCAGATCACCTGAATCTGGTTTTTGTGGGGGGAATGCCCCACTGGAAACGCCCAAATCACCGGCGGGCTGGCTACCGAATTGGGAAATCATCTTACTGATTGGGTACAATTTCAACTCATCAGTGTGCATTAACAAATAACCCAGAAAAAGTAGGTGTAGAGTTTAGAAAAAGAGAACACAAATGTACACTAGCATTCCTTGTATTTTTCGTATTAACTCCAAATCCGTCTATCCATGTACCATTTCCAGCACCTCATCTGTGTACAAGAGTCATCTGAGGTTGATTGAATAATGTAATATGCAGTCTGTCTGGCAGCCCGAGCCAGCCATATAATAAATGCAGCTCGCCCTGTTTTATATATATATATCTCCTGGATCATCGATCTGATCTGATCTACATCCAAGAGTCACATTCTTAGCCCAAAAATTATACTCAAGTCTTGCGTCTAGTGTGTGTGCTATCTGATCACGCTTATCTCGCTTAATTTCAGGCTTAATTTGACAGACATCTATTAATATCCCTCTCCACCCCCAATTCCTCGGGGATATTTTGCAAATTGCTTGATTTAATTGTCTTAAATTGAATATCTTCTCAAGTCCTCCTACTTACTGCTTCTTCTGCACTATCTACCCACCTACCTTCCCACCTTACCGCTCATAACTCGCTGACCAATAACCCCAGGCCATGAGCTGCTACATACCGACTTCTAGTGTTCGTGACCAGCCCCACGACCACTCAGGCTCCCCCCTTGCGCCATCGAGCCCCGAAAGACCGAAAAAACCGTGTCTCGGCTATCTTGACACCCTCCCTACTAGCCTCTCCAAGCAAGCGATGCCCGAGACCTGGGAAGCCTCCGACTCCGAATCCGAGCCTGAGGATTTGGACCTGTTCTACGCCCTGTGGCGCCAAAACTTTGAGACCTGGCTCTTGAAGAAAAACCCCCAGAAATATCAAGAATTCAAGCGTTTTCTCCAGTATGCCGAAGAGAGCGGCTCAGAGCAGCCCTCCAGCCGCCGTAAGAGGCTGTACTCTCTGCTGGAGTCGCACCTGATTCGCGATAAAATTAACCAATACTTGGTGCAGAAACCGGTCTTTGACGCGCGAATTCTGAAACGATTCCGCAACAGATCCACAGAAACTATGCTCAGGAACATTATCAAGAAAAAAGCAGTGATTTCTGGTCATCAAGAACCTATAAAACTTAGTCCTATAAAGGCAGCGCCTACAGGACCCGAGAAAATCGCCCTCCCCTCAATTAGCGAGATTCTTGACATCTCCAAGGCAGCAAAGCCGGATAGACGCTCTATTTCAACGTCGCTGGTTGAATCGGGTAACTCTGTGTTCTCTGAGGCAAGTACAGTTAAATCTTACACAATAGAAGAAGAAACAGCGCTTCTGCCTCCTCTCATAGCTTACAAAAAAGAACCAAAGCTACTACCGAGCCCTCTGTTCCAGCTTCCTCAGCTTGCGCTGTTCAAACAGATACCCTCTTTAGATATCCCTCATACCCAGTCGCCCCAGCCAGAGGGCTCCCCAGAATACAAGTTACCAGCATCCATGACTCCCCGTCTTGGGCTGACAAAAAAACTGCCGAAAACACACTCTCCAAAGAAAGCGCACTCGCCTCGGGCCCATGTGAAACGTACGTGTCTCCTGTGTGGCCTGAGCCAGCTGCCATGCTGGCGGCCTAGTTGGTCGCTCACAGATGGACAGTTGTGCAACCTGTGTGGTCTTCGTTACAAGAAGACCAACGCACGGTGCGTGAACTCGCTGTGCTTAAGAATACCTGCCAAGGGCGAGTTCAATTTAATCAAAACCAAGGCCAATGGACAACAAGAGGACTACAAGTGCTTGCGGTGTGGGTCTGGTGTGGAGATTGGAGGGTGATGGTTGTGGTGCTGGTTGAGTTGTTAATATGTAGATTATAATGTACAATATGTTGAATTTGTAGATTTCTCCTCTATATGAGCCAAGCGAAGTTTGAAGCGAACGATGCTCGCTAATTGGTTGATTGTAATTTGTATCTCGAAGTAGGGTATATTGGAATGTATATGATTTTGTGCTGCTCATGTAGCGTGCCTACTAAATTTGGGCCAGGCAATTATCTGATTTATGGATATGTTAGATAAGAAGCTGGTTAGAATCATTTGGACATGAATATCTTATAAGAACTCGAGATAGGGATGCTGAAGTTAGCTGTAGACAAGAGAATTGCTATATATAATCTTCCAGAGCAGCTTGAAGAGATCGAGGGATCAGGAACGGATTTTCTGGTAGCATTTAAGGCAACTTTCGTGCCCTAAGATATCCTAGTATATACATGTTCCTCTGGGGCTTTATGCAACAAAGTGACAGTTATTTGAATATTGTGCCATTATCTGCTTGGTCTTTCTGAAGACCGGGTTGCTTTTTTCTATTCTCTCCTGTAGTATTCGTTATACTTGATACCAAAATAGCCACTTTCGGGGACATTTACAGGTCAAAATCTTTCGATGATTTTAGTCCTTTCTTATTAATCCATACCTCCCAATTCTAACTCATTTGCATAACTCAACGCAGACTCGAGCTAAGACATTTTGTGAAATGTTGAGACTTATACAAGCTTAACACCTTCCAGACTCATGCTTGCTGTAGATATTACAACCAATCACACAAATACAAACCCTAAAACTGTATGACTCAAAAAAAAAAAAGTATGCTGACCTTCTAAATTAACATTGAAGCGAGAAATAAGCGAGTAGTACGTATGGACTTGGTAAAAGTAAAAAAAAAGGATAGCCTGACGCGGGGCTCGAACCCGCAACCTTTCGATTTCACTCAGTGACTTAAGAGTCGAATGCACTACCGATTATGCTAGCCGGGCAGGTTGTGATTAAAAAGTGGGTTGAGTGTATCTAGCTGGTATATGTTTTCTTCTTTATGGAATTTATCATAGAAGTTATGAGCTCTATTTACAACTTTTTCGTAAAAGTCTGCACATGTTTACTTCACCAAAGCAGTTGACTTGCCAGGAAGCAAATCTCATTTTCACTTTCACAAAACTCAACCGCTTTATTGGAAAAGAGCAATAGCTAGATATCAGTCACACACTTATATGTTATCAGTGGCCCAGTCTATAAGCACCAGCAGCCATGCAAAATTCAACAATGCTCAAGTAAATGCCCACTACAAATTACCCACATTTGATATAGCGCAACCATCAACACCACGCAACTATGAAACACTAAATGTGATAGTCTACAGTAAAAATAAATGAGTTGTGAAAAGTTTTACCAGAATTAACATATAGTGGAAGCAATAGTAGGTATACTACATGTATGCATACGAGCCCTGCTCTCTCTAACAAATCACCCTCTATACACTCCATCTACAAACCATTAACAAACCCTTTACCCTACCCTCCACAAAACTCGTATTCATCTATGACCCAGCCCATCTACTAAATTGACCCCTCCCAATCCATAAAGACTAACCTTCCACCGAAAAACTCAATACATGCGTTATAGTCTGACATAATGGATCTGCCGAGTTTTGACCCCCTAACTGTTCTTCTGTCACTTCTACCGACCCAGGCGTCGCTCCAAACGCTCCCAGAGCTCATAGCCTACACTCAGGATCAGACCAAGGCCATCGAGGACAAACTCAATGCCGCGGAATCGGAACACCTAGCATTTTTAGACGCTTTCGAGAAGAGTCAAGAGCCCGGACTGTATGCGTCGCTTTCTGCTTCTATTTCGAGTCTAGTGCTGGAAATAGAGGAGACACGTGCGTTGGCTACCCTGACGTCGACGCTGATCACCCGGATGACGTCTGCGATCCAAAGTTTAGACCGAGCGAAAAAGAACTTGGTGCTTTCGATGACGGTGGTAGAGCGACTTCAGATGCTTTTACAAGCGTATCTGGAGCTCTATGGGTTAGCAGGCCTGAAGAACTATGTACAGATCCACAATTTATTTTCTGTGGTATTAGAGTTGAACGCCCATTTCCAAAGCTACAAGCTGGTTTCTGAGATAAATACTCTCTCCAGAAGTATTCATGCGCTCAAAGTAGACGTGACCAACTCAATTTTTGATGATTTTGATGCTTTGGTCAAAGATGAGCCTGCAAGACAGAAGGATCAGTATCTTCATGCTTGCCGAATTCTCGAGATTTTGGGAGAATCATACCAAAACAAGTTGGTTGAATGGTTTTGTGCTAATCAACTTCTGGAGATCAAATCTGTCTTTGGAAACGTAAAGGATGAAGCAGGTTCTTTAGATAACGTCCCCAGAAGATACGTGTTTTTCAAAAAGTTGCTCAAAAGTTATGAGGAGACTTACAGAAAGTATTTCCCTCTTTCTTGGCAAGTAGATAAGCAGATGGCCATAAGATTCTGTGCATTCAATAAGGAAAACATAGCCGAGTGTATAGCCATCCTCGGCGATTCCCCTGTAGACACAGAAGCAACCACAGAAAGTCTCACTAAGACTCTTGAATTTGAGGCTTATCTTCTGGACTATTTTCGTAAGAAAGCAGCTTTTCTTGCTCAAAAAGTTCCAGATTTGGACGAGAATGCCCTTAAAAAACACACAAATTTCGAGAAATCAATCTCTGTTTCTTTTGAGCCTTTTCTTAGACTTTGGCTTAATTCTCAACAGTATATCCTTGATTCCAAACTTCTCTCTTGGGCTGCTGCATCCATTTCTGGCCCTAAAAATGACTCAGATCCAGAGACTGGTCTAACTAACGTTTATCCTAGTCTGGCTGATCTTTTCAGAAGTTATAGATCTATTCTTTCTCAGTTACTCAAACTTTCTAATGGCCCTATAATGATCGATTTGGCAAGCTTCTTCGATCTCAATTTACTCAAATATTTAGACATTTTAAGACCTCAAATTCCTCAAAATGACCTATTGGGTCAAGCCACGATGGATGAAGCTTCTTCAAAACTCTGCTTAGTCATCAACACGTGTGATTACGTAATTGCCACCCAAGATGAGCTCAGAGAAACTCTTATTAGTTTGGTTAAAGATGAGCTTAGGGAGGGGTTCATTGTGAGTGTAGGCGAGATGTTCGAGAAATCGAAGGAGCAGTATTTGATGGTGATCAACCAAGCGCTTTCGAAGATTGTAGCTAAAATCGAATTAGACTGCGAGATTGATTTTAGAGAAATGCTCAATGGGAGTTGGAAGTACGTCACTGAAGTTTCCGATTACAGTAGATATATGGTCAATCTTGTGAAAACTGTGAACGGAGACTTACAGTGCGTACTTAGTGGTGTCAATAAGAGTCTGTATAATCGTATAATCTTGGACAAGCTTATAGATTTGATGCTCCAGAAGCTCACGATTCTGTTGGTTAAACTCAAGCCAATCAGCGACACTATGCCGTCGCAGATTTTATTTGATGTAGCGTTACTCAAGAGTTTTTTCAAGAAGCTTCCGTTTATCAAATATGAAAAGAACCAAGTGATGATGTCACCATCTCTCGACCTGTCTGCGACCAACATTGACCAGATTCTCAAGATTGAAGAGGAGAGTCCTAAAGAAGAAACAAAGTACAATTTCAGTGTGTCCAAGCTGTATTTGACACGTTTAAATAGTCAATTTCTCAAGCTTGAGCAGATACTCAAGGTGATGATGGTGAGTGGGAAAGAGCACGTAGGGTTAGTTAACACGTACTTGATGATTATGCAAGACTATGATTTTGACAATTTTGTCAAGATTTTGGTTCTTAAAGGAGTGCTTATGCAGCAACGGCCAATACATTCAAACGAGAAAAAGGCAATAATTAAGTATAGAGAGATCTTCGAAAAGTGCTTGATGGAGCTGGACGCTGACAAGACAATCAGAAATCCTTATATAAGTAGTCTAGTTATAGACCCTAGTCAACTACCGTCTCTGGTGGCGGGCCAATTGCAGGGAAATCCTGTGGTAAAGTTTCTGCCTCCAAGCGGCTCATTGAAGAACTTCAACAGTATCATCTCACAGAGTCCTTTGATTAATAACTCTTTGCAATCTCTTTCGCCAAATTTGAGTTTTCCTTTCAATGGAGGGGGGCTGCCGAGTTTGACGAAAGAGGGGTTGGAAAAGAATTTTAAGGAGTTGAACTTGAAGCAGAATTTGGGAAGATTCTTCAAAAATTAACAAGAGCGAGTGCGAGCGAGTACTTAGTGAACGAGCAAGAACAAGCCATCACAAGCGAAGCGAGTGTGGGTAGAAAAAGTAGTTGATACGAGTTGAAATAAGAGTTAGTCTGAACCCAATATAAGCTAACATGAACTCAAGTGTGTGTTTATAGCTACCTTCTGAATATATTTGTGTATTATATCATCATCTATTTCTGTAAGCCAGGTTTCATTATAACTATAATCATTGTGAAAACTGAACTAATCGGGTTTACAAATCTCTTGTGTGTCTATCATATATACCTTTTTCTGCTTAGACGTAAGCTATACCAAATCACAGCAGGATGATCCAGGCAGTTCCTACGGCGAGAGGGTGAAAATCTAGTGAGCCCCACTGTTAGCGAAGCATGAATGCAGCATAAGGGAAGGTTCGTTGTTGTTTATGTTTAGGATGCTTTCGATCGTATTTGACAGACATTAGACTTGTATATATCTGACGTACAACTGGTTTTAGTGATTGGCCGTACGAGAATATGGCATACCTACATTAAATTATACTTGTACATGTAAATGAACGAATTGCTCAAAAATAGCTCATTTTTCAAGATAAACGCATTTTGGGGAGCACCTAGTGAAACATTTATTAGTGCTAGACGTCAAAGATGCGAGTCATCAGAAACTTTGTAAGCTCACACTTCTACACTGGTCAGAATATTGAGTGAAAGATGTCACATATGAAAAATCGTACTTGTGACTAGACATCGTGGTTATTGTGTAAACATGTCTCTGATTAACTCGGATAATTGGTGATATGCGATGTGATATAAACTACACTCTACAATTGTGTTCAACACAAATAAAAAAACAGCATCCCAAGATCATCCCAGTGGCGTTTGATATTTCCATACTTACCGAAAAGCTTATCTCGTCAAACACCCACTCGTCTCAAAGACCTAGTTTCGCTATCCCGATCTGCTTGACACTTCTAAAGCCGATCCTGGACCGACTGCATTGAAAGAAGAAGAGAATTGGGGATTCGTGGGCCAAGAACACCCAAGAACAAAGCTCAACTTGCCAAGACTAGATCAAAGCCCTAGCTGTGCAACTCGTTAAAGTGAGATCTCAGCCATCAAAGTATACTGGCTTTAGTTTAATGTGGGGTAGTCCATTTTTCATGCGTGAAAATTTCATGCATGAAAATTGAAAAATGGGGCAGATTAACGGAGCAGGAGAAATACTCTCTAATCAATTTTACAAAATGACTGATTGTATACTTAGAATGATTTGTTTTGATTATATATACGATGATAGATCTTTTCCAGTTCCACTCACTTTGTGAGTGATGAGTGAGTGGTGAGTTAATTCTGTCCGGGCAACCTTCCAGAAAATTCCTGAAAAATTCCTATAAAAGTCCTCCAAACCAGCATCTATCTCCTAAAAATGCTTTCTGCCCGCCCAACGCTTGCTAAAACCACACGCTCGCTTGTGCGCTTCTACTCCCACAAAGAGCTCAAGTTCGGCATTGAAGGCCGTGCCGCTCTTCTTAAAGGTGTAGACACTCTTGCCAAAGCGGTCTCCGTCACCCTTGGTCCTAAAGGTCGTAACGTGCTCATCGAGCAGGCCTTTGGCTCACCAAAGATCACCAAAGACGGGGTAACCGTGGCCCGCTCCATCGAGCTCAAAGACAAGTTCGAGAACCTTGGAGCTAAACTTTTGCAAGATGTTGCTCTGAAGACCAACGAGAGCGCCGGAGACGGTACTACTTCTGCCACCGTTCTCGGGCACCTGATCTTCACAGAGTCCGTCAAGAACGTGGCTGCCGGGTGCAACCCAATGGACCTCCGTAAAGGGTCTCAGCTTGCCGTTGAGAAAGTGATTGACTTCCTTGTGCAGAACAAGAAAGAGATCACATCGTCTGCCGAGATTTCTCAGGTGGCCACCATCTCTGCCAACGGAGACAAGCACATTGGTGACCTCCTCGCCTCGGCAATGGAGAAGGTTGGTAAAGAAGGTGTGATCACCATCAAGGAAGGTAAGACTTTGGAAGACGAGCTTGAGGTCACCGAGGGTATGCGTTTCGACAGAGGCTTCATCTCCCCTTACTTCATCACCAACACAAAGAACGGAAAGTGTGAGTTTGAAAACCCACTTCTTCTTCTCAGTGAGAAGAAGATCCTGAGCATTCAGGACATCCTTCCTTCTCTCGAGCTCTCCAACAAGCTTAGAAGACCTCTCCTTATTGTTGCCGAGGACATTGAGGGCGAGGCTCTTGCCGCGTGCATCCTTAACAAGCTTAGAGGCCAAGTCCAGGTGTGTGCCGTCAAGGCCCCAGGCTTCGGAGACAACAGAAAGAACATTCTTGGTGACATTGCCATTCTTTCCGGAGGTACCGTCTTCACCGAGGAGCTCGACATCAAGCCTGAGAACGCCACCATTGACCTTCTTGGTAAGTGTGGTGCCGTGACCATCACAAAGGAAGACACTGTTGTCCTCAACGGTGAGGGTTTGAAGGACACCATCGCCCAGAGATGCGAGCAGATCCGCACTGCCATCAGCGACCCATCCACTTCGTCTTACGAGGCTGAGAAGCTCCAGGAGAGATTGGCCAAGCTTTCTGGCGGTGTTGCCGTTGTGAAGGTTGGAGGTTCCTCCGAGGTTGAGGTTGGTGAGAAGAAGGATCGCTACGACGACGCCCTCAACGCCACCAGAGCCGCTGTGCAGGACGGTATCTTGCCAGGTGGTGGTACTGCTCTTTTGAAGGCCCTGCTTGTTTTGGACGAGGTGAAGACCGAGAACTTTGACCAGCAATTGGGAGTCAACATCATCAAGTCTGCTATCCAGAAGCCGGCTAAGAAGATCATTGACAACTCCGGGAAGGAGGGTAGCGTTATTGTGGGTAAGGTTATCGACCAGCACGGAGCTGACTTCAACGTTGGTTACGACTCTGGTAAGGGCGAGTTCACCGACTTGATCAAGGCGGGAATCATTGACCCATTCAAGGTTGTGAAGAGCGGGTTGCTTGACGCTTCCGGTGTTGCCTCTTTGTTGGCGACCACCGAATGTGCGATTGTTGAGGTGAAGGAGCCAGCTCCAGCTGGGGGTGCTCCAGGAATGGGGGGTATGCCAGGAATGGGGGGGATGCCTGGAATGATGTAAATAAATGACGAAGTGTTCGCGAAGCGAATGGTGAGTCGATATATTCATGAATATAGTAGGCTTGTAGAGGTATTCGCTAGTCGAATGCGATTGTATAGAAATATTTGCGATGCAAGTGCGATTGTCATAGGCTTACTATACTATGTTACATTCAGCTATTCTCGAAGAGAGTACAGACCAACTGTAAACCCAGATGGTGATAATTTTCCAGGGGTACTACGTTATGATATACATACTAAGCATACTAAACCACGAAAGTCATCAGCAATGTTGGTAAGTGTATTACAATCAGTAACTTACGTATAATCACATACCCAAGGTGAAAGCTATTTTGTTAGGAGACCAAATCGCGGCAGTTAGCTCGATATGAGATATGAGATTGATTCATTTTGTTCAGTGCCTTTCGAATGAAAGTCACCAAAGGACAGCTTTCTACTTCTTTTGAAGCTCTAGACCTCTGTCAAGATAATATTTGGGGCTCGAAGCTGGCAATGATCATTACAAACAGGCTAAGTCATTTAATATAGAGGCCTCTGCTAGTACAGAGTAAAATCTTGCTGAATACCGTTTAGAGCAAAAGACAGACACAAGCTAGCAAAGAGCATGGGTCCATACTCAGGAGCACCATAAACACTCGTCATGTTCGCACTTCTTACAGTAATGCACATCCACGTTTTGTTTGTCACACCGGCAGCACACCCATGCTCTTCTGAGGCGTGAATTAGGTTCATTCTCTGTCACGATCATTTATTTCTGTCTTTTACTATTATATTGACTTTCCTGGGATTCCTGGCTTTAGTCTCTTATTATATATACTGATACATTTGACGTGTCACACTCGTGTATGATCTATCACTTGAGAGATTTTAATACGACGGCCATAAGTAAGCCGCCGACACGCGAGTGTATTCATGACTTTTCAAATAAGTAACGTCAATATGACAGGTCGAACGTCTATTGTTCTACAGATTAGTAACAAGCCGGGGGCTGTTTGATGAGCTCACTCGAGAAAAGAACGCAGTGATGACACTCAGGATTTAAATTATGCATTTACATGCCCTGAACTCATTTTCCTATGATCTCACAACATGTCGTGATCAGCTCTGCCTAATAGCATTGCAGAAACCTTGCGCTTCGCTTGAGCAGATATATGTATACACTACTGAAATCTACAAATCAAAAAAAAAATCAATAAAGCTCTAGCTAATTTAAACAAATGCTCAGCTCAATAGGCGATAAGCGGGATTAATACAGATGAAGATGTAGTCAATACACCTTATACTCAAAGAGTTCGGTTTGGACAAAAGGGTCGAAGGCACCCAGACTTCAAGGATGGTTCAGTGCTCGATTGAATAAATGAATAGTATTCACTTGAAAACTAAGTAGCATTTGATGAACTATTCTTTCAACCAAAGATCAAGTGTACATCCCGTTCTCTGGCCCATAACCGTAAGAAGGTCTAGAAGCTTTGTGCGAGAAGATGACTCCAGCAAGAGCTCCAATACCGAGACCAGTCTTCAAGCCTTTTTTAACAAGCTTCTCTTCGGTCTCCACAGGAGCAGAAAGGGCACCCAGAGAGAAAAGCACGAGAGAGACAACAGAAAGAAGACGCATTTCGTTGGGCTCGCTTGGCGCGGATTGTGGATATTTATGAGATCCATGGAGCGTGCGGCAGTCAAGCGCTATCGGAATGTTGCTGAATAATACGAGATTTTTATCATAGAAATGGTTCTTAACTTTTGGATATGACTCGACAGAGCTTTCAAAGATAGTCAACATGTTAATGATTTTTTGTTGCTTCATTGTAGTTTGTGAATGTAGCCAAAGAATAGCCAAAGTTTACATTTGTTTACTACACATCAATGCATATAAAAACGTGGGAAAGCCATTCCTTATAACAATATGTATCGTTTTGCTGTCTTGGGAATGTGTCAATTGCGCCTCGCATATGCTTCTATCAGATAAAGGTCCATCGGAATGTCAGCACCTTCATACACGAACAGAAGAAGAAGGGGATGTAAGTCTTTGAATAGCAGAAAGTATCAAAGAAAAGAAAACTAACAACGATCGAGTCCAGTACATCAATTTAAATCAATCAGCTAGTGCGTTAACTACATGTAAGTTTAAATTTCGTTATACCACACTCAGACATACCCGTGGAGCTCCTAAGAGGCCATTTTATTGTTTGATGTTAGATTTTGAGGAAACTGGGGGCGTATGGTGAATCAATTTTTGTGAAAGAAGTGTTTGGCCATACAATAAACGTACTAACCGGTATTCGGATGCTCTACTGTGTTTCTGAAGATCTAATTCGGAGCAAAAAAACAAGCAAAAATATACGAGGAAACTGGAATAATCTACTCTTTGATCATTGTGTGTATTGTGTGTATTAATAGGCGACTATTTCTGATTTTGATCAAGTGTGCATATTACCCTATTAAAGGATACATACAAGCGGGTGACTAAAATCACCAGTTATGGCTCAACAGTGTTTAGCGAGTGTTATACGTATTCAAAGAACATCATTTCTAGCTTCACACCGAAGACGGGTTCTGTCATTTTTGTTTGTTGTCCCTCAATCTCATTCGTTCACATCTTAGAGAACGATCAAGAAGAATCACGAATAGGATTATCTGGACACATAGTGATTTCCTATTCCATGGATCTTATATAAACCTTAAACAGTATTAGTTGTCTTAGATATATCGTAATATATCGAAATATGTGATCACTCGAATTATAGTGAAATTGTCTCATTAAGTACGACTCTTATAAACCTGCACAAGTAATACACCACTAGTGGACCACCAAAAAACAATATGTATATACTTGTATGTGTGTATTATGCATTTGTGATCAAATCTACACCTGTGTCAACAGAGACTTGACAGATCACTCCAAAGCCACCCACTCTGCATGAGCTATTTCCTAAAGAAGCCCAGAAGACTACTAAAAACGACAAGACGAAAAATTGCATGCGCTCGCCAAACGAGGAAGTGTATAAATAAAAGAAAAGTATAAACTAGTATAAAGATTTTAGCCCAAGTGTAGAAGTATAGTGACGTGGAATAGTTCACCACATCGCTCCTAACCGTACCCCACAAAATTAGCAGATGCGTAGCAGGAGCACCCCAGAGGACATATGTCCAAACCATTCACACCATATCTGCCCATTCTAGGCACTACTCCTGCTCCCTTCTCGCCAATATCTGCAGCCTTCGATGAGAAGTCAGAGTTCCCAACTAATAAGCGCCATCATCGTATAGGAATGGTTTCGATTGCACTCTTAACTCTAACCTTGATTTATCTTGTTCTGGAGTATGATGAGCTTAAAACTTTGGGCGGAGAGACGGTTATGAGTGTCCTGATCGGACTGCTCTCGCTGGTGTTGGCCCAGCTTATCAATCAGTACTATAGACGCATGTATAGTATGCTGCAAATAGCCAAATTTTTTGTATGGGGGTGTATAAATGGTGTTATGACAAGCTTATGGATCAATATGCTTTTTTTCCAGTGTCCAAATACCTTGAGTCGTGTGCTTGTAGATCAATTAATAGGTCTGCCCATTTTTCAACTCACCTTTTTAGTCATGAATGCTATATGGGATAACAATAATGACATTAAAACCTATCTCAAAATCAATTACATTCGCTCGTTAAAGTTGAGCTATTTGATTTGGCCTTGTTTCTCGGTGGTGAGCTTTAGCATATTGCCGGCGCATTTGATTTTTCCGTGTAACTGTTTGGTGAATTTGGGGTGGAACGTGGTGTTGAGTTTTATAGCTTGATAGACGATTTATGGGTAATGTAGCGAGCGAGTAACGTAACATGACAATGAAGTTTGTCCGTGGTTATTCGTATTTTAGCGTTCTTTTTGTTTTCTCGGTGAGTTGATAGTTGTAAGATTTCAGTTTTACTCGTTTTCTATAAGTTATATGTAATACAAAACTAACTACCTTCGTATATTCTTGAATCTCCATCAATTGCCAGCTGTGGTATTATTTTGACCACAGAGTACCTGTTTGGGGAAAAGAAGTCAAATGCATGGGATCTCTGGTCATTGTAAGAGAACTACACTTTACTGTCAACTCTGGCATTCCAAATCACATGCTCATGCCTCTCACTTTATGCTCCTTTGGTTAGTAGCTTATTTGTCGTTAATGCATTCACCGTTCATATCTAATGCTTTGCATGTGCTGAAGCACTTTATAACGTGTATAAGTAGGTCTTAGAGTGTCGCTTCTCGTATCAGCTCATTTGTAGCTGATTAAAGCCGTAAATTTCTAGCCCACACCAGAAAAGAACATGTAAAGTACAACTATACACATACAGAATCCCTTAAGACCAAAAAACTATGAAGCAGTAAAACCGCTATCCAGCCTCAGCCTCAAATTACTGAAACCAAATTACAAACAAATGCACATATATCTTATAAGCTCAACAAGCAATCAACACTACCATTTAACACAAACTAAAGTAGCTACACTGTATACATACAGACGCGATATCAACAAGCCAACTCGACCAAGCTTTTCAAAAGTTTTATTTACAGTTTATACGTTCTCCGGTTCTCTTTATCAATCACAAAAAGCATGGCTTCCTCCTCCTCTAACCCTCCTACCCCCAACATACTAATAAGGAAGCTCTCCAAAACCACATCATACACAAGGACCGCCCATCCTGAGATATTAAACCAGTCTAGATAAACCAAATCATTGGCGATCTGGTGGTAGTAGTAGCGAGTAAAAAGGTAAGCCTGGAGAGCTGCGTAGCCCACACAAAGCGACTTAGCGAACTTAACGTAGTCAAAGTATCTAGAAGCAGGCCATATTTTGCCTATAAAGTGTCTATTCAAGTTGAAAACTTTCTTATAGGTTAGACTCCCACGATTGAAACTAGAAGATTTGATGAGAATGTTGAAAAGATCTATGTTCTGGCCAAGAACTACAAATATGCCGAAAAATGACGCGACGTTCCCTGCTACAAGAAATCCGAGAAAACTCATCAGCTGCGCCATTTGCGAATCTGAGATCCGGATCACGTTCGCACAGACCCATGCAAAAAGCTTGACCCAAAGGGCTACAGTGTATACGCGAGTCCCTACTGAGATTTTTCCGTATGTGCTCTGGTAGAATAGACGCCATATTGACACAGTGTAGAATGTATATACCAGCATTTTGAGCGCCAGCACCACGGCAATTCCTATAAGATAGAATGATCTTATTGGGTAGCCCCTTTGGTCTATAACATCGAAGAGCGAGTACACGTGCTGGCGCTGCCCGGAGGCGGAGGCCTCTCTGGATTCGTGCTGGAAAAGCCCTAGCAAAAGCACCAGAAAATAGAGCCCTAGCTGGATCAAGGGCAAGGCCTGTGTGAAGAACGACGTGGGAATAGTTATTGGGGTAAAATTGTAATCTGAGGTTCGTTTTGGCACAAATGGGGAATTCATGGTCTTTTTCAAGATGTGATGGAAGGCAATTTGTGGCGGAAAAATGAGGCGAATATGATTATATTGTGGGGTTTGATCGATTGGGAAAGTTTCGAGACTGCTATATTATTTTTGAAAGAGATATCAACAGCCCAATGCGTGGTGTAGCCGGTGAAAATTAATGAGGTGGAGACGTCTCAGTACCGTGTGGCATATATAAGCCTTCTCTTGAAATCTTTGCATCTATACTGCGTGCTGTGTTTATAATAATTATTTGGTTTTTTGCTGATTCTATATATTCATAGGATGGATAGTTTGTAGAGGTTGTTTTTGAATTGGTGGGGTGGTGGGTTGTTTTATGGCTTTGAATGTCTTCGCAGATTGATTGAAATCTTTTGTACAGCTAATTCTCATAGAGACGATTCGACGGTTTTGAAAAATAAGTGAAGTGGGTGAACTAAACGGTTGGTGTGAACAAATCACCTTTCTGAATTCTGTAGTGGTTAGAATAGTTGACAAGTGATGGATCTGTTAGTCGATGGTGTTTCTTTTGGCTAAGTAAAACTGGGACAAAGACTGAACATGGACATTATGACATCAAAGCAACTGATTGGACTGGATACTTCACATGAGCTGGCACAAACAGACAACTCCACAAGTTAAAACTCAGACTCGTAGACGAGAGATGCCGTATATCTGTCATCTGCTGATTATGGCGGGAGCACGAACTAGTCAAGATCCATTTTCAAATGTTTCTAGCAGCCGACGGTAAATGATGAAAGAGTCTTGTTGTTCCAGTGTTCGATTCAGTTGGTAGGTATTTCGATAATTTCTCAAATTTCTCAACAAAAGTGTTTCACTTCACAAAGACAACACTTACCCAAGAAAAAAGACTAATCTCTGGCTTTTCAAAGAGATTCTATTGAACTGGAAAACATGTCAATTCTCTGGGTTGAGAGTGAATATCCGCTTCTTCGAAAACATCCGACGCTTGCCTATGCGTTATCACTTTGATAAACGGATTTAGGGTGCTACACCTCTCCTAGCCATTTAGGCTGTATACGGTTATATGAAATAGCTGACTCTGTTCATTCTTATCACTGGAGCTTATGGCAAAGGTTTACCCAGGAGGATGATTTACGACTGAGAGACTGATAGATGGAATGGTATACGCTACAGAATCACTGATACACTATTGATGATCCTTATTAACTGACACCACTGATAGGTGTGCCCATTTTGACTATGAATTGAAGCGCTACAAAAAAAACATAAAGACTGTCTATAGATACACACACCGGAATCAACCCGGCGTCACCAACTCGTTTCTCATTATTCTATAATGTAAAGACAAATGAACACGAAAATTTCGTGATTTCAATACTAGGGTATCAATGCGATAGATGAGGCCACCTATCTTCTATAAATATGTAATTTGCGCAAGAAGCAAAGAATTGGAACTATTTCGACTTAAGGAACTCAAAGTGGAGAATCCATTTCAAGACATTAGTAAAAAGTAAAACTGATTTCGAAGAAATAAACAGCTTATCATTTTGAAATGTAAAAACCAAAAAGCTCCACGTATATAATCGTGAAAACTAGCTAAACATCTTGGATGAAAACCAAACCAACCAAATCAAACTGGCTAACCCAAATGATCCATATCTATCAACATATAAGCAAACCAGACCAAACAGATTAACTAGTGCTTAAAAGATTAGAATGTGTGTTATGATAACACCTGAAGTGCTAGAAAGGAACGTTTAAGTAAAGCCAGAGCAGGGGAAAATAGTATCTTGACTGATTCTACCAGCTCACGGGAAAAAATTATCTCCCTTCAATACACACTTCGCAAAGGTTATGCGAACAACCCAGGCAAAAACTATCTCCCCACATAAAGAAGGGTTCAGACAAGGTATCTGCGTCCAATTCGGCTCTAGAGACTGCAAAAACGTTGGCATGGTTGCTGCACTTGCAACACGTCCATTTGACGTGTCCATCGCGTACCAACATTTTGCTCATGACATAACTATTTGGATATATCAGCGGGTTGGGGAAAGGATCGGGTCTAGCTAGACTTGCAGAGGGCACAGGAGGGCTTTGAAACTGCCCTGGATGTGACTTCTTCTTCAGAAATATGTCTCCGAGTCCCATGGTTGTGCGAGTTTTTTTTGGCTCGGTGCACCGTTTTTTGGTGCAGACCTGGCCTTATATATGTGCAGATGAGGTCGGGGATGGTGTATAATGTAAATTCCGAAATTTTTTGAAGAGGGGCGAATTGAGGAGTTGTATTGCATTTAGTTTCATACGTGGCCCTTAGTTGTGAGGTTCATTTTATTCGAATATGAAGCTGGTTTTACGAATAATTCCCTTGGTAATAAACCAAGTGATTATCTGCATTGACGCAAAACGGCGTGACCCGCGCAGGGATCGCCAAACGGTCGGGCAACGATACGAACAAAACGAGATTTTTCCGGTGCGCAAAGCCACGTTTGCAGCTGGCTGTTTGTACTGTAGTTTTACAAGGGCTGCGATCTATGTATGTTTGTAGGATTAATTGTAGGGGGCTGATATGCATGATTATTGCTTTGCAAAAAACGGCAATTTCTTTAACCAAAAACGTCTATATCGGCAAACCGCAAGAGCCGGAGTCAAGCGAATGGGGGCTCATTACTGTAAAATTATGCGTTACTTACAAAGAAATCAAGTAAGATTCTAGTTTAATAGGTTGTTCCTATTATAAATTGTTATAATCTGTAGATCCCATGTGATTTTTTTGCTTTTAACGCCGATTCTTACAAAGTATGCAGCAGCGGGTATGTGTACACATCCTAATATATGCCTAATTCCGCTAGCCGTTGGGCCCAGAGAAGCTCGGAGATACGGTTTTCTTGCTCCAGCAGTCCTGGTTACTTTTTTTGGATGAAATGGTGTTCAAATTAGTACAAGGATAAGCGATGCATATCGCCAAAGCACAATTTTAAATCTTTCATCTCTTTGATTTGAATACCCTTTTTAGATATTGGCCATGCACAAATGAACGGTGGAAAGTGGGAGGTTGGGTGTTACTCTCTTGTGTTGTTTGGGTTTTGGATTTCATGGTATAACGGCGCCGTTGTACTGACATCACACAAGGTGCAGATAAGCTACTTAGCTTACAGAATAGCGCTAATGCAGACCTTGACTGAGGATTTATTGTCCTCAATAGCTTAGTTAAGGTTTCGGAGGTACTAGAGTTGCTTATAAATATTGCGTCATGCCGTATTGAACGTGGATCTTCAAAAAGACGGTAATGGCTCACCTTGCACACTTTATATATACACCTTCACAGCTGCTATACCACATGACACTGCAACCCGAAATCGCATAATCTGCGGTGTCTGCATATTGCGATCTCAAGTTAAAAATGCTTATTTATATTGTGAAACCAAAATACTTCAATCCAGCAATCTTTCCCCGTAAACTGAACGAATTGGGATTCGATTTGAGTTTCGCGCCTAACCGAGTTATTTCCAATGCATATGTTTGATCGTCGTTAATGCAAGGATCTGCCGAGATCGATAAACCACGTTATACGTCATAGGTGAAAGTACGACGCGTTTAATACACGCGACGTATCGAAATACTTGAACACCTGACATTTCACATATTTTGACTCCCAATTCTTTGGGGCCCGTGTGCGAATTTCCAGGTGGGTTTTCGTAGATGCTTTTGCTTTTTACATAAAAGCCCTATCTGCGCACGTATAAAACTTGTACGGTCTAATCCTTGATGTTCACATGAAATTTGCCACTTTGCAAAACTTGCGGTCTGAAGGAAGATTAATAATCATGTGCCCTAGACTTCAAGCCGATCCTGATGTGTAAGATCGGTAGATGATCATCGCATAACTCTGCTTCGGCGATGGCATCGATGCCATCCCCGCTTCAAAACATATATCTCCTATCCCAGACTCAGATCTATGTCTCTACTAACTAGATTTGATGATTCATGAAAAGCTAACCAAGGGGTGTACTAAAACAGAAAGAACCCTGAGACTTCAGGTACTAATGTCACTTGGGACATGTAGACTAACGAAGCCGATATATCGAGATGTATAGTTTTCAACTGACGGATACGCATATGAGTGACCGATAGTACGAACTATATATTAACTCAATCCTTGTCGCGTTTTTTTTTCCTTGTTTGGTCCTCTGCAATCTTCTTTAATTCGGTCAAAAATACGAATATTTTTCAGGGAGTTTTTTGTCAAGAAAAAATGGAATTTTAAATAAGATGTTACATTATCTTAACATCTACAAAAACATATAGAAGATATTTGACATGGGCTATAATGAACTGGAATTGGTCGCAATAGGCAAAAAAAACGAGCTCTTTCGAACAAAAAGATGAATTAAAATATGAATATAAAGATTTTCCGGAGTGTATGAGAGGGCCTGCTCACGTGCGCTTCTAGAAAATAATGGAATCATATAAAGAACGAATCTCCGAGGTCCTCGAGTATGGTGGTCAACAACCCAAACAACTGGCACTGGGTCGACAAAAACGTTCTTCCTTGGACAAAGTCGTACCTTTCCGACAAGTTCCTGGAGATTGCATACGAGAATGACAATGGTAAATTGTTAGTGAAAGTGAAAAATGTCACTGGAGACGCCGACATGAGCCAGAGAAAAGGCAAGGCCATCGTCATCTATGACATGGTGGTGGACTTTTCTGTGGAAAACGAAGGTGAAGATGCCTTCTGTATAGACGTTTCGGTGCCGGAGTTTATCCATGATATGGACAGAGACGACTACCAGTTTATCTACAAGACTTCCGTTGATCTGGATAAGAAGGACGTTGTGAAGAAGAACATCTTCCCTCAGGTTTTGGACGTTTTGATGGGGTACCAGGATGTGGTGTTGAAGACGCATTCGGCGGATCTCAAGCATTATGAGTGAGCATTGATATTCATATACATAAATATATGAAAACACCAATATGGACGCAAGTCACTCGAATAAACTCTGTGGCGAGACTGATAGTTTAAACGCTGATTCAATCGTTTTGGCTGATAGTGAGCTATAGAATGTAATATATCAAATTTCGTAGATTTTTAGAAATTCATGTATTTGTGTGTTAGTGCTCATTTTGAATTCATGTTGGGATGACTATTGAGGAAGGTTTACACACTTTCAAGCGATTTGGTTTCTTTATTTGGCACATCCAGTGGAGCGCTTGATTCTCCATAAGTCTGCACCATATACCTATATATACTATAGGCTTCACTAAGGTTGGAATGTTTTCTTGGTAGCTCTCAAAATCGCCGAAGAAAGTGGTACATACCGATGCACTTACAACGCAACAGCATTCAAATCCTAGTATGTTTTCTTGTTAAATACACGCAGTTGGATTATGTAACTATGGATTTCGACCAACGTAAATACTATATGCTGAATAGTACCCTAAACAGCATATTCAAGAGCTACTTGTTCGCTCCACTAGCTTATGCCTCCAACTTGCTTTTCAATCTCTTCCCGACCTCCTCCAAAAACTCCTCCGTCGTCACATAATCACCACCCCCCCTTGTCAACGCCAAATCCTTAGTCATCACACCCGCCTCAACAGCCCCTACCGTCACCCCCTCCAAACTCTCGGCAAACTTGACAACCTCAGGGGTCCCGTCCAAGCGGCCTCTCTGGGCCAACCCCTTGGTCCACGCAAAGATCAGAGCGATCAGGTTAGTCAGCGTCGCTTCTCCTTTCTGATGACGTCTGTAATGCCGGGTAACCGTCCCGTGCGCAGCCTCACTCTCGAAAGCCTTCCCGTCAGGAGTCATCAAAACCGACGTCATCAACCCCAAAGAACCAAAGCCCTGGGCTACAATATCCAGAATAACGTCACCGTCATAATTCTTCAAAGCCATAATGAAACCACCTTTCAGTTTAATCATTTGAGCCACCATGTCGTCAATGAGTCTGTGTTCATACGAAATACCCGCAGCTTCAAATTGCAGTTTATAGTGGGTCTGATAAATGTCCTCGAAAATGTCTTTGAACCGACCATCGTATTTCTTCAAGATTGTGTTTTTGGTAGAAAATTTCAATTCCATCTTTTTCTGTAATGCGAGTTTGAAGGACAGATGAGCAAACCCTTCAATCAGTTCATCTGTATTATACATAGCCATAGCTACACCAGGTCCCTTGAATTGGTAAACTTCATTTTTGAACAATTCTTTACCTTCTTTATCTTTCATGACCAATTCAAGGGTACCGGCTTCAGGAACGACTACGTTTGTGCTTTTGTATTGGTCTCCATGAGCATGTCTACCAATGACAATTGGCTTCTCCCATCCTTGAACCAATCTAGGAATATTAGGGATAACAATTGGTTCACGGAAAACAGTGCCTCCAAGAATATTTCTAATGGTCCCATTAGGAGAAACCCACATTTTTTTGAGTCCAAATTCCTTGACACGGGCCTCATCAGGAGTGATGGTCGCACACTTGACACCAACTCCGAAGTCTTGGATGGCATGTGCAGAGTCCACGGTGACCTGGTCGTTGGTGGCGTCTCTGTTCTGGATCAGGAGATCGTAATACTTGAGATCCACATCAAGATATGGATGAATAAGACGGTCTTTGATGTCGTGCCAAATGATACGCGTCATCTCATCTCCGTCAAGCTCAACAATTGGCTTCTTAACATGGATTTTGGAAAATGACCGGGTGAAGGTCTTCAACATTTTGTAGGAAACAGATTGTTTTTTGATTGATTTTTTATCAAAGGAATTTTTCACTCTATTTACCCCGCAGTCCGACTCGGCCAATGAGTCAGGGCGTTGAATGCAGTTAACATGAATTATCCAGGGTGCGAAGTCGGAGTTCGAGTCACTATATATATATATGTTTTTGTGAGATAAACTAATTTGTAATGTCAATGTAATCTTTTTTGTCTCCTCCAGCAAGGTGTATACTATGTAGTTTGCTGCATATATACATTGTGATGCACTCTGTCAAGTGATTAGGTTGAGCAGCTTCTTTGATTCTGATATTGAAGGAGTATGTGTAGATTTGAATTGTAGACGGAGGTGCTTACTGGCTGGTTTGTGGATTGAGAGAGTGTTTAACCAATTGCTCTGAGATAAGATTTGCTGCATGATTCAGTAGAATGATATCCACAGTGATGTGATGCTATGGGAACATATCAGCTTTATCGCATGTTTCGATATTGTATCGTGTCTCGTGATCGAGGGCTCTCCAGTGGAAGCTTCACATGGCTGGGCTTTGATTGTTATTAATTGACCAATACATCTCGTATTGATACTAGATTGAGGGACTACACAGCTAGTCTTTATGTTTAAAGAAAAGAGACTTGCTTGTGTTTGTTGAAGTGATCGCAGTTTCAGATTATGTGTGCTGATTCAGGTATCTCGCGTCAGCTGAGTATGCTTTTGTAGGGGTGGCTACTAGCTTCATCCAGAAGGGACAAGATACATACGCAGACGTGATGACTCATTATAGATGCGGTTAGAATCTATACAGTGTGAGTTGGCGGGATTAAAAGAGTTCGATGTGTAAGCTTGGTGTATGCATCATTTTGGGTACATACGTATAATCTCACTCTATTTGCCTCTCAAAATCTAACGAAAGTCAAGCTAATAAAAATCTAAGAAGCAGATACTTATTGTAACTCATGGACTCCTTCAAAAAACTGTTGCGTCAGGTGAGTCCTTGAGGCAGAACTTCTGCAGAAGGTGCGGATTAGCAGAGTGGGAATTTCTTGGAATTGGACATCAACTTAAGACAGCGCAGTCAGTTGTTTGAAACTCATATGACAGATGTAATCTATGTGATTGTTGAGCAGCTACGCAATGCTAATGGTGTGAAAGTTTATTTGAGCTAACTGAATTCGTTCTCACCTAAAGAAGCAGCATCCAAGATTGTCACCTTAAAAGCAGCCCCAATTTTGAACAAGAAGATTATCTACCATACTATCTACACAATCAATGCATTTTCTATATTAGCGTAGACATAAGAGATGAAGACACTGTCTCATGAGAGAGATCAGTTGATGTGAGCTCACTCAATGCGTTAATGTTCTTGTAAATTTATATATTTGGTGCTTCTGGATTAGGATGGCCAACGAAGTATAATGCATTGATCAATCGAGCGAAGCGAGATTAATCAATACATTGCACTTTCTTTGAAATCCACCCCCTTATACAACGCCATATAAACATAATCCTGCAGACTCAACTTCTTATTAAACAGCGCCTTCATGTACCCATGTGTACCCAAACTCTCCTTGATAAACCCTCCCGCCCCGCTCTTCGTAAACAACGGAACCAGTTTAAAATGCTCCACATCCTGCGGGTTGAAAAACATATATCTCAACGTAATCACCTTTCTGTGTATCTTGAAAGGCTGGGAAACCAAAAGGCGTCTCTTGGCCACAATTCTGCGGGAGTCTACACTCTCCAACAGCCCCTGTCCCACAAATTTAATTCCTCCCCCAGCAGCCCGCTTGAAAAAAATTGCCGGGGCGCCCCCAAAAATTATGGGCCCCACTGCAGACGCCACACTTAGTGGGTCCACATTCGCAAATTTAAGGTACCGATGAACGTCTGAATTTCTACCCCCCCTCAGAAAAATTGGCAGGATGATTTCTCTGTGAGGCCCGTATTGTACTATAATCTCTTCTTTCAGGGCTATTGGCTCTTCGTAACCCTCCCATGCCTTAAACAGAAAATTGCACAATCCTCTCTTTTCCTCGTGAACTAAAAGACCAAATATAGCCAAAGGTCTTGTGGTGTACAGATTGAACACATCCAACGCCCGTTCCGGGTGGGATATATTTTCTGGCACAAGTTTAATGGTTATACGGTCTCCAGTATTAGCACCTTTGATGCTATCAGAATACTTGAAAACCCTCTGGGATGTGTTCTTGTACCCACTGATGTACGTGGAGTTAGGTGCTTTAGACGAAACTTCAAGAGGAGTCACTTTGTACTTTTTAAGCCGTTCTATAGCGGATTCTCTAGGATTGAGATAAAACTCTTCAACCAGCCCAGGATGCTGCAGTTCTTCTTGAAATTGCTCAAGCTGTGTATTATTATCATAATTCTCATTGAACTCGATCTCCTTGTTGTTGTTAGATATATCTATTTGGTTCTCTCCTTTGATAATACTTTCTATGGCCATATCATCTTCATCTTCATCTTCTTCCATCGCATCCTCTTCGACTTCATCTTCTTCATCAATATCAATATCTTCATCCTCATAACCTTCATCTCCCTCAGCTGGCTCTCCCAAATCAACACCCCCTTCTGGAACCTCATACAGGTGATCCCCCTCTATCTCGCCGATTTTGAAAACCCCCACCCCCGGCACCAATATATTCTGGCCCAAATATAGACCTGTGCCCCTCACCACCCCCTCCACGGCTACGTCATCCTGCAGGAGCACGTGTACCCCCTCCACTAGCATGTACCCCCTCTTCTTAAGCCAGGTCACGCCCCTTGGAATGGCGCTAGAAAAGTGGTGCACCATTTTTGCGTTCTCGGAAGGGAGCGAAAACACTTTTTCTTCGGGGAAAAAGTGCTGGAAATAACTGGTTAAAGACGCCAAAATTGATTTCTTTTGCTTATCTTTAAGGTCTGAGGGGATGTTGGGTACAACACAAGCAACGTTTGAAACTCCCTGACTTTCAATTGCACGGAGAATCTCTTCTCCTTCTGTGACTTCTTCTTCTGCACTTACTGCAAATAGAACAAAATCGCTTACTCTAGCTGCGTCCAAAATCGCCAAAGGCTCGGATTCTGGCACTACAAACCGCATAGAACATCTGTGGGCCGAAAAGTTGGTTATAGGACCGCTCACAGGCTCACCAACCAACTGCTCTATAACAGAACTAGGGGAAATATCTGAGCAAAGAGAAACAACTGTGATGATTTTGGGTATTTTCGTTCCGTAAAGCTTGCGTTTGGCCGCAGATGCCGCGGTCTTGTTTTCACGGAGTTGCTCAGCTTGGTTCTTGCGTTGGAGTTTAGAGGCTGTTTTGAGTGGCTTGTTTTTGCCTGCGTTACGCTCGACTTTTCCTTTGTTCCGGGCTTTGACCTGAGACTTTGTCCCGTGGCGCGCTTTGAACGCTTTGTTGGCTTTCTTAAGCGTCAGACGGTGGCTCGTGGGCATTTTTCTGGTTATAGTGTAGATCAGATTTTTCATTGAAAAATTTCGATGAGGCACGTGACACGCGATGCTTTCGATGCGCTCGATGCCGCGAACCGGAATCGAGTTTGGTTTGGCAGAAAGGAGGATGATTTTGCTATGGAGCGTTTTCAAGAATTGGAAGGATTATGCGGATTCGTGTTTTAAAAGTGTCTGCGAATGTTCGAGTGTCCTGATGGGTTTTACAGTTATTTCTTTTAGCTGTCAATGGAGGGGTTAAAGAGCGTACTAAAGAGTTTGGTTAGTCTTCTATGATAATTGTGGACACCCCGAGTATAGGAATGGTGTTGGATATCAATCTCATACCATTTATAAGCTCTTTTGTTGTCCAACTGCGAGTGCTAATATATTCATTCGTGAAGTTGGGAATATGCTGACACACAACTACCAGAAGAGGCTGAAAACAACATCATTGTAATTCTGTGCTCAGCGATTTTGATATCTCCAAGTTTTGCAGTGTAAGATGGCGGCCAGATCAAATTGGAGGTAAAACCAGACCAGTGATGGCAATGGGTGCTCTTACAAGCAGCGACTCAAAAGCCAGCGTGTGACTTCTTGACTGCTACATTTGGCCAAACACGCTTCAAAGCATATTTACTGATATATATATATACATATATATAAACAACCTCACTATGGTGTGATACCCGGCCCAAATTAAATTATACTTCGACTCAGTCCAGTCACAGAAAATCAGAGTGTCTTGAAAGGCTCTTTCTCTGTCTCAAGTCTCGCTCAGCCAGGGGCAACACCCCGTTAATTGACGATGATCGATTGGTACCTGCAGTTCAAGTATTGGCCCACGAATCCGTATACACAGCAAGACTCTAGAGGTATTTTTCTATATATGGTTGACATGAAAGGGTTTTCCAGAATTGTGACAGTGTTAATTCGGAGTCAAACTGAGGTCTGAGTCTGAAGCTGAAGCCTCAAGGCGCAGCATGCGGCAGTTAACGCAGGAGGAAAAATATAGTCGATATATATTGTACAGCTACTTAAAATTACGACATTAATATACGCTGAAATATCTCAGTGTATGTGGAATAATCTGGATCAATCAATGTAAAACTATGAACCGCAGATCCAAGCTAACCTGTCGTTCCTGCATATGGCTAAATACCGTGAGAACGTTTCGCTTTACAAGCCATATACCTATTGTATCACAACACCGCCTCACAGAAAATCTCAGAGCATTGCCTCAGCCGAAGGTTAAGCATTTGTGTACGTAAGCAAGGCTATATGTTTCTAGATTTTCTTCCCGTGCGGCCCGGGCCTCTTCAGAAGAATATCTTCATACAAAAAGCAGTATAAGCAGTAACAACAAAGCGGAACCACACCATTACAAATGACCTAACAAATGCTAGCCAAGCAAACGCTTTACATATTTGAATATTTCACCCAAATTAAGTCCGATTGGCCTCTTCGTTCTGTTTTAATGAGATCGATCTGAATTTTAGACGCATTGGCATTGATGTAAACAGTGAGTTAGAATAAGTTAATGTGTAGATATATCCGTATATACAGGTAAAAATGTCCACCAATATAGAAGAATATATAACAGTAAATCCTATGATGAAATAGATATATATTTAGAGACAATGCAAGCATAATCGCTCGGGATCCACCCCACCATTTCACTTCGTCATGCATGTATCCATCCCTATTTTGTCCAGTATATAAATTGTGTAATCCCCAGACTTTTATTGCCGATCAAAACAATTGTTCAATCGAAATTTGCCAAACAAATGAAATTCTTTGCTCTCTCTCTTATTGTGTCCTTGGGTGCCTGTGACCTTGGGTCTGTTCTCACTCTGGCCATTGCCTCTGAGGCTACCAGTGCCTTTGGTGCTGCCACCAGTAAAGTGGTCAGTGCTGCCACAAACTTGGCCAGCGACGTTACCAGTCTTGGTGGCGAAGCCGGTTCTACCCTCGAATCGGTCTACAGTGACGCCACCAGTGCTGCTGTCTCCGAGGCTACCAAAGCCACCAGCGCTATTGTCAGCGCCGCCACTGATGGAGCGTCCCACGTGACTAGTGCTTATGGAGACGTAACCAGCGACGCTGTTTCTGCTGCCAGTGACGTCAAATCTGATGCTTCTAGTGTAGGCAGTAAGGTTTCTAGCAAGATTTCTTCTGGTGAGAGCGCCGCCAGTTCTTTTGCTTCTTCTGTTTCTTCGGTTGCTTCTTCTGCTTCTTCTGCGTCCAGCAATAGCAGTGCTGGGGGAAATGTTTTGGGATACGGGATGGGGGCTGTTTTGGGGGGTGTTGCGTTGGTGTTGATGTAATCTCTACGAGCGAAGCGAGAAATAACCTCAAATCACCAGCTCTTATATGGAAGGCCAAAGAATACACAGGCTCTTTTATAGGGGAGTTGATGCCTTCACAGTAATAGAATTAGAAGCTGTGATTATCTACTTCCATAGACTTCATGCTAATCCACTATCTATGTCCGTCATTGAATGACGTGTGTTATATGTTAAATGTCTAGAGCGTAGTCTTAATAAGTATATATTTATTCAGTTTTTCCTCGGTTGAAGGCTGGTCAATATAATGACTAACGTCGATTAGACAGAAATGAATTCGACTGAGAAGTAGGTATACATGTAAGTTTACACTTAGAAATCCCCGATTTAGCAACTGTAGGAACATCATGATCCCATGAATCATTTATAATTGATATTCCACTCGTCGATCAGATCGCCACCCTGCATACTCCTCAAGACAAAATTGTCGTGATTCTCGGGAGAATGTGGCTCAAACATGATACGACTCTTTCAACTCTCATTCTTTTGTTTATTGACACTTTCATACATCAGAATTCAAGCCAGCTCAGACAAACTATATATAGCTATCTCATCTAAAATATAGGATAAAAGGATATGCGTTAGATTTTCTTGGCGTACCAGTGTGCAAAATTTCACCCCAATTGGGAAGTACCTAATTAGTCAACAGATCGGCCATGTCACCTCAGATTCACGTAGGTACGAGACATGGCTTAGGCATGTCAAAGAGGTACCTAGTCACAATACATCTCTAGTTTGCTTATATATAATTTGTGAATGGGTACATACTGACATTTGTGTGTACCTGTAGACGGGCATTTAACTTTCATGTAATTACATTGTGAAATAGCATACGAGCGATGAGGAGATTTCTTCCCAAATATTAGCCATATGATATCCGAAATGTGAGTATTACGGAATATTCGGTTGCTATAATCAAATCGTATATTGCACTACTGCTTTCCTTATCCTTGCACCCCGTTAGGCAATATAATGTACACACATTAATATAATACTCCTCTTAATTCTATGCTATCTATCTGTAACATCGATGTCATTGTTAGTGTGTATCATCTGCACCTAGACGCGATGCGGTATTAGAGATATGTCTATAAACCTAATTCGAATTTATGAATGTTAGATTCTTTACAGAAAAGATATAAAAAAACAAACCAATAAACTTCATTTTCCGACAGAGAATCTACAGTCACCCTAAAACTCCTCATTGCAAAAATTTTGGGGCATCGTTTTACATGGCTACTTCTACGGCCCTTGGCGCCTGCATATCCTTCCTACATTTCTATATAAAAGCCGCATTCCGCGACTAATTTCAATCTGATTTATAGACTGAATTTTAATCCGAGAAATGAGATCCTTCTATCTTCTTCCTCTTATATCCTTTGTGATAGCAGACACAACCCCAGAGACTTTCTCTTATGCAGCCACTACCCAGGCCGAGGATACAGAACTCGGTCCTGCTGAAGGAACCACAGTGACGGCTGTCCCTGGAGCCGAAACTTCAGCGGCCACAAGTGCCTTAGAAACAGCGACTGTTGCTACTGCCACGGCTGCTGCCTCTGCTGCTACATCTGCAGCTGTTGCCACTGAAACCTCTGCTGCCTCTGCTGCCACAGTTGCTTCAGCAGCCTCAGAATCTGCGTCTGCTGCTTCCTCTGGCTCCATCACATCCTCTTCCGACAGCCTTCCGTCAGGGTTCCTCACTTTTACTGACACTAGCACATCTCAAGCAAGCATGTTCCTTGGTGGGGACTCTTCTTCTTCCAGTGCAAGCAATTCTCTGAGCGGTTTTGCTGTTGGGAGTGGCGTGAATTTGTATGGGTTAGGAGTGGCTGCTGTTTTGATGGCTTTGTAAGGATGAAGAAAGCAAGTGCAAGAGCGATAGTAAATGTACTTGCGTTCTTCTGAGTTTGCAACTTCAAGTGCACCAAGAGTGATGCTATAGCATGTTATTAATGAGACCACTGGCTAACTCAGCTAACTCTCACTTCAATGTTGAATAATAAGGTCTATTGAGACACTGGAGATCGCTATGGAACTTTGGTTTAAGGATTATTGGGACGCCTTTGCTTGGCTAAGTGGGGTTAAGTTCCATTTAATAGTCTTTGCTGCATTCAGGTTTACTGTTTTTAGTATTTTGTACTACAAAATGGTGATTACTAGTGATTACTAGTGATTACTATGTAGCGACTGCTATATAGGCTCAGCTATAAGAATTTGTGGTTATTCACTTTACCCGATACTAATGTTTAGCTAAAACATGCTGGCAAATCTACTGGCTAAACTCACTCTAGACTTTTTGTCTGACCTAGTATATATTTTTTTGTAATGTCGATTTATGAATCGTGAGCTCTGCTCATTAGCTGGACTACAGCAGGTGGGCCGCTGTAGCTAATTGGATGGCTATAGCTATTTATTTCATGTATTTTATTGTTACATTGTAGGTTTTAGTGGGACAAGTAAATTTGGATGCAGGCCTCGTGAATTGGTCAAGGCATGATCTGATAATTGAGCTTCAATGGAAATGAGGCAGTGGTTGGAGAGCGCAATCTGATATTTTTAGTCTCTGCTCAAGGAGCGCTTTAGATTCAAGCATATTTTCTTGTAATTTAGAGCATCGACTGGTGAGATTAAGGTGTATCGTATCTGTTTTCACAGTCAACCACTCCTAGTATTTACATATGTATCATATTTTATGTATACACATACTGAACAATGAAACTACTTATCACTTCAAGTTTCTATAGGAAATAGTCGACGTATTTCACAGAATATAAGGGTTAATACAACTCATCACATCATTACATCCACCTAAAGAAAACCAGAATAGTACACTATGGTACAAGCCTATAGTACAAATTAATTGCCCAAAATCATATTTAATATAAACTTTTAAATGATACAACACACAAAAAATGCCATAATTAGTATACACACTACCATCATTACCAAGCGCATATAACCCAATGAGCACATCATCCCCTGAACTTCTTCATGACTCGGCTTCTGACATTGTTTATATGCACCATACTCAAATCGCCCCCCTCATCTTGCTGTTGTAATTTTTTGGCCTCATTTATGAGCTCTTTCATAAACATCATATAGCTCATATACACGAGAAGGTCGGTAGAATCGTTACGTAAGCTCTTTCTCTTAGCAAGCTTTTCCCGTAGTATACGCTTGAATTTTGCACGGGGAATTGGTTTTATTGGGGCCATGTTTGTTTTGGTGTTTTGGCTGATTTATTTTGATTATTTGGTGATGGCCATTATTATCACATGTTTACGTATAAAACTTACGAGCAGAAATATATAATGTACTTAACTGGTTTATTCAGATTTATTTTGAGAGTTTGATAGTGTACTTAGCTGAGGTTACGGGCTTATTTAGGCTAGGAGAATCCTGAGATAGATCTAGTATGTGTTTGACTGGTCAACTGTCGGAATCCAGGCAACCAAGGCATAAATAGGAGATCACTTCATCAGTGCTACTCCTTTCAGTATTTCGTGCATAGACTGTCTGATATCCTAACTAAGATTTTTGGGTGTTTTCTCTAACATGTTTTATGACTTTAAAGAGAAGTCTCTTTGGTTTCTTGACTGTACATCTAAAGAATAACTGCTTCTGGGATACGTTATCAGAAGGATTACCCCGGCTTATAGTTATGCTCTAGCGGCTAAATACTTGCTCGTTGTGTAATTTAACGTATTGCATTGTTCTGGTGCTGTCCAAACAGGTGGGAAAACAATCACACCAACAGAAAGCTACTAAGTAGATTGAAACTCTTGATATCCTATACTTTTCCAATTGCAAGCTAAGGGTATACTCATTTGTTCGTCTCGAGCCAGAGTACAAACCTGACTACTTCAAAAAAAATATTACGAGAGAAGGTTTCAAAGACAATTAGATGATGCTGCTGAAGTATGGATTCCATGAGTTTGAACAGTACTCACATTGACAGCTCCCTGTTTCTATACACTGAGAACACACATTTGCAATGTACTACGAAAGTTCAAGTATCTCCAAAACACAACCAGAGCTCAAGAAACATTCACAAAAGATCCATTAAACTGGTCTGAACGGTTTCCTGGTAAGTATAACATTTCTCTATTGTGTATTAACAATGCTGGCACGCACTTGGCAGAAAAGAAAATGCCCATCACAAATAAAAGCCCAAAATTGATATTGAAATTCAAGAGTTTGCATATGTTGATTAAAACCTGCCAGTTCTTCAAGAAAAATTCTCTTCGTGCCATTTTTCAGCTAAATGATTTCCACACTCTACAAAGTCTTCCATCTGCACTATGCATTATTATGTGGGGCCCACGTTTTTCTGACGTAATTCGTATTTCGAAACGACGCCGCGTGTAGTGTCAAAATATGTTCAGAGGCATTTTTTTGCCTCTATGTTCCGCTCAATCGAGCCCAAATCACATCTAAATGTTTGTAATGTTGAGTATGTAAGCATATACTCACTTGGTCAGTCACTAGCTCTAAAGCATTTACGCTCACACGCTACTATGTTGTAGCTGCAGGTTGTTCAGACCCTGCATATTGGTTTTCTGCCTAATTCATCTATTTCTGGAGATCCTAGTTTTCATAAGACTAAATAACACAAGAAATGAAGTGTATTTGTTAGTAAACAGTCAGTTATAACAATGCCCACGGTTCAGAAAAGTTCAGAAGCCAAATTTGCAAAGAAAACAGTCACCACTGGCTTGGCCTCTCCAGTTAAACCTCACAATGTACTTTTATCCTTATTTGGTCAGATCCTTTCACGTACACCTGCAGATGCAATATATAAACCCCTCTTCAGGCATGTGCTTATACCATATCTTCGAAAACTATGCTTTCTGTCTTGCTCTCTCTTCTTGCGTCTACGGCTTTCGCCGACGAATTCATCTCAGAGGTGGTCTCCGAGTTTTCAGAGATGGCTTCGGAACTCGATTTACCAGTCGACGGCAAGACGCTCTCAAGCTTAGCCAGCTCCGTCCAGGAGCTCACAAAGCTGTACGGTACCGACTACGAGACACTCATGTCAATTTTGGATGAACAGGAGTCTTCTCTTTATTCTCTGTACTACTCCGGCGCCAGTGCTTCTGCCCTGGCAGTTGACGCGTCCGAGTCCTCCAAATTCGACACCATGTTTACGGACGGTGAGGAGTACTACGGCTACGATAGCTCGCTTAGTCATTATGCCACCCTCACTTACCACAAGTCGTCCAACTCGACCGGTGCAGGTTCCCTGAGCTCAGCAAATGCATCATCCAGCGAAAGCTCTGAAAGCTCTGAGACCAGCAGCGAAGACGACACCGAGACTGCCACTGAGGACGACAGTGAAACTGACTCGAAAACCAGTTCTACTAAGACTAGCAGCAAGTCCTCGTCTTCAGAGTCTTCCAAATCCTCTTCCTCCGGGTCCGACGCCTCTTCCAGCTCTGCGGCAGGCGCTGCGGAAGGCACTGTGAAGATGGCTGGTGTCTCTGCTGCGCTTATCGGGGGTATTTTGGCTATTTTGTAATTCCTTCTTAGTACAGTTGATACAACAGTTGTACTGCTAGATTCTTTTCTTGATTCCGTTCTTAATAAATGTATTTGATAGATTGTAGAGTGCTTGCGATTTGATTTCAACCCAAAAAGAGTCTTACCTTATTGAATAACCATAGAATATTATCTCAAGAAAACCTTTTTCCCTAATTCAGCATCTTCTAGTTTCGAGACAGTCTTTCATATGACGATATCGGGAGTTTCATTCGCTGGACATCAAGGCAAACATCTTTTAATGCACCAATGTATCTGTCGAACTAAAAGCAGAGTTGAACAAGCTCTCCTCAAACGGCTTTTCTCCAGGCCGTCATTGATCTCTCATCTGCCAATGTACCAATAGACGTACCAAGAAAGCAGAATGGCACCTCGGGACTTCATATCCACTGCAAGCTCAAAATGCTACCCGTTACTGTTTTGGATATGCTTAATAATAGATATACAAATCAATCGTGATTCAAATGGTTTGCATTGAGTAGAATCTTCTCCCTGCACTCTTTTATACCACGTGGTGAAGTATTTGTGTCAAAACAGGTCTGGTCTGATCTACATACAACTCTAAAATGTAAAAATAGCGCTGCATACTCCTATTAAAACATTGTAGACCGTGAATTGTAAAGTATCCTGGCTTTGGAGGTGGATTGGTTGTTTAAATTAGCTCCTAACAAGACCCAATAAGAATGTAAAGCTAGGACAAACTATAAAGCAAAGGAGGCATCACACGTAGCAGCAATACTATTTAATTAGATTTCAGGTACACCGCGATGCTATTTAGAACTTGCCCCCTTCTTTCTCTTGTATGTACAAACTTGTAAACAGTTAATTAGTTCAAAGTCTGTTCTAACCGAATGAGCAAGCAAATAGGAGACTGCATATAAGTCTGGTTGAGCTAAGGATCATCACCATTTATATATATATATATTTGTGTTAACAAAATTTCCCGATTTGTACCTTTGGAGGCACTGCAGTTATACGGTCTAGACCCAAGCTAACTATATACTTTTGTTATGATGGATAAATATATCAAAATAACAACTAATCCTGGTAGGCGGACCACAGAAGTGTAAATAATAGTGCACGTAAGCTATATATGGCAATATTGAACTATGTGGCGCAATAGCAAGGTATTGTTGCATACATACCCAACACAATTGTCCCTTACAACCCACGCCTGGAACAATATAGACTGTTTAGGTACTCAATTGATTGCATTCAGTAGATCGACGGAGATTGACAGAAAGGGTAGTTGGCATGCCAAGTATAGCCTCTGCTGTGTATTCAGTGCCTACTGTCTCAAACTATTATAGCAAAAAGCAAGATCAAAAATAATAGCTATTTCATAACAAGGAATTGAAGCACCTCTTCTTAAGTCTACGTCATAGCACATCTTTTCAACGATGCTTGTCGCACGTTTCTACGAAAGGAGCTTTACAATGTCACATTAAAAAGATTGAAAATAGAATAATACTAGCTTTGATACAAAAGGTGGACTAAATGCTAAAAATATGTATTAATAGGTATAATAAAAATAAATGTAAAGTTTATGTATATCGTTTCACCCATCTATTTACACGCCGCGTGTCATAGCAAGTCGAATACCAACCATAAGTGGGTCAGTCACAGCCACGGTCTAGAATAAAGACACAATGCACAATAAGGTCTTACCTCATGATGTATATAAACTGTGCTGCCTCCACCTAACCGTCATAACCTAGAAAACTATAGAAAAGGTACACCTTCTTTCTTTTCCTTCTGTTGCTAGTTGCTCCGCATTATTTAAACTCTCCAAACGCCAACTTTTTGCTCTCTAAAAAATCAAAAATGCAATTCTACTACACTGTTCTTCTCTCTGTTGCTGCTGGTGTTGAGGTTTTGAAGCGTGCTGACGTGACTTCTGCGGCCGGCCTGGCGCTCTCTGGTGCGACCAGTGGTGCGGAATCTCTTATCTCCGCCGCCACCGGATCCGCGGCCAGTTCTGTCACTTCAGCTGCTGGTTCAGCTGCCTCTTCTGCGACCGGAGGCAGTTCTGACTCTTCCGGCTCCTCAGATTCCTCTGAGACAAGTTCGGGTTCTGACTCAGGCTCTTCTGGCGCTGAGTCTGCCACCGATTCCGAGTCTGGCTCTTCTTCTGCCACCGACTCCGAATCTTCTTCTGAGACCGACTCTGGTTCATCTGGCTCGTCTGGCTCGTCTGGCTCGTCTTCAACCAGCGGCTCTTCGTCTGCAGGCGCTGCGCGCATGTCTGAGTACGGCGTTGGCGCAATTGGCTTGGGGTTGGCCCTCGTGGGGTTGATGTAAACTCTTGTAAACTCTTTAACTGGTTTGGGTAATAAACGTAATTACTGGTTGTAGGATGATACGTCATATATTTTAGCTACTTTTGTAGGAAACGTAAGTTTCTCCATTTGTTGTAATTAGGTAGGTGAAAAATCACTTTAGGAGCCCGTATTGTATAGAAATAGTTGACCTTCAGAATAACGTTTTTCTCGTATTGCAAAATCCTTGTCGTTTAAGTAAAGCCCACGTTTTTCATATAAACTGTAATTTGTTCGCTGAGCTGTGTAGGATTTCGAAAGCTGGTGGTGGTGGTCTCTAAACTGGTGAGGAGAGATTTTATTGGGAAAGAGAACACATTATTTATCCGTTGTAACAGTAAGTGCTACAACCCAACTCTTTGATTACATATATGCTTCAGCATACATTAGGGCTTTGAACACAAAAGCTCAAAAAGATATACTTTGACAGATCAACCATAGCAAGATTGTAAACATTGACTGGAACGAAATTTATAGCGGTTTCTCACATGTGTTTGAAAATGATGATTAACAAAGTAGGAAGGGTAGTTCAAGATACGGATTTGGATTCGAACCAACTAAACTCTTCACGCAAGAGTCTCAGTGTAAGACATAGCGAAACACTCAACGGAACTCTACTCTGGGAATTTCTAAGAGCGCATTTTAACTCACAACTTTGAAGTAAACACACGCACTGAAATTTATTGAAGTTTAATCGGTAAAAGTTGTTCTTCAGTGGACCGTAACCGTAATGTATACCATCATTCACTCGGTTAATGATTGAATCCTTACAAAATTCTAACAACGTAATATACAGTCTATAAATATCTACACAAGAACAAGTCCTGCAATAACCGCGCCAACTATTCCTCCTGGCACCGACAAAACTGCGGCAAGTCCCTTCAGAGTCAGAGAACTGGAGGCGCTAGAAGACCCTGTACTGGAGGCTGCACTGGAGTCGGTCAGAGAAGCTCCGGTAGTACTATTGGAGATGTACTGGGTAGGAACCGCTGGAACTCTGGCATCGGAATTCTGGGATGAAGTTGACACAGCCAATGGCGTAGGAGTGATTCCACTAGGGACAGCAATACCTGAAGAGGCGTCAGCTGCTGAAGAGGCAGGGGAAGCAGCGCTGCTTACGGAACTGGCAGCAGAAGAAGCAGAAGAAGCAGAACTTGCCACAGAAGAAGCAGAGGTGGTTGTTTCTGTGCTTGTTGCGACTGCCTTATTGTTACGATAAACCGTGGTGACAATGGTCTGGGTGGTGGTCAGACTGGCTGCTATGGCAGTTGCAACCAAGACGGAAAATAGAGGAAGACTCTTCATTGTCAAGCTGGGCGATTTGAGGTAAAAGAAAGAGCTAGACATCGTACAAGTATATATATAACCATATTTTTCTTGGATACAGGAGTCCCGCGCACCAGTGACGGGCTAGCGTCCGAACTGAAGTCTATTGTTGAGCCATGCCCAAGTATGCATGAACCGGGGGCGCACTGCATAAATTTTGAGAAATTTTGGTGGCGAATCTGACATTCCGGGGGCAATCGTGCAGGGACTCGGGGGTGTTACGGGGTCTGTTAAAATGGCTTTTTAAGGGTGAAATTGTGGTAATAATGTTTGTCCATGGTATTTGCAAAAAAATCCTCATGGTATACCCAACTTCAGTTTATTGGCAAACTAGATATTCATGGAGTAAACTGTATATCATTTCAGTTTATTGTATCATTAGACTGCTATAACTATTTGAACCTTTATATTCAATTATACCGTTCGTCATTACTATTCAAACTGTAACGCTTTACCGCGATACCTTCCATTCGAGCGTTAAACCTGATGTGATCGGCCACTCCTTCCAAAATTATCAGTACAAGTATTTGCGTACCTGTGGATCCATAATTACGGTTTTGAAATCAGCTCTATATCAGGTATATAGATACTGATCGCCATATAGCAAGACATGTCATGATATTGGTGTTTTGCTGGATTTCATGTATGAACTACACTTTCTATGTAATAGTGAAGTAAACCATAGACGTTAAAAACGATTATATATGTCTACAACCTCAAACAGAGCCCTGTGAAGTTAACTTTTAACGGCCCTCAAATTTGGATGTTCTGATGAACCTTACTTACATTACGCTGCATGTGGTTTGAGATTTCTGTTAGACTCGTATTTTTTGCAAATCGATCATTCGAGGCAACTGTATGCCCCACGGAACTATTGTATCAGCTTTAGTTTAGTCTGCGGGAGCTTCCAAATACCGCAAGAAAAGGGTTAGCATCTGTCAGATTTCTTAAGTATGCTATACGTAGAAATCGACGTATCGGTGCAATAGCCAACCCATAACACTTCCTACTAAGTGATTCTTGATATCTAAAGATAGGATACTTCCGAGCAATTACAAAGTTTCGCAGGATCGACATTATACCACTCTATTGATTTTTGAGGTGTTTTTCTTTGAAGCAGAGAGAAAATCTATTCTTCCAGACTGGTTTTGGTTTTGGTGCAGTTTGATGAGAGCAAATAACTATTTCTATAGAAGTCTGATTTATATGTAGATCTAGTTTTGAGTGGTGTTTGTAATTATTGTCAATATAAAGGAATCAGTACTGTGAATATCGAAATAAATAGGATTTATGTTTTTCCGCAGAAAGTCAGATTTTTGCAACCTTAAAAGTTAAAATTGTAATCACTCACAAATTTCTTGTTTACATCGTTCGCAATAGGTAACTATTTTGTATTTACATCAGAAGATGTCTTGTAGTTTTTAGGCAGTGAATACTGAGAATGTTCAGAGATAAACCTGTATATATTACAGAACTCTCAAGTTCAGTACACATAGAGAATACCTTTTCCAGCGCGATTCATGACAGTATATTAGACTGAATACTAGCGAGAGATCGTTTCTGGGATTCACTCTCAGACGCAGAAAATTCGTAGAAATGATAAATTCACTATTTGCATCGAAAAACTTGACAAGAAGATGAGAAACATTGTAAACGGAACTATGTACAAAACCTACGAGTAGATACTCAAGTAAATTGCAAATAGATAGCAATATTTAGGTGGATTGAGCTTAGGCTTACATGCTTCAGCTTCCTCAATAAACAAAGTTATGCTCAAGTATATCGTTTCACACTCACATGATACGTTTCCGCACAAAAACCCATAATGTTTTGCGTGGGGTATATATATGGAAACATGTTATAATGCCGTGCTTGGATAACTATGCGAGCGTTTGTAGAGAAGCATACTTAAGCCTCCCCTTCCACCCCCATCACAAAACTCTCCCATTCCGCTCCCCTCCCCCCCTTTAACTCCCCAACTGCCCCCCTCACACTCTTCACACTCTCCCTATGCTCATCAACCTGCTGAGCCGTTGCCTTCTCCCCCAACTTTTTCCCCAAAATCTTCTCACTTCTCGCTATAAAAACCCCCACCAACTCAGAGTCCCCGAAAAGCAACTCCGGCTCCTTGTTACAGATCTCAACAACCAACTTGTTTGCAGAGGTGATAATAACACCCACATCCTTCAATCCAAACTCCACAATCTTTTTCAACACCCCTCCCAAAACCTCTCTGCTCTCACTCTTCCCCACAATAATTGTGAGGATCTCATAACACAGTTTTCTGAGCTCTACGCCATCGTCGACCTTGTGCTTGAACGGCCCGATCTGGATCTTGTTGATGTAAGCAGTATTAGGCTTAAGCTCCGCAAATATACTCCCCAAGAGTCTTTCTTCCACCGCTCCCAAAAGAGAAGCGTCCTTTTTTAGCATGCTGAGAGCTAAGGTCGCGGCAATCTGTTTAAGAGCAAGTTTTTCCAGAGAAAAGGCTTGTTCAATGGCTTTGAAAAGATCAGAACTAGCTAAAAATGTTGTATCAATCGAAAATTGCTGATTAATAAGTAAATTGATACTACTCAAAACAACAAAATTCTCAGCTTCTCCTCCTTTGCCGACCATATCTGCTAATTGCCTAAAATACTCTGCATCCGACAACACTATATAAGTCAAAATCTCTGCACAAAGCCCCAGACTTCTCTGGATGTCTCCTACTCCACAAATTCCAGCCACACAAGCCCAAATCTCTTTCTTCCCGTCCAAAATTTTCAGATTAACCGCATTCTTGTGCACCTGTTCAAGCTCATCCCTCAATGCACTCAAAAGAATCAAATCTTCCTCTTTGAAGAAAGGAAGATAGTAGTGCACATTTCTAGAAGTGATCTTCCCCAACGCCAGAACAATCGCAGGGAAAACAGTGTTATTATCGCTGTATTTTTTTGCCATCTGCATAAACACAGAAATATCTAAATCCAACTCTTTAGACCGCCCCACACTCCCCAAAAATGCCACTATGAAAACGAGCTGTTTATCTGAAGATTTCTCACTAGAAGTTTCTCCCAAGCCACGCTCAAAATCAGCGATTTTCGCCACCAAATTATGCTCTACTGCTATACAAGCCAAGGCATCTGCAAGAAGAGAGCCGTCTTCCCAAGGCTCTCCTTTCATAAGCTCTTCAAATAAGGCCTTAGGTTCAACTTTTTTGGCTAAGGATCCAGTCAAAAGCCCCACCAGCTTGCTATTGGCTTTACCACTGCCAGCGGCTTCTCTGACTAGGTCCACTAACTGCTCGACCAACAGGATGTTGGTTGCACTCAAAAAGTTCAACAGCAGTCCAACTATCTCAAGCTTGGCCCCATACAAGTCTACAGAATCACATGGCTGGATCAATACAGTCTCAAGCATTTGCACGTGCATGTTCAGATCCAAGCGCTCCAGAAGGCCTCTGTTGGTCGCAACCAGCCGGAGTACGAAGAAAGCTTCCTTGAATAGTGAAAAAGCTTTGGATCCGGCAGAAGACCCTTTTCCACAAATAGAAATTGCTCTCTCGAAAATCTTCGAGAACAACTCCTGAGATATATCGTTGGCAAACGGCTTTGCGAAAAAACGGGCTAACTGGCCTAGTACACTCTCGGAAAGAGAATCGTAGTAGGCGTTCGTCACAACTGCATCCCAAGCACACTGCGCACTGCCGCTCTCTAAAGGCACGTTACGCAACGCTTCAATCAAGAATTGGGTGTAGCGCTCTCTCAATTCTGAATCGTAGCGTTTCATTGATGCACGCTTCGACACTTCCTCGATAAGCGCTCCATATCCTTTAGGAGCGTGCACTGAATAGCGCGCCATGTTATTTGTCAACAAAAGCGCGATAGGCAAAGCGCCAAGAGAGCGTGCTCTCAGCGTTTCAATTGCGTTTTGCAACTGCTTAGTAAGCGCTTCTAGGCGCGATGCGAACGCCGTCGCGCTGTGATTGCGCAAAGCAGCGGCGCACAAGGAAAGCGTAGCATCTTCGTCACAATTTGCGTTTTGTGCTGCGCCAATGAGGCGCTCTACAGCGTTACCCGGCAAACGCTGCCCCGCAGCGTCAACAAATGTTGCAGCGAAGCGCGCAAGCAGCGCACCATCTGCGCTGCGCGAGATCGCTTTTTCTAGCGCACTTTCAATATCAGGAAGCGCTTTTCCAAAGGCATCAGAGCGCGCAGTGCTGCGAATTACATCAGAAAGCGCTGCAACCACAGCAGCGACCACCGCATCGTTCTTGTCTCTGAGGCGGCCAAGAAGAGCAGGGAGGGTGGCGCTGAAGAGGCGCGAGTGGTCGCAGGACTTGGTCTTGGTCACAGCACCAATAATGGCCGCTGCCTGTTTTCTAAGGCGCCAACTGATGTCGTCAATTTCGGCTTCTTCCTCGTATTCAACATCCGAGAAGTCCACGTCTTCGTCGTCTTCGACAATTTCCTCGTCACCGTCATCGTTATCGTCATCCTGAATATTTAAGGAATCGTAACTAAGGAAGCGGTTAGCGATATCGAGTGCGTCAAGAGAGAGTGGACCACTTGACAGCGCCACCATATTTTCCAAAATGGCAAGAGCAACATCCCGGAGTTCGTCTTTTTTCTGTGCATCATCATAATCGTACTCTTCAAGCAGGTCCAAAAACAAGTTTCTAAGGACCACCAGCATGATACTCTTTTCACGATCCACGAGGAAACCGAGTTTAGTAGCGGTTAAACTATACAAAACTGCAAGAGTATTTTTTTCTGCATTTTCTGTACTTTCTTTGGAGCTGTTTGCGTGCACTTCATCATCTGCACTATTATTGAGGAGTGCATCTAGAATAACGAGGCCTGTGTCCAGAGACGTGGCTGCCAAGAGGCTGAGCGCCTTGATACATTTGCCGCCCACAGTAGCACTGCTTGCAAACACAGAGCGCACAAGAAGAAGCGCGAGCCTGTTTTTTTTGTCGGTGTCTAGCGCTTTTCCTGCAACCGAGACCAAGTCCTGGGCGAGCTCAGCCCAATCGAGCAGCAGGATCAATTTTTGGGCCAAAATGTCAGAATAGAGGTTGGTTAAAGGCTGGGTGAGTACGAGAGTTTTTGGACGGCCCTGGAGGAACGATCTAAGGGCCATAGTAGAAGGTGCAGAAGTGATCTCTGAGCTTTTTGCATCTTTGATCAAGTCGAGAAGCTGCGACATGACCAAATTCTCAACATCATCTGCCTCTCTGGTCAGACCAAAGGGCGAGAAGGCCTTGATTGCCTGGTTTTGGACGTCCGGGTTAGGGTCTTGGACCAAAAGAACAAGAACCAGAGCGATTTTTGAAGCGTACTGGGCCCATGGGTAGTTGGGAGGCTTAGAGAGGAATTTCTCGAGGTCGCTCGCAAGCATAAAGCGGATGTCGGGGTCCACATCCCGAGATTGGGGAATAAGAGTTTTGAGAAGGTCCATTTTTGTGGATGCAGATGCGGAAGAGGGCGTTAAAAGGAGTTAATCGATGAGTTGGGGGCTTAAAGATATGATTGGAAGTTAATTGAACTGAATAGGAAGTTTAGATGTTGTGACTTGGGGGATTCAGATTTGTATTGGGAATTGACAAATCAGGAGATTTTATGTGATTTTAAATTTTGTACGTAATTTATAAATTAAATCAAAATAATTTAAAACTTAGGTATTACCACTAATATTTTTGATGTGGGTTTAAATTGATTTTATTTATTTAGTGAATGTTTTACTTAATTTTGGGAGGCTGATCTGGGGTTTTCAATAGTATTTATTGGAACTAAATATTATTCTAGCTAATTTTAGATAGCTAGTGAATAACCTTGAAGGGTTTTTTGTGCAATGTTGCTAAGTCGGTGTACCGTAAAACAGAATGTGCAAATAGAGTCAGCTTTCATAAACGGATCTGCTAAGATCTTAACTACTTTGGGTGCTACAAGTATTTTGGGTATCTGGGGTATTCAAGGAATCTTAGGAATTTTACATTCTATAGGCATCTTCAACACTGCGTGTTTACAGTCTAATGTTGACATTTAGATGAATGATCAGTTACTTAAAAACAGTTCACAACAAGAATTGTTATATGGGAATCAAACCACCTAATTTCCCACCATAACACCTTTCTCTAACTCATCCAACTTCCTCATAACTCCCTTTCTCCCCGGCCAATCATTCCCCCTCTTCTTTAAATAAAACCGAATGTTATAAACCAACTCTACGCTTTTTCCTTTTCTGCTTCTCTCCCAGCTCTCCTCCACCAAGCCTTTGAAAAGTGGATCATCTATATAATCCTCTAACCCGTAAGCCAAAACTCTGCTCATAGTGTATGAATCTGCCTGTAAGTTCCACTCCCACAGACACCTCATTAAAGTAGCTACATTACTCAAAGAGCAAAGATCTCTACTCTCAGACTTGATGCCGTTTTCTCCAATTGCCTCCAGAAACGCCTCCATCACGTTTTTCAGAACCAGGCTTAAGAGAGAAGAAGAACCAAGAAACAGGGAAATCTCAAGAAAATGGGCTGCCCACTCTAAGGGCATTGGCTTCGTGCTTCCGTAGTAGTGGGCCATAACAAACTCTACTGTCTCGGGGCTCTGTTCTCCAAAACTATATATATGTTCGATACGATCTGTGCTTATGTTCGCTATGTTTAGGAACTGGAGATTTTCAGTTGTATTACTCATTTTTGACTCGCTGTTTGATAGTTTTTCATCCTCCATTACTTTAGTTCTAGAAATATAAACAGTTTCATCATCATCATCATCATCATCATCACTGTCAACGTAATCCAATTTGAGCTTTTCCAAATCACCCTCAGCACCAATTAAACTATTTTCTTCTTCAATCCTGCCAACCGCCCTCTCCCAGTCCTCCAATTTATCGAAATAACTAAACCAGAGAAAGAACTTATGCCCCATGAAGACGTATTTTTTCCCCTTCCACTCACACGAGATGGCCATATCTGGGAAAAAGTATTCTTTAGAGTCCCACCAACGCGAAACCAACTCTGGTATATGATCTACAAGTCTTCTTTTTGCCACATCCAAAAGCTCGTCCGCCTCGTATGAGTCTAAGTAATAGTAAGGGAGCTCAGGAGCGAGTACCTTCTTAACTAAATCGTCCGTTTTCGTATCCTCTGGTGATAATTCTAAACTCATTGAAACGAGAAAAAGATCAGATATACCTAATTCAAGAGCCACTCTTTGAACACTATCAAACAGGATCCCTGCACATGTGTTCTTATAAACAAAAGAACCATAAAGGTACTGCAATATATAATCTAAAGCTGCCCCTTCGGATTTGAGACCTTTTCTTCCAGAGAAAAGAGGAAGACTGAAAGTTCCCGAGGTGATTGCGTTTTTGACCCGTTCCTTGGCTCCGGAACATAAAGAAAGTAAAACATCTTTGTGTGCTTTATGGTCTCCAGCGCACTGTATGGTTATATCTCCTTCCTCACCAGGATTGTATCTATTGGCTTCGTAGTGCGATTTCAACACATCCAAAACAGTATTCGACAGCGTGATTATAAATCTAAGTCTGTGGCAATCAAGAATATCACGGATGTCTTGTGTTACAGCCAAGGCCAAGACATTTTTTCCTGTGGGGGTGTCTTTGTCATAAGTTGCACCTACTTTGAGAAGAGTCCGAATGACAGAAATGTCTTTTGAAGCAACAGCAACCTCTAAAGGAGTATTGCCTCCTGCTACTTTGTTTACAGGGAAGCCTTTCGAAACAAGCAATTCGATAGTTTCTGGGTTGCCAGAGAAGCATGCGTTTGTGAACTGGCCAAAGAGAGGGATTTCGTTCGGTTCAGCCATATCTAGAGATATCTCTAAACGTACGTTTTGATCAAAGTTGTTTATCTGCAAGAATATCAAACAACAACCGAAGAAAGATCCCACAATAATGGTGGATCTGTCTTTTTTATTTTTGCGAAGAAGCAGTGGTAGACACTACCTTGTGTTTTGAGTGTATTATCAGTTGTTTTAACTGAGATCGTTCCTGACCGATATGTAACATACATACAAACAATTCTATATATTACCTGGGGGTGGCTTTTAGTGCTTTTCATATAGATTCATGAAATATTTAATGACTTTTAGACAGATTTCTCGATGTGCTTCTATTGTGGCAGGCATAAAGAGAGCTGATGTAGGCAGGTATATATATATATCTATGTCTACTTTTTCGTAGGTTCCGTTAGGTATTTCGTGGAGTTTCGTTGAATTTTATCGCAGGCTGCAGCTTATACAGGGTGGTCAAACGCATAAACGTGAGAAGGTAGTAATACTACGGTTTAGCCAGCCTGAAAAGGTGGATCAGTATTGAGTACTATACAGGAAATCACATTGTAAGGTTTCGGCTATCAGCTAATCTACTGGCTCATTTATGAGTCCTCATCACTAGCAATGATAAGAATTAAGGAGTTGAGGGAAGATAACACTGAGCTTGATAGGAGGGCGATTCTGGTTTATATATACTGGATTAGCCTGAAAACATGCTGCAACTCATTCATCACCTCTCAGTCAAGCAACAGTCAAAAATTCACATTATGAAACGTGAGACATTGACGATAGCATGTGCTAAACATTGAGCCACTGAGTTCTTATCAGTGTTTGTATCCTTATCAGTATATATATGTTGGCTGTATCTGTGTTTTGACGGATTACTCAAGACCAACTGATATAACTGGATCAGCCGAGAAAGGTGAGTAGAGGGTAAGTAAAATAATCAGTGGGTGTGATGAGCTACAAGACACAGGAGTTCAACTTTCGAATGATTGATATGGATCTACCATTCAAAGCACTCATTTGACTATTAAAAATCCTTAGTGCCCCCCTCTTCCCCCTCAGAAATCTTTGCTTGTCTCTAGTCGTTTTGCTAAACTCCGTTCTCTCTTCAAGGTAAAAATGGATGATTGTCGTCACTTGTTGCACCATCTACTTTACTAGTATATTTCCTACAGATAAACACTAACATGCATATACTATAATACTGGTCTAACACACAATTATTCCGACTCCTGCACTTGATAGGCAAGAGATGATTCTGAGGCTTGAATGATTTTAATCAGCTTCTAAAAACTAAGCACTGTCAGCCCCCCCTCCAAAAACGAGAATTTCTCCCGTCTGATCCCCTCATACTTCTTGATATCCTCCTCCTTCTGCAAAGTCAACCCTATCTCGTCCAACCCATTCACCAAGTTATTCTTTCTGAACCCGTCAACCTCAAACTCCGCCAACACCTTCCCTGCAACATCCTTGATCACCTGATTCGGCAAGTCGACCACCAACTCCCCACCCTTTTCCGCAATCTGGATCATGCGTTCCGTGATGATGTCCTGGTCTACCCGAATAGGCAACAAACCGTTCTTAAAAGAGTTGTTGTAGAAAATGTCCCCAAAAGAAGGCGCAATAATGCACTTGATTCCAAAATCTTTCAAGGCCCAAGGAGCGTGTTCTCTGGACGAACCGCAACCAAAATTCGGTCCGTTCACCACCAAAATCTTGGACTCCTTCCATGGCTCCACGTTCAACATGAAGTCAGTAGGAGTGTCATTTCCGGCCTCATCCTTAACAAAACGCAACTCGTAGAAAAGTCCGTTTCTGAGCCCCGTACGTTTGATTGTCTTCAAAAACTGTTTAGGGATGATCGCGTCGGTGTCCACGTTTGCCTTTTTCAAAGGCGCCGCGATACCTGTCAAGATTTCAAATTTATCAACCCCGTCAGAAGAACTCTTGACAGCGGCTTTAGTGTTCTCGTCACTAACAGTTTGCTTGATAGTGGGTCTCTTTGCGTATGCCAGCTTCAGCTCAATCTCGTCCTCCTGCTTCTCCATCTCAATGCTGATCTTTGGCCGCTCACTAAACTTATAGTGGAAGTTACGAATGTCAGTAAAGTGGCCTTCAATTGCGGCAGCTGCAGCCATGGCAGGACTCATGAGATGTGTTCTAGACCGGGCACCTTGACGTCCTTCAAAGTTACGGTTGGACGTCAGGGCACAACGTTCTTCTGGGTCCAAAATGTCCGGGTTCATTCCCAAGCACATGGAGCATCCAGCTTCACGCCACTCAAAGCCGGCATCTGTGAAAACCTTGTCCAAGCCTTCGAGCTCCGCCTTCTTTTTAACAAGACCAGAGCCTGGCACAATCAACCCAAGTTTCACATTCTTGGCAATCTTTTGGCCTTTGACAACCCTAGCAGCTTCTCTGAGGTCTTCTATCCGCAGGTTAGTGCACAGGCCAATGAACACTTTGTCGATAGGAATCTCTTGAAGAGGAACGTTAGGTTTCAAGCCCATGTAATGGAGGGCTCTCTCCATCCCCGATCTCTTGATGTCATCCTTCTCAAGAGTAGGGTCAGGAACAGATGCTGTGATCGGAAGGGCATCCTGGGGAGACGTTCCCCAAGTGATGGTAGGGATCACATCTTTTGCTTCTACCACAACTTCAATGTCGAAGTGAGCGCCTGGGTCTGTTTTGAGGGTCTTCCAGTAGGCAACTGCTTTTTCCCATTCGGCACCTTTAGGAGCCAACGGACGGTTTTTGATATATGCAAACGTAGTGTCGTCGGGCGAAATCATCCCGGCTCTTGCCCCTCCTTCAATCAGCATATTGCACATGCTCATTCTAGCTTCCATAGAGAGGGCTTCAATGGCCTCTCCCGCAAACTCAATCACACATCCCGTTCCTCCGGCAGTCCCAATGAGGCCAATAATATGGAGAACCAAGTCCTTAGATGTAATTCCTGGAAGAAGAGTTCCGTTCACCATCACTCGCATGTTCTTCAGCTTGGCCTGGTTGAGAGTTTGTGTAGCAAGAACGTGTTCTACTTCAGAAGTACCAATACCAAAGGCAAGGGCACCAAAGGCTCCGTGAGTAGAGGTGTGAGAGTCTCCACACACAACTGTAGTACCAGGGAGAGTGAAACCTTGTTCAGGGCCAACGACGTGGACAATTCCTTGACGCAGATCCAGCATTCCAAAGTACGGAACGTGGAACTGCTTCACGTTCTTCTCAAGAGTTTGTACCTGGAGTTTCAGGTCTTTCTGTTTGATGAAGGTTCCAACACTCTTGAAATTCTTTCGCGACACTGTTGGAATGTTGTGGTCCACCGTCGCAAGGGTACAGTCTCTGCGACGGACTTTACGCCCGGCGGTCTCGAGACCTTCAAATGCCTGAGGGCTCGTCACTTCATGAACAAGATGGCGGTCGATGTATATGAGGGACGAAGAGTCGCCTCTGTGCACAATGTGGTCCTCGAAGACCTTGTCGTAGAGTGTGCGAGGTGGAATAGTCATTAATGTCAATTGGCAGAATGGCGGGAATGGGTGTTTATATATGAATAATGCATGAAAATTGATGCGCCGGTTCCGGAGAAAGGGCCAATGAGGAGGCGTTGATTACTCACTTGATCTGGGATTATCGGTGATATTCAATTGAGCTGTTTTCACTTGTATTAATTAGCCCATACTGACTTGCTTTAAATATACCACGATACAGATCATTCAATAGGTTACGATTTTTTTCGTATGCCTTCCACTCATGAATTCTGCTCTCTCTTTCATGCAGCTGAAGAACACCAACAATATTGCTGCGTATACTAGTCACACACCTAAAGAGTAATTGAATAGTAGAAGTGATTTGCAGCTTGGTTTCAGTAGATCACTCTATAAACACAGGGCTCTATGACTCAGTGAGGGGTATTTCACGGTGCGCTCCAACGGGCCTTTGCCGGTGAAAAATTTGAGTCATGCATAAGCGAAGAGTCATGGTATTCGTGAGTTGAACGTAGTTGAGGGGGTACGTTTGAAGTTGTCTTACTTCACCCATAGTATGTCACTTGCTAGCAAGCTTTTATTCTTCTCTCTAGCATACCCAGTGATTTTATTGACCGTTGTATTTTGTATGCAGCGTTAACGGCTGTTTATTTATTTCTTGCAGAAGGTTCCGGAAACGGTGTATCAATTATGGGAACAAAACTATGTGTCTTGAGTCAGGAATATGTTCTGAAATATACTATAGTTCTATTTTATAAGGATACCCTTAGGCTTGGTTTGGTTTTCCTTTTGTTAGGGTTTTTCAACAGTGTTAGTTTAGCAACGTCAACAATTGTGCATTAAGCTGTCAAAAATAACATGATAAGAAGATTGTGGAATGAACTTATAGTGCGATGTTTCTTGGCGTTCACTTGATTGCAAGGCCAGCATTTGCGGGTTCAATTGATCTGTCCATCATCTTTCATCGTTTTATTGTGCTGGAGGGTTGATTTTGAAAGTCGTGATGGTTCAGCTGTTTCAATATTGAAAAGGAACAATTCACAATCTGAGGGTTTCTTACAAGGGTTGGAAGTAGCACTTAAGCTGAGTACATTTTATCGTGTATGGAATAATCGATACTTCAACGATTAGAGTTTTATATATTATCATGATTACAATTAAAACGGTTTCTGGAGTGAAAAGGCACTCAAGCATTATAACCAAAAGCCGCTTTGAATTATGCTCCATTACAAAATAGCCAAAATACCCCCTATAAGTACAGCAGACAAACCAGCTACTCTGAGCGTTTCGCCCTCTCCTGAAGATGAAGAGGAGCCAGTAGACTCAGCCCCAGAAGTGGATTCAGAGCCCGAACTCGAGCTGTAACCAAACTGGTAAGGAAGGCTAATTGAGCTTCCTGTATAGATATTCGTATAATGACTAGACTCAGAATTAGACGTCGTGTCTGAATTATAAACACTACCGACACTGTCAGAACTAGAATTTGCCAGTTCTGATCTCGAAGATCTTATGGAGGACATATAGGACGACAGATACGAGTCCAAGCTGGCATCCTCAGAGCTCTGTATACTGGCCAAAAGAGAACTTTTTTGTTCTTGAATTAAAGAGCGTAATGTTCGCGAATTTGTGCCGTACAGAGCGGTAAGTTGGTTATAGTTTTCAGAAACCAGGCTTGGGTCCACTGTAGAAAGACCATAGAGCGATGCGATATAGGAGTACTCTTCTATGACGTCTGATAGAAGGTCTGCGTAGGAGAGACCTAGAAGGGTGAGGAGAGAGAGGAGTGGAAAAATTGTCATATGAAAATAGAAGATATATTTTCCTGTATTTTTGAGCCTTTAATAAATTGGAATCTGAGGACTCTTCGTCCTTTTATGGGATTCTATGCAGGGAAGATTCAGCCGTTCTTGGAATTGGGTGGATGAGATACACTCTATGAAAATACACGTAAAACAAAAACACGTTTGAAGATTGGATGCCTCTACAGTTTTGGGATTTCTTAGGAATTTATCTTCTTTTAAAAGATTCTTGGGTATTGTATTATGGTGAGTGTAAATGAAAACATCTGATGATATCATAAAGCAGACAATAGGTGGTGAGCTTGGCACAGATCAGACGTTTTGGTGGATATATCCGTGCTGTAAAATTCGAGTGTATTTATTCTATAGAGTTCTCGCTAGTTTAGGTTTTACTTTATAGTGTGTGAGTCTTCTTTTTTTGCACTACTTTGTACGATAGTCTATTGGCGCCTGGGATGATGTGAACAGAGGCATGAATGGACTCTGTGTTGCAAATTCGTGTAAACCTCTATATGCAAGCGACTTGGTTATCCGTTCTTCTCAAACGGGTGAGATCTCGATGTAGATAGAGGCATTAAAAGTGTGCATCTGTGTGACTTACACTTAGCCGGACAGTGCACATTCTCAGGGTACTCGATACTTACACTTCTCTCACAAGATAGTTCTTCATACCATTTTTATTACACGTAATGAAGTTTTGGTAGATTGGATTGAACCTGGCCACCAGAGTAACAGGTAAAAAGGTAGTTTTTCAGTCAAGCTTACTCGGCTGGAAAAGCAGCTTGAAAAGGCTGCTTATTGTAGTGGAGTCCGTAGACTATATGGCTCTCTACTTTAGGGGATAAATCGAGAATATCGAAAATTTGTTGAGAATGAGATGACCAACTAGAACGTGTATGTCCAATTTCAGTACCGCTATCTCAGACATTCTCAAAAGTTCGTTTACTAAGATCAGATCAACTTAAGAATAGTTTTTAGTCCATCCATTAATCAATGTGTGTTATAGGTCTACCTTCTTCAGTTGTTTCTTCAGTTGAGTATGATTACAGAACTACAGAAATATATGTAATACTATACAGTGTAACTACAAAACTCATCATCATCAATTAGTATATATATTAGAACTCACAAAAGAGCCAACAAACCCCCGATAAAAACAGCCGAGAAACCAGCCATGAGAGTGTCAGCTCCCGCAGAAGAAGAAGAAGAAGAGCTCTTAGAATCGGTCGAAGACTCGGACGAGGACTCGGATGAGGACTCGGACTTGGTCTTGGAAGATTCGGCAGATTCAGATTCGGTAGAAGACTCGCTAGTAGATTTAGCGGTCAGACTGATTTTGGTGTGAGTGATCGAACCAGTGCTAGAGCTGACCTTGGTCAGAGTAGAGTTAATCGTCTTGTATGCAAGACCTTGGGTGGTCGAATAGTCATAATCAGAATAATCATCAGAATAACTATCAGTATCAGTGTAGTATGAGGTATCGTAGTCATCGGAATCGTCATCAGAAGAGCTCAAGTCATCATAGAAGCTGCCTTCACCATAGTCGGCGCTAGAGGCATATGCTAAAACACTCAGAAAGGCAGATGCACGCTGCAGCTCCAACACAGAAAGCAAAGTCATCGTGTTGGTCCCGTATTGCTTAGTGAGCAGCTGGATATAACTCTCGACCAGCGAGAGCAACAGACTGGCATCGGGGATTTTGTAGTCTTCAGCTATTTCCGAGAACTCCTCAGCCAAATCCGACACAATGTCAGAAACCGCCACAGACGAGAGAGCAAGAATAAGAGTTTTCAGGGAGAGTCTCATTGATCAAGTTGATTTTTGAGTATCTCTGGGGTACTGGGCGTTTTATAAGCTTGAATTTGGATGTAGCAGATGCACGGATGCATGCGGGGCGCTCCTAATGTGGCCAGCATACTATCCCTAAAGGGGTCCCTATATTTGATTCGAATTTGAATTTAAGATTGGCAAGGGATGTCGGATGTATACGGTATTGATTCGAGATCATTGGATTTGATTAGATGCTTGCTTATAGACTTGTAGTTATAGGATTGCATACAATATAGTGTTAGATTGCCAGCTTAGACACAGAGACACTACATGCTGTGCGACAGGAATATGGATGGAATAACATCTCTGATTACGAGTATTGGTATGAGCTGTTTGGTGAATACAACTTTATTGAGTGGAGGAGTATACTGGTGCTTATACGCTGATTGGCATACATAGTACTATGATATTATACAGATGATGATATCGGTTCATATATACGATCTTCAGCGCTGCGCTAGAATAACCAGAATTTCGTATAGTCTGTAAAACCTACTTAATGACTGAAAAATTTTATCTGCTGATGAGAGCATGCAAATTTGTATGGCCTAATGCGGTCGATTGACAAATAGGGTGATATGCCTAATCTTACATTGTTATGCTATTGCGCTTGCTTCTGGGAAGACTGTGTATACGTTTAATCGAAAAATGGATTGCCCCAAATTTACAGCTATATATAGGTATCGGTCTAATTAGTTTGGCATGAGGCTTAGTCTCTTGGTTTGTTCATGCAGCATCGATCAGGAACTGGGCCGAATTCGGCAGTCGTTAGACTGTTCGGGTAATCCGGCCGTTTGAAACACGGGATAAAAAGGATGGATCTAATGCGTGATATAATCTATTTATATATATCAGCTATAGTTAGTTGGGCATATTTATTGGTCCAGTCTTCTAGTTGGTTTACGTGCAATTAGGTTGAAACCAAGTTATTTAGAGTATGAGAAATCCCTCAGCCAAAAGTTAGAGATCGTTGAAAGCGAGAATTTTCGCTAACTTACGAAAGATGAGGCATATATATCCCATCTCCATATTTAAACATAAATTGAATGGCAACCAACTATGAAAGTGCATTTCTGCGTTTACTGGTGTGGTTTTATATAGTAGCATTGAAGCGTATACTAATAGCAAATCGTCAACTTTCATATGTTTTCAAGCGTATGCACAACTGAATGACAATACAAGACGAACCCAACGCAACCAATACAAAACATGATTTTACTCAGCAAAGTATTATGGGATTGATCCAAAACTACAGACAAGCAAACTACAATTCAAAGTAAATATTATTTGATTGACAATCAAGCATTTGCTTGAATGCCTCAACAAAACAAATCATCCCGAAGTAAAGCGACACGGTCGCAACAATATACATATAATTAGTCCTGGAAAGCTATCGTACTTGAAAAGGTAAAGGGGATTGTAAATAGATAGCATCCATACAAGTCCAACAGTGAATACACCGTGAAGTTGGAAATGTGTAGATGCATCCATTTACTGATATGGGAAGTATCAAAGATGATATATATGCCACGTATATAGTGTACCTGGATTGAACATAGATTATATAGTGTGATATATCAGGAGCAGGGAATGGTCAAAAGAATCAAAACAGTAAACTTGATTGTGCTGATAGGCTTTGGGTCATGGTTCTCAAGTGAGGTGGCTACTTGATCAAACAGATGAATGAAAATACGATAATCAAAACAAAACCACCTCAATCGATAACAAGTCTCACTTCGCTTGAAAAGCATCGCTTGATGGGCTTTACATCGATTCATAGATTCGCAATCAGTGAGTAAAAAATCAACCAAAACAGTTGACCCAAACGACTCTTCGCTCGACCGACTTAACTAAATGGCCTTTTCATACATGTGAACAATATATCTCGCTTCGCTCGATAGATTATTCACATGTGTGACAAGACTACATTCGAATAAATCAGCTCCTCTCTCGCCACTCTGGAGAAAACATATTTACTCGGAGACCCCTCGAACTTCTGGCTTTTCGACTTACGAACCCCCTTCTCCCCCTCCACAAAACTACCATAAACAGGAGTCTCTGGACGCTCCAACTCACCCACATTGGATATGGTCTCCACACTAATGTCTAGCTCCTCCACCTCGCTAGAAACAATTGTATCACTCATTCTTTCACTTAAATAACTAACCATCTCTGCTCTAAAAGCACTCTTATCAAATAAATCTCCCTCATTGAAACTACTCACTGACAGTTCCCCTTCATCGCTCATAGATTTTACTGACTCAGCGTCGGACTCGGATTCGAGTTCTTGGGCTGATGCCTTAATTTCAGCTCTGATCTTTTCTGCCAGTTTCTTGAATTGAAGTCTTGTCAGGGTGTTTATGTACGATGGTACAAAGATCTCCTTGAGGACAGTAACAACCTTCAGGTCTCCTACCTCTTCGACTTTTCTTGCTTTGACCTTTTTCCCCTTACTCTTCTTTCTCGAACCAGTGTTACCCGACTTTCCAGGGTTGGTCTTTTTTTCAGGGGTTGAAACATGGTCGGTCTCACCTTTGAAGAAAGCCTTTCTCTTCTCGTTGCCCTCGTGAAACTGCTTTGCGTCCTTGAGCACGAACGAGTACCCTTTCTTGAGAAGAGGCAGAAGGAGAAGAAGCAAAAGGGCCAAAAGCGAGAGAAAACCTATTTTGGCCACACGCTCTTTTTTCTCCTCACTAGCACTTATGTAGTGTACATCTACAAAATCCTCTAAATCCACATAGTATGCGTAAGCCCTCTGGTAGAGAGGATACACTACCGAGTTGTAAAACAAAGATTCCCGGTAATCCTTCACGCTATCTCTGAAAAGAGTTGCGTAATTATGGAGAAACAGGTAGGCTTTCTCAGAGAAAGTTTGAGGTTCCTCGCGTACCTCGGGGAGAGAAGACCCAATTGTAGCAACAATTTTCGAGCCGCCTTCGGAAAGAAGTCCAAAAAATGGAACCGTCACAGTGTAGTTCTGGGTCTCAATGTGCTTAGGTAAGCTTTCTGGAACAATTTCATGGATTGGAGGAGTGGTAAAGCTTTCTAAAGATTGGGGGAGATAGGAGCGGATTTGCTGAGAAAGCGTGAGAAGAGGAGGGGGAAGGTATTGCTCATTAACGAGAACAAGTAGGGGGATTAAAAATGAAAACGATGTGAGGATCGCTATGGTGAGAAACATGGTGGGGTTTGTTTGTCAACAAGGTGGGTTGTTGATTGGTGGGTTTTTAGTGCGGTTAGTAAAAAATCAAATGAAGCGGAGGGTGTTTACAAATTTATCATTGTTTACAAAATATGAATTGAGCAATATTGTTGATGAGAGTGAATTCCTATTATGTACTCTTATAGACGTGTCTATATACATTCTTGTGACTTCTACATCTACTGCTTCTCTGAGCTTTGCTTCAGGCCTAAACTGCTATGAGAATCAAATGCATCCAGAGCCTATGTATAGATAACTCTTTCCAGCTCTGGAGAGTTTTAGTCAAACAAAATATCCTCTGATCCTCTTTCGAGAAACCATCTTTAAAGGCTCATCAAATTTTAGTACGGCAATACTTAGTATCATGTGTTTGAGTTTTTTGAAAGACAAATGCGAGTTGGACGCTTCGAGACAATAAAAGCTGAGAACATTCTCTGCCTGCCACTCCACTAACAACACACAATATATCTAACATATCTCTCAGACCAAGATTCTCTCCCTACAATTTTTTATCTATATTCATTACTCATTACGTATCTATCAAAACAAATAATCCAAAGCCGGGTTCTTATCACCCATACACACGCACACCTCGTCAGAGTACCCAATGAACTCTCTCTTGTAAGCTGGTGTCCGCTTCTTCATGTTCTCACGCTTCAAAACACAAACGTAAACCACAACCAACACCAAGCTCAAAACGACCAACACAAATCCTCCTGTGAATCCTTTGGTGTACTTCATGTTATTGTCATAAAAAGTGAAAATAGCGATCAACCCTCCTATGCTCATACAGCTCACTTGTAAAGCTATTCCAATGCTCTTGCGTAAGTGTCCAGCCAAATTCATACTGGACCAGCACATGAGCAACGGTGACGCAGTGTAGCACCCCATGGCGCACAAAAACGTTCCGGCATACTTGAGTCTGTTAGGAAGTACCTCTCCTGGTGCACAATACATAAGCGCTCCCCCGGCAAAAGTGAGGGAAATGTTGAATACTATAAACCCAAATCTGTTTTGGCGACAGAACTTATTGGACAAGTAACTGCTAAAGTTCAGCCATACAAAAGCAGCCATCCAAGGAAAGATCAGGTACTTGTTCAGGTCCCTGATGCTTCCTCCGATGACCATATACACAAAGACAGGCTGGAAAAGAGAGTATGCAAGTGTCACATATGCTATACCAATACTGGCGATAGCAGGTATGAAAATGATCGGGTCGAGACAGAAGCGGAATACCCGCTTGATATCCAAGGGTATTTCGTAGCCAGACTTTCCGCTAAACAATTCAAGCTTTTTTATGAGGAATTGCGATTCCTCCTTGGTGAGAAACAGCGCACCTTCAGGGAAGTCGGGGATGGTAAAAAAGGTAATAACAGAGGCGCCCATGGTTATGGCTCCACTGGTGATTAAGAGGTAGCGCCATCCTTCCTTCGATTCCGGCGCTAAGTGCTCGTCAACAATATAAGCAATGAGAGTGCTCACCATTCCAGAAAGACAGCTAAAGGAAAATATTCCCACGAAGCGAGACATGCTCTCTCTTTTGTCGTAGTAGTGTGCAAGGATGTAAAATATGGCGGCCTCCGAAGACAGCTGAAAGAGACCATGCAAAAACTGGCATCCAACAAATGCAGGATATGATTTGACAAACCCGGTTCCGAGGGCTACAGACCCGTAAAGGAGGACGCCAACACTCATGAAACCGTGTGGCTTGACGTACGCGAGGAGTGTGTTGCAAAAAAACTGGCCAATGATGTAAGGCACAAAGAAAGCGACATAGGACATAAAGAACTGAAGTTGCGAGATCTCAAGCAGGGGGTAGATCTGCTCGATCTGAAGAAGCCCAAACAGACGGTTGAGGTAGGCCAAAAAGAAGATGATCGCAAAGGGAGGAACAACGTGGAGATCTATCTTTAGTAAAAGCTTTTTCTGGTCGACGTTATACTGTTTGGCAAGTTCCTCGACCTTGAGATATTTGGATGCCTCTGATATGAGAAGGTCATCCTGGAATGGGTCCTCGTCGGAGTCGGAGGAGTATTTTGTGTCGCCGGAGTAGAGCAGATCTCTACTGACGGTGAACTCTTTCTTCATGGACATGTTGTGTGAAAAGCGGATTTTACTCACTATATATATACGTGCGTCTGCCTCAAAATGCTATGCCGTACCCAAGGGGAGTGAGGCATTGCGTCCACTGCTGGTAAGTGTCTTGCAAATGGTGGTAATAGGTAACAAAAGTCTCTATATACGATAAAAAATTTCCCCCACCATTCACTGTCCTTTATTATCATTCATTCTACCATATAAAACCGGATCTTTCTTATCTTTTGCTTGTTAGAGTACTTTCTGCACTAATTTTGGTGTGTGGATAACAAAAACGAGGAATGCATCCATAACAGGTCTAAAGAGTGGCTTTGACAGAAGATGTCTGGAACACTATACATGATCATTCTTTCAAATACATTAAAAATTGATATAACTAGTTCAGAACCTTTTGTCGTACGCAAATTCGAGATATTGCCCATTGATGCATTCGTGAACAGAGTATATGCACCCACCGTTAATTGTTCCCGCGGAAAAATTCTTGGGTGAAGCCGTACCCCCAGAATGATAGAGGATATTAGCGGAGACAAGTTGAGTGTGATGATCGGTGATAAAATATCGCTCAATCGTTTGTACGATCCCAAGCAACTTTTTGCTTAAATCAAGTGCAATCATGTAGTACAGCTACTCCTTTCTTCTTGGCTTGTAACCTGCAAATCCGATATAAAGTCAATTTGCAGATCTGGTAACACAAATGGCAGTTTTGGTGTCTAGCACTGTTTCGGCTGGAAAGTTAGTGTTTGACAGCTTGCGTACTCGTTAAAGTCAAATGCAGTAAATCTTCAACTAGGATCTAAATCCCAAATTTCGTCGGTAACTGCAGTCAAGGCTGTTTTTGGTATCGAGCCTTGCACAGAGATCTGTGATTCAGAGTCTTCGGAGTGATGAATATCTGCTTCTATCCGAGTTACGAACATGTCAATACCCGGCATGCGAGGGAGTGCCGCTGAGTTTTGTCAATGGAGTATGTGCCAGGAATGCTCCAATTGAGTTTGTGGTACCTTGCGGACTTTTGTAACGGGCAAACTTTTGTTTATGGTTGAACTCAGGTATAGAAAGTATATTTACACGACAGAATCTTGAGTGAAACAGAAGGTGATTGTGTGATACTTCCTGCTCATGCTCTCACTTATTCCAAGGACAAGTGTCAGACCGGGTGGGTATAGTGAAGGTGCATACAATAGCTTGTGACTCAACCCCAGGATATCGCTCTACATTCTGATTGTGCGTCACCAAAGCTTAGATCCTGAGTTGAAGATATACGAGTTCAGAAATGCTAGCCAAGAGCAACAAAGAGGGCGAGAGTAGAACAGAGACTCACAAGAGCCCTGAAAGGGAGTCATGAATGGACACTGTGGAATCACAGCGCTTTCGATTTTGGAGAAAAGCCAATCTACATACAGTTCCCCCCCCCCCCCCCCCCCCCATTCCGATAATGGTTGGCAACCAAATGTGGCGAAGCTATGCTTACAATCTAAATAAGAGGCACTAAGGCTCACTCCAGGTTGAAAGACATTGAGACCAGACTTTTGGGTGTGACCTGCGAATCTGACAGGAATGTTTGCCTTTGGAGCATAGGAGGACACTATAAACTGCGACTTGGCTTTCATTCTCACCAAGAACCTTATAGAAAGGACAAACTGCTGTGGGCTGTGTTGATGCGCAAACTTCCGTAGGTCAACGCCATTATTAACACTACTGAGGCAGAAGACCACATTCTGCGTTTAGAGTATAGTGTTGCACGAACCTGGCATGACCAAAGAGACTTGCATGGTAAGCATGGCTCACGACTAACGCTTTAAGAGTGATTTCCACCAGTCAAGAAGCTAGAGTTAGCATCCCTCGGTGAAAGTATGAGATCTAGGGGACTCTTTTTCCTGAGTCAGGCGACCAGTAGATAAATATGTACTTTCATAATTCTATCTCTAGAGTGAGAAATCTCGCAATGGTGGACAGCATTCTTTGAAGGAACAGGGGGCTTCAATTGAATGAGAATGGTGCCGAACAGAAAATACAGAAAACATCAATTCGTTAAATTTATACAAGGTACATAGCAAAGAATTAGAGCATGCTCTTCAATTGAGGCTTGTTTCAATCCCTCTGCCCCACCATCTGATACCCCCCACCCACCGCCTCCGTCACCTTATCCAACTTAACCGGCAACGTCTGCAACACAAACGCCACATCCTTCCACTCCTCCTCACTTCCCGCCTTATTCAACCGGACCAACAACTTCTCACTCAACAGCTTCTGTTGCTTCTCCTTCTCGATAAACCCAATCAAAAACCGCAAAATGCGTTTCATCAGGTCCTTGGCCAACTCCTTGTCGCTTGTTAACCCACTGAAAATATCGATAAATCCATTATATATAGCGTTGTCCTTCAGTGCCAACTCGGTAAAGAACAATCTACACATGTCGGCTATACCGTCATCCTGGTTTTCCAAACACTTGGCCATTGTTGCCAATTGTCCCTTTACTTTAACTTGACCTGCAAGAATCAAAAAGGTCACCGTCATCAAGCATGTGCGCTGCACCATGATGTTGTCGTCGTCCAATCGGCGGTACAAAAAGTCGGTATTTTCGTCGACAAGATTATTGAAACAAACTGCCATATCGCCCAATCCGAGAACTGCATTCAGCCGTACAATCGGGTCCGGCGACTTTTCCATTAGAGTGAGCAACAATGGAAGGTTTTCTTCACAGTACAGGGAGGAAACACACATGAGTTTTTCCATGCAGAGCACCGCGTTTCTCATCAAAAGAAGATTGTCATACTTCACACTGTTCAGACATATTTCCCGAACAAGAGGCCCAAATCGGGCAAGAAGTGATCCATCCCCGTAAAGGAGTTCCTGCTCTTTAACATATATCACGGCATCGGAGAAATCGTCTTCAGTGGTTCCACCAATCATTTCTAGTTCGTCTTTCTCTTTCTTTTTCGCAGACGCGGTTTCCGCAGCAATCTTCTTTTTCTTGAACTCTGCTTCGCACTTTTCCAAGTGAACCATCGTCTTGATGGCCACGTGACCTACAATGAATAGAAGTTGGGAGAGACCAACAGTGTTACTCTTTTCATTAGTATTCATTTTCGTATCCCCCTCTTTGTCAGTTATTCTCTCACTGAAAACCTCAACCATCTTCGATCGGATAACCTCTCCCATAACCACATCAGGCCTACTGCTCACTATATATACCGCATTGATAGCTTGCTCAGCAAAAGGGTACCACTCCGGATCTTCACAGTATCTTCCGATCCCATCTTTCAATCGCTCAACTGCATCGCTCTCCTTGGATTCCTTCAAGTTCTCAACCCTTTGAAGAGCTATGCACGTGTATCTGGCCAACACCATGTCGTGCAGCTTTAGCCCAACTCCCAAAAGTTGGTCGATGTATCGCAGAGCCACCTCGTGGTTGGCCAATGCGATCATCCCGAGAATCGCTATAGCTCCTCTTCTTTGTCTTTGAGAGAAACCATTTCCTATCGAATTGCTGTATATTTGCCACAATATCTTGACCACCGTGTTGTCTATGAGTCCTTCCTGGTACATCAGCAGGAGAAGTTTTTCTAGGGAGGCCAAGTCGGCAACGGAGGTTCTATAAGTTAGGGATATCAAGTTCTTGGCCACATATGCAGCAGCTTCCAAGGCCGAAGCACTTGAGGGCGCCGCGAGAAAGAGACTTTGATAGCACTCGAATAAGTGCGTTGTGATATCAGTACCGTCATCGCTAGTTCCTTTCATCCACACAAGATGGAGCATTTTGCGAATACCTGTTTGGGCGTTCTGGATGTTGTACGCGTCTGCGAGTACAAAAAAGTCCATTGCCTCAAGCACTTCTCCTTTGTTTCGAGAATGAAGAAGCTTGGCGGTTCGAAGAGCTGCTTTTTCAACAGTCTCAATGAACTTGATTGCTTCTTGGTAGTACTTAATTGTTAGTTTTACTTTATGGATTGAGTTGGAATTGGATGCGCTATTTGGAGGGTTTTCCTGGGTATTTTCTTTTTCATTTCTAGATTCTTCATCCTCATCAGATTCCGCCTCCTCCTTGACGGCAGAAAGATTTTCTTTTGAGTTTGGGTTGTTTGTAGGGTTACTAGAGTCTGAAGAGAGACCATAATCAGGGCCGGCAGCAGCCCCATCTTGGCTTGATGCTCCAGCTAAGAGTTCATCTAATATCTTCTCTGCACCCGCCAATCTACCCCCCCATACCCCCAACGCAAGCGAGCTCCCATGAATCGCCCCAAAAGTGTGCGAAAGGACCAATCGCAGGACCAACTTGATACAATGCCGTCTCACCAACGCACTCCGGTCGTCCAACCCCCTCACCGCAACCTCCAAAAAACCCTGTCTTCTGTGCACATACTTCCCCTCCAAATCGGCCACCCTTCCCAAAGCCTGTGCCGCCTTCAGGCGCACAAAAGGGTTCAGGTCCAACATACGGTCTTGGACCAAGTCCAAGAGCTGTTGCACCTGCGCAGCATGCCGCTCTTGTCCCGTGACGCTGACAATGATGTTTCCACACGTCTCAACAACAGCACATCTTAAAGAGTGGGAATTGTTATCGAGGAGTGTGGCAACCAGCACCATCTGGCCAAGGACCAATGCAGGACAGAGTTCCAGAAGCTTGACCAAGAACTGGGACACTGCTTTGGGTCCATTGTTGTCGTTGGCGTCAAACTCCTTCTCACTCACATCTCGCAATGTGGCCGCCACTAGCGCGGGCTGAGAGTCCGCCATCAGGGCCAAAAGCTCGGCCATCGCACCTGTGAGGTGCACAAAATACGTGAGATTTTGCACCACAGCTTCCTGGGCCACTGCAGCATGATTGTGGTACTTAACCGCCAACACAATCACCAGAAACATCATCTTTTTCAAGCTCTCTACCTTCATGCGGGCCTCAAGTTCCATGAGAGAGTATGTGGGCCGGGTAAGCAAGGATACAAAAAGATCCAACTCAGGCGTGGTCTCAAATAAAAGTGAGAGCTTCGGAGGCCGCAAGATGTGGATAGACGCATCCAAACACTGCTCGACATGTTTGGAGTTTTCCTTGAATAGCTTCACTTGGTCGGACCCGGGTTTGGCGCCTTTTTTGCCGAGGCCTTGAAACTCCAGGTCCTGGTTAGAAAGGTGCGTTAGGAGCACGTGCACAAAAAAGGCGTACGCCTGGACACCCGCGCGGCATCCACCAAAGTTGTCTGTGTCCAGTGACGCTACCACGCGGGCGCAGTGCTCGGAGAAGGCAGTTGCAGACGTGCTTATTAAATAGACTAATTGTTGTTGTGTCTTGCGGGGCAAAGCGGGATAAGAGAGACATAGGTCGGAAACCGCGGAAAAAATCGATTCCTCGGAGATTTGGTTTGGGGATAGCGCTAGGGTATCTGTGGGTGTAGAGAGCACAGATTCTGGGTCAGACGGGGGGGCGGGGGGGTCGCTTAAAGACGATTGAAACTCGGTGAGGAGTTCCGAGAGGGGGGTCATAGATATTGGGGATGTTGGTTATGAGAGGGGTAGGGTGGATCACGGTGATTTTGGTGGGTTTTATGGTTTTTGAGTGGTGTTTTTATTCGCTTGGAATTCGTAAATAAAAATTACGCGAGGTGTTGATAAGCGCACGCATGAGAATGAACGATACGAGGTGGTGACATCTCGTTTGGAACGTTACGTCTTACTCATACATATACAATATGTGACTGGCTGCAATACACAGATTTGTCCAATGGGGGCATCACTCTAGCTCAAAATTAGTTTCGTGTCAACTTCGACAGTAGCGCGAAGTACACCTAAATGCAAACTTGAGATATGATATCAGATGGATCGTAACTCCGATTCCTCCCCTAAGGAAACGCTTCAAAAGACTTCCGGATTACCCTTATCAGTGGCAAGGTCAAGAGCGTATCCAGTCGATTTGTATTTGTATATAGTTATCGATGATTTCGCATGAATTCTAACAGAACTAGTGAAAACTCTTAGCTCCATAGTAAAGGGTTCTCGATCGTTACGAAACCGAAAGACAAATTTCTTGGCATCAGAACACTCAATCATCGAACTCCCGCCCATAGGTACAAGTTTATATTGAAGCCATGGTTTTGCAGCATATCTTTATGTGAGAGGGGAGCCGTATGTTCTTAGCCGTTATTTCCGCAAGATTAGGGACCTTTAAAAACTCAATCTTTCCATCAAAGAACATATCAGGTAAGTTCTCGAAGTTCAGAGGATAAGAAGAGTCTATGATTGACAAGGGATTCATTTTGCTTAATGTATATGTTTCTCAATGATTTTAGTTAGAATAAGAAATTCTCTCCAAGACTTGTCTCCGGAAAAAGAGATTAATTTACTGGGTTTGTGTTGAAAAAAAATAGGTTTTAGCGGAGAACACTAATTCTATAGTTAGAGTTCTGCTGATACTACACTAATTCGTCCAACCTACTATAGGAGGTATCAGGACTCGCTCTGTTACTCGATTGTTTTAACAGATCCTGTTTGAGGGTGATAGGCAAGAGTTTTGTGCTCAGTCAGAGGTCGCTCATGAGCCAACTCCGAAATTCTAATACAGGATAACTTCATATTACGAATACAACTTTATTACCCTTTGGATATTTTGATTTGGGCCAGTGTATATTGAAAAGGTCTTGGTTGCCGTGCACCTGTAGGTTGTCTCGTTTAACTTGAACCAGTGATTGGGAAAGACGATTTCGAAAGGAAGCTAAATTACGAAACCCAAGGGTTCCTACGGTTACCAATTCGTATCAGGAAAATCCTCAATGTGCAGCATCCGTAAATATTTCTTCAACTTGATCTCATATACAAAGTAGGAATAGCCCAAAAGCGGGTTCTCATAATCTGAAAATGGTTGCTAACTTTTATGAGCATATTTTTTCAGAGCTGACTATTACGTATGTTGTTCCGATGATATGTACTTTATCAAAAGAAAAAAGTCCGGCATTAAGCTCAAAGAAAGTTAGATCAGAAAGGAGGCTTTGAAACATCAATGCAAGTAGGGTTCAAGGAAACTCGGATGTGATGATTTAGTGATAACTAATCAATGTTTCAGACCCTTACTTTATTCAACTCTAAACTTTACATGTTCCAGATTGTACTTTATAAGTCGGTAATCGCCCCATAAACACATCGAAAAGTGCACTGCCAAAAGATCTTTTCCATAGACATTATACAAGGATTCCATAATGATGCATTTGATAGCTGTTTTGCTTTTGTTGAGTAATGCCTTCGGGTTGGCTCTTGGAATTCACAAAGTTGGAACCCCAACTACAACTACAAACACTCGGGCTCACACCTCAGGCACTTATTTGCCAACCTCCGAAGCGAGAATCATAAAGACTCTTCCTGAGGACATTAGCGGAATCAAAGTCAGAGTAATGGCTCTGACCGGCCTGGAGAAATGTATCGAGAAGCAATATGCTCGTATTTACAACAAGGCCTTCTATGTTGATGATGGCGCAGCTACGATGAAGGTAAATGGAAAGTCCTATACAGCGCCGTACGTGGGAGTGTGCAACTACGAAACGAAACTGTTAACCGTTTATAGTAACGTGAGGGTAAACCAAGTCGATTTTATCATCCCAGCCAGAGAGTGTGCTTGTATCTCGGAAGTCATGAACCTTGTGTGGGAATACGAAAGTTAGCTGCTGTAAAACATGCGCTGGTAGAACTGTTTATCGTAAATGCTTGTTATTATCATAGAGATGTATGATACAGTGGAATTGTAATTGTATTTATATCAGTTTTTAGTATATTGTTGTATAGACTAAGATTTGAGGACACCTCATTATCTGGATCAAAAACTCCGAAGTGAAAGGTGCGAAAGTCGAACATATAACTCGACCGAAATACCTGGATTGATCAAGGGAATATGCAAACCATAGTCGACTCTCGAATTTAGCTCTACAACTATTGGTATAGCAGCTCTCAAATCTTTAGCTCACTGAAGAGAAACTCACACGCTGTCCAAACACTTGTCCTGATAAGTTTATAAATAGTTGGTTGTGATCGACAAGCTTCCAAAAGACGACGGAATTTCCTACCAATCTTCATCACCTGTGACCTTGCCAAAAATGAGGAAGTTTCTCTCTGCTTCTAGGCGTGCTAAACAAAGATTCTGATCTAGTTGGAGAGCAGTTTCATCTGAAGGTTTTATATGCAAAGAGATAAGTACGAAGATCATCAGATAGAGAGATTTTAAATAATCCACCCTCAAATAAATTCTACTTACCACTTGGCTAGGAGTTTCCCTTCAAACTACCAGTCTTGAAATCGCCGGGTTTCACTCGATATATAGAGAGAGATTTTGCAGGCAATTTTGATAGGATATATACATCTACAAAAAGACAGGTAAATAAATTATCAGGTAAATAGATTATCAGGTAAATAGGTTATAAATATATAACTCACTCCCGAGCAATCAGCTATACGATCACTCCGCTCGGGGGTTCGTCTTACTAATAGTTCATTCGACAAACGCCCTATAGCCCACCACCCCCCCTTCCACCTCTACCGGAACTCCCGGAGCCACAAAGACGACGCTTCCAGCCGCCACCTTAAGATCCTCTCCGTCCCCCTTCAAAGTCCCCTCTCCGCTAGTGAAAATCACTAAACTTGGCCCCTCAACACCCTCCATCTTACAAACACTCCCCTCCGGCTTAATCATCAACACACTAAACTCAGCAATAGGAGGGTCATACAAAACAATTTCCCCTCCTTTGGCTCTAGGAAAAGGCTCCTTAACCATCTTCTGCTTCTCCACAGATTCATAGGAATAAGTCAACATACTCACCAAGTTGTCCACATCCTTAAATTTAGGAGTAAACCCCGCACGAACAACATTATCACTTGCCGCCATGCACTCGATGATGTCGCCGCTGATGTAAGCATGGGGGTCCTTGGCCTTAAGGAACACTGCTTCCCCAGGATTGAGTTCCACGTAGTTCAACATCATGCATCCGCAAAACAAGCCAACGTCATTAGGGAACTGCTTATTAAGCTCGACAATAAGCTTGCCTAATTTTGGTGGGAAGGCAGACGCTTCCTTTTCGGCACGTGATGCGAGGGCCGCGGCCTCGGTGGTGATGACGTCATCGGACGCGTTCATTACCCTACTGAACACCTTTTGAAGAAGTGATTTATTAGAAGCGTCTTCCGAGCTTCCTTCCTTGACATTGGACTGAATTCCTTTTTTGAACTCGTCCGCAACGTCTTTACCCACAACATTCAAAAATTCAGGGACGGTGTCCAAAAGAAGCGCAATTTCTTCCAAAGGTTTGAAACCACAAAAGCCGGTGAACAGGGTAACGGCGATGGCCATTTCCGGCTTGTGGTTGTCGTCCGGGTAATTCTTTGGGTCATTAAGGTGGAGTTTCTTAGCAAGAGTCTTATCCGGATGAGCCTGAATTGAGAGGACCTTCTGAATGGAAAGAACTTTGAAAAGGAATGGAAGCTCCTTGCCAAATTTGGAAATGATCTGTGAACCTAAATATTTTTCGGGGTTTTCCTCAATGATCTCACGAAGAGTCTTTTTGGTGTTTATGTTATAAGAAGGCACCTTTGGGTGAGTTCCCATCCAGAGCTCCGCGTAGGGCGTGGAGGAAGAGATTTCAAGAGAAGGGGTTGTAGCTTTTGCAAACTGGGCGACCGACGAGGTGAGGCCGGGTTTACCCCAGGCATATGTTTGGAAGCCTGGTTAGTACAGTCAACGGAGCGAAGCGAACTGTCAAAGTAAGGAGTCACGCGTAAAAGATCACATGAGAAACGTGCAAGTAAAGCCAATAGTGGTGAGCGATCACGTGATGAACTGTGAGCCTGAAAATGCCCTTCAAAGACATCATTCAGACATTATATTCAAAAGGACTGCGTGAAATATGACAACGAGGAGGTCTCATATAGTAGAGACTCAAAGGATGAGAAAGTCAAGGTGATAAACATCAGATGAGTAGCGAGATGTAGTGCATCAAGGAAAAAGATATCAGCGACAGTTGGTTGAAGGAAAAAAAACGATTGGGCATTGGTCAGCATACTACCAGGATAATAGGGGCTGTACACATTTTCATAGAAAGTACCAATGTTTCATATTTCGGATGTGTCAAAGTCCAGGGGTCCAGTCAAATAAATACACATATAAATAAACAAAGCCAAGAATATCAGCAGCAAGTCAAATAAAACAATTGAATAGTGTGCCAGACAACAGAACATTCACGTCAGAGAGCTGGTTCATTCGACAATACCAAATATCACGAAATTGAAGAATTTAGTGCTCACCTAATAATAGAATGCATACAGCCTCTTCGACTGAACCCATGAAAAAGCAGCTAACACCACAACAAATAACTAAACATCAACAAGCCAAAAGTGTAAAAGAGTTAAAACCAGTTATTCAAAATCTCTTAAGACAAAACTCAAGAAACATAACCTCCTTCCCCACGTTTAGTCCACTCACAACCCGTTCATTACTCATATTCCAGTAGAACTGAAAAACAAAAAACAAAAACGTCATGATGGAAAATTACTGAAATCAAGAAGAACGCATAATCAACTCACCAGCTTGAATAGGGAACACTTTGTCAGACATTGTCAGTTGTGTGAGTTGTTATCTGAAAAATATCGTTATTAGTACACGTGCACCTCAACAATGCAGAAATGGGCTTAAGCTCTTTGTTGTTTTATGTGAACTTTAGAGTGATGCTAGCATATGTTGTCTTGGTGTTGCTTACTTAGTTGAAAGTTCATTCGTTCCTTAGTTCGTATGTGAGTTGGTGTGTCAAATGGACCGAGTAAGGAGATCTGCTTTGCCTAGCGATTGTGAGGTATTGCGATGTGAAGCTTTATCCGAGTATATATTCATTCATTGCTTCTTTTTATAAAATTGAGTGATACCTAGGGCTTATGTGTACTCTGAGTTTAGGATTATTAGTGGCGCATCACGTACCCTTGGGTCTTCTTAAAGTGCAACACAGCCTAGCTGGGGCATCTTTGTTTTCACTGTGAGGTTTCTGTAAAAAGATGGAGATGTATTTATACGGCTATCTACCGCAAAAGTAGGGTCATAACGTCATGGTACCCAGGTGCACCAAAGAAAAAAATAATATAATCCACACAAAAAATTGAATATTTTTGTATCAAATTTTTTCCAATGTTTTCTGAGATAAACATCAAACGACTCTCCATGTACTGGTGTTCCAAGAATAAAGCTACTAGTTTTCACTATTATGCAACCAAATAATATCCTCCTTGAACAAACATGCTAATTGGCTTCATAACATTCTGTTTCAAACAAAAACCACTAGTAAATGCCATATATATTACTCTAATAACTGTAAGTTGATGTATACACATGCATACACCCGCATGAACCTGCTGACGCGTATCAAAACAAACAAACAAATCACCATAAAGTCGCGTTGAACTTTAAGACTCCACTCAAAATACTAAACCAAAAATTCTGGAGCGTTATCTCATAACTCTACTAATGTATCCACTGCTCTAACATAGCACAGGGTTACCCCTGTGACAGCAAACTTTGAGAAAAAAATTTCTAAAAAATTTCCAAATTATTTTTGACAACACGTCGATAACGCAATGTCTCTGGAAATTGAGAATAACATTGCGAATACCCAAAAAACAGGGGGGCCCCACCCTCCCCCAACCTACACTTTTCAGCAGAAAAGAGCCTTTCTTATCCTCTTCCACGATCTCGGGCTTTCACGTACCGATTTCCTCGAGCAAATCAATGAGAAGCTCGCTAAACAAGGGCAGAGAACAATTTCACGCGCATCTTTGTGCAACTGGCTCAAAAATGAGCCTGCTATAATGTTGAGAGGAACAGACACCTTCGGAGGTAAAAAGACTCGCAGCACCAATCAGGCTTTCCCGAAATCTCGCAGAATTGCATTTTCTGCAGTTGTGCAGCACTTGGACTCAAAGGGTTCTGCCAGTGCCGCGCAGGTGCAGGAGTACTGGACCGACATTCTCTCTGATTTCCCCCAAGAATTGGAGCAACTACATGCTAAGGGCCTTAGCGAAATTCCCTCGGATTTGGTAAGAACCCTTCTTCAGGACGCGGGAGGTGTGTTCATCAAGAAGGCAGGGCACTGTCAAAAAGTCAATGACGCGCTTGTCGAGCATACCAAAAGACACGTCTCGGAAATCAGCAAAAGTTTCTACGATGACTGTATCTTCAATTATGATGAATCGGCTTTCTACTATCAGGTTGCGCCTGGCAAGAAGATCGGCAGAAAACACTTCAAAGGAATGCCCTTGGAAGACAAGAAGAAGCGAATGGCCCTCTCTGTGTTGGTCAATAAAACCGGTACTAAAAAGCAAATCTCTTTGACTGGTGAAAAACCTAACCCTAGAGACGGGTTCAGTTACCTTCAAAATCAAAGACCGTTCGACTATGAGATAGACGAAAACTCTTGGACAAACAGAGACTTGTTTGTGAAGATGTTGAAGGAGCTTGACCAGCAAGCTCTCAATGAAAACAAAAACTACTTATTAACTCTAGATGCTTTCCCTGCTCACTTGCTCTTTGTGCAAACCGGAGAAGATGCTAAGCGGTTTGTTTTGAACGATGATTACGCAAAGCACGTGGTCGAACTCACAGCTTCCAAAGTGGTAGCCTTTGCTGAAGCAGGACGCGCTGTGCCTCAAATCTTTATCCCTAAGAACGTCAAGCTTCTCTATTACCCTCCCGGTACTTCGGTCTCATGCCAACCTTTGGCTGCGGGGCTTTCTGACATCCTCAAAATCAGAGCCTCAAAGTGGCGTATCGAGCACTGTATAGCACGTGTCGGGGGAGTTGAGGGCCCAAGGGCCTTTAAGTCCAAGCTTACTGAAGCTGCGGAAGGTATCCTTTGGGCTTTTGAGTCATTGAGCGCGGAAACTATAGTGAATTACTTTAAGAAGTGTGGATTCTACGGGGAAGCACAAGCCACAGATGAAGTGACTTTGGAGCTCGAATCTGCAACAACCGAACTTACGCGGGTTTTGGGAAGCTACTACAAAAACTTCTCCGAACCGGATGTTACGAAGAAAGTGTCCTATTTCTTTGACGAGGTGTTGGAGGCCCCCGTACTCTCGAAAAACGTTTACTTGGAGTTGGAAGGAAGCTTGGGATTTGTTGACGAATTACAAGACAAAATGGAGCTCCATAAAAAGAAAATGGGAGGGAGAATCGAGAAGGACAAAAAGAAGCGCAGTTTTGCGTTATTCAAGGAAAATGGCGACCCTAATTTCTCGCTTGATATGTACTCTAGAGTGGTTAAGTGGTATAATGCCGTGCACGAATTGGACCTTCGTACAGAGGAAGTTGCCAAGGGGCTTGGCTGCGAGGGCGCCGCCTTGAGTGCAGCCGTGAAGGCTATGAAAGAGTTGGGGGAAAAGATGAGCTCTGTTGACGAGAATGATGCAGTGGAGGGGGTAGGAAGTGTAGCTGAAAGTGTGAGTGCCATCATCAATGGGGACGGGGATGCTGAGGAGCAGGAGATGACGGAGGAGCAATGATTGTTTTGGTTTTTGTGGGTAACTCTAGTTATTTTGTGTAATGCTGTGTATGTTATATCAAAGAATTTCCGTGTAACAAATGCTGCCCTTTCTCCGATTGGCTCGAAAGTCGCAAACTTTCAGCCAATATATGAAAACTACATGTAATTGATTAAGAACGCTGACTGAAGACTAAACTCCTTCAACTTTATGGAGCGAATTTGACTTTTCAGGAAACGGTGCTCAGCAACTAAGTCTTTGGGACAGGGCATGGTCCGTAAATATCTAGTGAATAATGAAGTGTGTGTTCTCAAGGTCAAAATCTCTCAAAGCAGAAGATTCATCGGGAGTTCGTTCTCATCAAAATTGGACCTTACTTACGACTAGTGCGAAGATAAGATAATTGAATCCTCTGCACCTTGCTGATCAGTTTTGTTTAAGAGCCTGCCCTAGGACATTCTAACCCTACTCATCTTCAAATACTTCAGTATCGAAAAACAGGGTTTATTTTTGCCCTTAAATACGCGAAAGGGTTTACCCTTTCGAAGCAGGGCTACCTCCTTCATTGTGCCAATGATCACTGTAGTACTGCTTAGTACGATGTAACGAATTCACATCAATTTGTAGGGTGGTTCGCTTTCTAAGCAGCCGTACTAACCGCCAATGATTTCCTTGTTTCATTTTTTCTTAGCATCTTATACAGTATAAGAATCATTCAATCGAATATTATGTAGGCCTCAAAAATCTGAGCAACTTATATCTTACAAGTCATGAGATCTCATACTCTAGGCCTGAACTACCTAAACCCATACAAATAGGTTTTCCTCTATTTTCGAGCACTCAAAATAGAATGTCTCACCTTGACCTCAAATGAATATCATACAAAAATACCTCAAAACATGTATGAAATTTGGTTCGAATCGCATGGAATTTTCACCGATAAAAAGAAAGTGCTCTTTAAACAGGACACTCCAAAAAGTTGTTCCCTAAAACATCCTCAAGAAATTACATGACCCGACCCGTCGAAATTAGACCCTGGATACGTGGTGTACGGGTGCAGATTGACACATTGATGCGCTATAGAACTGCAAAAAAGCTGTAGATAAGAAAATGAGGACCCAGGGGAAAAAACAATAGTGATCAGAAACTAAAGGTACATAAGGCCCATATTCCCCTCATTTCAAGGCAACGTGTTCTGTAAACGTTAGATAAGACGTTTTAGTTTGAAATGGTGGGTCTAAATCATGCAGATGTCTGCATATGTGGGACAGCTTCTCCTGCAGATGATTACATGTGGGACATCGCAACTGAGAACACCACCTAGTGGGCGTAGCGAGATGTCAATCTACTGGATGAAGTGGTTTCGTAAGCTAAATAAAAAGAAACCGGTATAATCATTTGTTAGGAGGTGAAGACGTAATTCCTATTATTCTCTTTTGGGAATGCTGTGCGCAAACTCTAAAAATCTGCACATAGTGCGCCAATGCACCTGTAGTGCCCAAAAAGGAAACGCCGATCAATTGAAGACCCTTCTGATGAGCATGAGCGGGCTTTGCTACCGATTATGATCCGTTCTATAGTTCGAGCTCTTAGCCTTTCAACTTCATCGCTATCAGAGCGTACTTCCACTTAGCCATGATTTATAGTGCCAATACAAGTTCGGAGGCAATTACCATAGCGGTCTCTTTTTACCATCTGTTCGTAGTACTTGTTCTTTGAGGACATGTGTAAGAATTTTGCGTCTAACATTATAGTACAATCTATAACAAGAGAACTATATCTGCCGTCTATGGATAGTGTACTTGGAAAGTTTTCCGCTTTAGACTTCTTTGATCTTCAATCTTACGAAGCTTATTTTTGCGAACGAATCGAGGATGTCCTTTTGACCAAACGTGAGAGTGTTAGCCAATATCATAAGAGCGAGTCAATACAAGTAGTGGACATTGTACTATATGAGCTTCCCGTGGATGACTTGATACCACACGCGTGCATGTCAAGAGCGCCTATTTTGTTGGCACTTGGCATTAACCTGCGTCAGCGTTGATCTGAGGTACATGAGGCACTGAATAATAATCTATGGATAGGATAAAGACTGAGGTCAGAGGTATAGTATAGATTTGATGTGTGTAGTATGGTCATTTTCTATATACAGATTAAACTTGTTTTCTGAGAAGTTCAGGTTACACTTTCGGTATAATCTATATTCCTTTTGCTATATCATCAGAAGTACTGCGCGTATAATCTGGGTACTGGTACCACTCAAATGATATAGCATTCCTTCTGAACCATATGAGCTATTTGGTCAGAAATAGCACAAGCATCTAACAGTATCCCCAAGAACATGCAATAGTATACCGTGCTCTCATAGTGGGACACTCACTCTCCAACTGATCGATGAGTCCATACAAGACATCCTTAATTTGACGTAGAAAAGAAATCAGAAAAATAAAAGAATTCCTTTCTGATTAGAAATGGGGACGAATTTACAGAGAGTTTGCAATTGTGGCTGCTGTTTGAGAATTGCTCATTTAAGTGTTTTGAGACAGTTTGAGATGCTTGAATATTTAATGGAATTCATGAGATGGCCGGGACAGGACTTTCTGGATATATCTGAACAGTCTTACTCACATTAAATGTCAACTATCAAAAAACAGTTGTCGTTGTCCATCTGTCAAACACTGCCGAACCTCAGGGTCGGAGATCGCCGAAGATGTCTTTGAATATCAGACCTATGGACTCGTTGACATGGCCGTGTCCTATCCGTGGAAAGCTAACGCCATCGTCTTGGATATAGAAGCTTCTCTACAGCAGCATGCCAAACACAATCAATTAATACATATAGTCAAACGCCGGATTCTTATCCCCCAAAATGATCTGTCTTCTCTGACTCAACTCAGCGAAGGAGGTCTTGTACTCGTTGGTACGTTTCAAGCGATTCTGCTTGCGCAACTCCAAATAGTACATGACCATCAGAACAACCCCAATAATCAAAAATGCAAAACCCGTAGCATAGCCCGAGGTATACTTAGCAGCATCTTTCAAGAAAGGGAAGATACTGATCATCCCTCCTAAACTTCCAAAACTCACCATCATTGTGATACCTATGTTCTTTCTGGTGTGGCCTCCGAGATTTGTTGTGGCCCAGCAGATGAGAGCAGGATATGTTGCGTATCCTGCAGCAGCCAAGATAAAGCACCCAGCGTAATTTATGGTACCTGTCTTGGAATGGAGGCCCGGTGTGTACATGAGTGCACCTCCTACAACCGTCAAAAGACAGTTGCCCAACGCGAAGGGGAATCTGTAGCCCGCCAAGTCAGAGAGATAAGAGCACGCATTCACATACACAAAAGCGGCGATCCACGGAAACACAGATCTTTTGTTGGCTTCTGCTACAGTTTTTCCTGTGGCCTGGTTGATGAGAACAGCCTCAAAGAAGGCGTAACAGTAGGAGGCGAAACACATACCCAAAGAAGCCAAGGCTGGGTATAAAATAAGAGGGTCCTTGAACATCTGGAACAATTCTGATGGCTGCACTTCCAAGTCGAACCCGGATTTACCTTGGTATATTTCAAGTTTCTTGACCAAGAAAGATGTTTCGTCGTCGTCCATGAATCTAGCATTTTCTGGGAAATCTGGAATGACAAAGAAAAGGACCACTGCCACGAACATGGCGATCGCACCTTCGATAATCAACAACCAGCGCCAGTTCTCCCAGCCGTTTTTACCAGTAACGTGCAAATCAATGGCGTAAGCAATGGCACTGCTCACGGCTCCCGCAACGCACATGAAGGAGTAAATGAACGAGAATCTGATTTGCGATTCACGCTTCTCGTAGTACTGTGCAAGAATGTAGTAAAGGGCGGTCTCCACACCGGATTGGAAGAGACCGTGAAGGAACTGGCAAGCAACAAATTGGCCGTACGTCTTAACCCAACCTGTGCACATGGTGATCGCTCCATAGATGATGACAGAAAGAGAGATCCAGAAGTGCGGTCTTACCCGCTTAAGAATGATGTTGGATACGAACTGGAAAGCAATGTAAGGAGCGAAGAAGGCGGCATACACACTGAAAAACTTGATTTCAGAGATTCCAAGACTCAAATAAATACCTTCAATCTGAAGAATACCGATATTGGACCGGCAAAGAAACTGGACAAACACGATAAGTGCAAAGGGAAGCATCACATACATGTCGATTTTGCGAACAAGGGCTTTCTCGTCCACCTTGTAACGGACCGAAAGCTCGTGGATTCGGAGTTTCTTTGTGTCCTCAGAAGCATAGAGGTTGTCCACTATTGGCAGGATCTCCGGCTCGAGCACACCGTGCTCGAACTCGTTATAGTTTTTTTCATACTCCATGGCGGCGATACCTTGAGTACTAGAGTGCGAAGGGACCGCACTATATTTAAAGGGCATGGTGATCTGCAAGATGCATGCAGAGCACATCATTATCTGAGAACCTAGTCCTGTAGCTGTGCATATTTTTACACAGAAATACAGACATTGAAGATATTTTGAAGTTGCTAGTACTCTTGAGCACTATTTGTTGTCAAAACCTCCAAGAACTTGTTATCGACATTCATGGGTTGTGGGACGCTGATGCACGCAGATCTGTCCCGAAATTCCACTTTGCATGCATAATTAAAGGAGACGCCGATTTACGAATTTGACGGTGATCCTCAAAGGCTGGAGTTCAACCACCGCGGGTACATGTACGGCCGTATTAATACGAGGAAAATATAGTGTCAAAGGTTATAGTCATATGCTTAAATTGAATGAACGCAAAAGCTGATTGCCGCGGATAGAGATAATCTCCAAAGTCCAACAATGAGTGGCTGCCTTGACACAGAAGTCGTACGTTAGCATTTTCGAGTCTGGTACGATTCCCATGTACACATGAATCTGCTATGGGTTGATCTCCTTCTCGAAACTTTCTGGCAAAACATATCACGAATGAGAAGGGTAGGAATCGAAGAAACAATAGACAAATCATTAACAGCGATACAAACTTTATGTCTAAATTACTACAGCACCTGGATTAAGTTTGCTTTCGCATCACAAGACTGAGACAAGCTAACTTTTTCCGTTCGAAATAAGGTTAAGGGTTGGTCTATTCGAGAAATTGAGGCTCCGGTGCCGTGCCAGGATTTCAATTCCTATGTAGATACTTTATTGATAGGAAAGCTTGACGTAAATCAGGATCCACAGTAATGTGAACAGTACCCTAATTAGGACATAGCTTAGGAAGATCGGCACAGGCACACAGTTTCAACTGACGGGGGTAGGTAAGATAGCTCATAGGCAGAATACAGTAAAGAATATAGGAACAGTCTACAACTTTCTTTTCTGAATATTGAAGTCCTGGATGTATATTAGAGTTCATGCATATTTTATATATTAAACTCAAGTTTCATATCAATATAGTAATTATTGATAAGCTACCCCTCCAAATCCTCTCTAAGATAGGATCCGTTAAACGGTCTTATCTCAAAGCACGGTTGATTTTTTTTATGTGGTGGTAGAAATCTATCTGCACTTGATAGTTTCCGTTTCTTTGGACATCGGACTCGAGCATGTCGCATGCATGTACATAGACGGAAAAAGCAGACCCTTGTTGTATCTGGTTTATGTAAAGGGGGTGGCGATAATAATTTTTTCACAAGTGAACTCAATTTACAGTTTTTTATTCGTCTAATAAGGTCATGAGACAGGTGTCTTTGACAGTTGACGTGCCTTGGCCATATGAGTTTTCAAGAGGTATTTCTGATATTCAAGGGTTGTGCCTGGTGTGATGTTTGTGACTGCCATAATCCGTTATAAGCTTAATACGTCGAGTCAAGTGCTATACAATAGTACGAGCCTTATCCTCTTTTTGTTTTCTTAGAGATGCACTCCCGAAGGGCTATTTTCGGTTTTCCCCCACACAACGACTTTGTTAAATAAAATTTGAGAAACTTATAGCGAACTCATAAGCATAGGTTTCATATGATATATATATACGTGTGAGTTGATGCAGCCAGGTCCTCCACGACACTCATGAAGACCTTCCAGGCCGTACCTCTTTTACCGACCCATTAATAAAAAGGGACCATTGCGGTCTCCTACAAGTATATGTGCGTCGCTGATCGATAGTCTGAGCCTGGACCTGGATTTTACACAGTGTCGTATCATACATACTGCTGAAAGGGATATCCAAATTAAACTTATTTGCATTACATAGCTTAGTTTAGCCGTCGTCTCCACATCTTATGAAAACATCAAAGGACGATTTCTGCATTTCTTAAGTTAATTACTATACAAACCTACGAACAAACATCATGACTATAGTACATTTTTATATACAAATAACAAAAATAGAGAGCAAACAGTTAAAATACGAGAATTGGCCCCTTGAAAACAGAACCGTTTTTCACTTAACTTGGACTGCTATGAGAGCATCTAACTCTTGATTGAACCACTCTTTTTCGCTGCTCTTAGGGAAATGATCACAATGAAAACCCTATCAAAACAGCCTGCAACAAAAACTGACCCACCCAAAATCCCACCTTCCTCATCCTCTGCCTCTTCGTCTCCTCGTCAATAACGCTCTCCTCAAACGCATCGTAAACCCTCTCTGAGATGGCATCCATTAGCCCCGAATCGTAGATAGTCCATGATCCATTGAAATCCTTCATACTCTTCTCAACATCGCACTGGATATTCATATACGTTTGTCTAGAGTTAATGTACCCGATTATAGGCCGTATCAAAGCATAGTTTATGTAGGAGATGTCCCGCGGAATCCGGGCTTTCACATTATTGAGCTGCATCTTCAAATCAAGCAAAAACTTATCGTCGTCCTTGTAGTACTGTTTGTACTCACTCACGTACGGGGTGTCCTGTTTGGCCATGACTGCCTTGTATATTTCTCCTCCCACGATGTGGAAGAAGTCTTTCATTTTGAACATGTTTTGAGGCATTCTGACATCTCCCAACATATCAACTGTCCCCTTAACTATCCACCCAAAAGGTCCTTCAACCCCACTATTCAAATGGTCAACATTTAGTCCATCAATCCGGCACCTTGTTACTCCTTTATCAAGCCTATGAATAGTGAATAGCGAACCGTCATAGGATCCGTTGATATTAGCCGCCAGAAGAAAGTCTACCAATAACCAATTCTGACGGAGCCTATTAAGTTTGCAGTCATATATGCTTATGTTGAAGGGCCTGAACCCGTCAGGTTGGTACATGGTGACTAGTAAGTCTTCGATTTCAAATTTGCCAATATTGAAGTCGCCAGGCGAGGGGACGTTAAGATAATTCTTTGCGTCATCGTTCGGGTCCCACCGAACATGTGTTCTGTCAACTATTCCCCTAACTCCCAGCATAGACACAGACTTCAATATTCCTTTACCGTTAAGCCATTGAATCAACAGAACTTCTACGTTGATCTCGTCGAACGTTAGATCATACTGCGTGTAGTTTCCGTCGTCTAGCTGTTTGCTGACACCAGCGACTGCGGCAGCCTCCAGCTGACTTCCTTTGGCAAAGTACCTCATTTTCTGGGGTCTTCGCAGAACAAAACATCTCTTGAAACTGAAGCGACTCCACAGCCCCAGGATGCCCGCCTCCTCGAAAATGACAGTGAAACGCAGATTTCGGGTTATGTACCGTCCAGCTTCCCTGGCAGCAAGCTCCTTTATATATGTGGAGTTTGCATACACAGGCACCCCGATTACCGTGGCTGTCGCTAGAGTGTACACAGCTCTTCGAGTGAGTCTGTTCATTGTACCTTTGATATTATGTTACTGTTTCAAGTTTGATTTAGTGCGCAATCCTCAATCAAATCCTTAGAGCTTTGCTTATTCTTATCCTTGATCCTGTCCTAAATTTGAATGGGTGTCTCATGTAAAAGAGATCTAGGGAGCCTTCTGGTGAACTGATTAGACCAGCAGCTCAGATGTGAAACTTCAGGTCTTGAATGACTGATTTTGGGGCCGGTTGGAGGGCCTGACTTGCTTGAGAATATGCGAAATTTTTGAAAAATATTTGTGATGAGCTTGATGGGGGTTGACAGGTGAGGGTGGGTTTTTTGGTTGAAATTTTGATGAATTGTTATTTTAAGGAATACACATATGGTTTACTTGTCTTAAAGTTTTTCACAGGTTCTAAATGGAGTTGTTGATCCTCTTCGTCTGGTCACGTGGGTGTGCATACAGCATATAATACACCCAATACACATTTAGTTGAAGAATATTGTATGGTGTGGACCCAAATAGTCTGAAATCACCACTGTAAATCTTTCATAGAGTAGCAATGTTTTCCTATGTAGATTTTTTTGAAATTTATGCATTTATTCACCTGTAGGCTTTTAGGCTTACTTGGGTGCTGTGAGTATTGGTTAGTTATACTTCTCTAAGGGACCCAAAATGAGCCACGTCTTCACTGGCTTCTGTGAGCACTGCAAGCCCAAGTACGTAGACGCAGCAGCGACTGATACTCAAAGACGCAACCTTCCGTAGTTATTCACTGTGATACGAGATCTTCGAAGGGAGCACAAAAGTTGCACGTACGACTCAGGGCTTCCAGGCGCCAACACTTTTTTGTACTACTGCCATATAACCTTCTTCAAACAATGGATAAAGGGAACTTGTTTCCTAATATTTTGTAGGAAATTATGGGGTAGCGTATTTGTAGGCTAAGGTCTTCTCTGTTGCTCTTCACAGGAATCAAAAAATGACGAATGTCACAACATCAGAGGGTATTTTGTTACTAGATACTCGAGCACTTTTTAATATACATTTCCAGAAGATAGATTACTTTAATATATTATGAATCATGTTAATAAAAGCAGAACATCTCTCGAACATTGAGAAGCATCTGTAATCATTCGATATCTTGATTTTAGCTAAATAACAAACTCATATCGTCCCCAAGATATCTGCTACATTGAAGAAAATACTGGCTGCAGCCCCCTCGTCAATCAAGCTTCTGATCGCAGTCCCGCTGGTATCGGCATCACAGAAATTATCAGAACTGATACTTTCAGTTTTGTCAGTGTTGGCCAACACCTTCCAGTTTTGGTATATCTCGTCATTGTTCCCTAAAGGATTCACAGACGCAAAGAACAAACCATCGTTCGTGGCCCGCGCAAAGTCGAACACAAAACGAGCTTCTCTGGCCAACTCATTGAATACAGCAGAGTCAGTAGGGTCGATCACCTCATAGTATATCTTCAACCCGTTGAAAAGAAGATACGTGAAATCCAACAGGTCACGCCAGTAACGAAGTCCGTTAGGATAGTCTCTGTCGTAGATCCAGTCCCCAACATCTGTTCCAGATGCCTTGAGAAGCTTGGCCTTATCAAGATGAGCCGAGTCTCCGGTAAAGTTGTAAAGTCTGGTGTATGCAGCTAAGGCGGTACCTACATGGTACAGGTACTCAGCTGTATTTGGGGAGCTGGACCCATAGGAAATACCGTCATAGATCAAGTTCGAAGAGTTATCCCAGACAGTGGTGTACACCCAGTCCATGCACTTTTCTCCAAACTCAAGGTATGTTTCGTTTCTGTCAAGATTGTATAATCTGAGCATAGAGTTGGCTGATTCGGTCGTAGCAATAGTCGCAAGGTAAGTGTTGTCTCTGATGCGCCAGTTGACTCCACCGTAGTCATCGTTCCATCCACTCATAAGCCAATCCTTCATATCGTTAGCTGCATCAAGGTACGTAGAGTCCCCGATAGCCTCGTATGCCGTGATAAGGGCAGTAGCAACCTGGGCGTTGTCATCCCAGTAGCAATCATCGTCCTTGTTGGTCGTGGCACTGTAGCAATGGATAGACAGATCGTAGTGGTCTCTAAGCTGTGTATAAATCGCAGAGATGTTTGCTGTATATCTTCCAGGGAAAATCTTTTCACCATCGACGTATCCTTGGAGGATCACGGCAACGGCCCAGACAACCGGAGTGCTCGATCCGGAGCACGGCGACTTGTCAACGAAGCTGGACCCCGACCAAAGAAGATCGTAGGTTCTCTCAAGGATGTCATTGCCTTCGTCGGCCACCGTCACTGTGGGCATTCCAGAGTAGTAGGCGTACCCAAGAATGGAGGTAGGAATAAGCCCACTCCATGAGCTGGTAGCATCTCTCTTTGCAACGGAGGGAGTTGGCGGAGAAGTTGGCTCGGCTTTCGGAGCAGGTAGAGCACTGACAGATGCTAAAAGAAGAGAAAGTCTCATTGGACTACTTCTGAGATGTGCACTTGTATTTATAGGCTTTAGAGAAATCAGAACAGAAACCACGCATATGCGGGCTGACTATTCCGGATATATGGGATCTACTGTTTTTGGCATTAACACCTAATTGGCGACGCTAGAGGGGGTAGTATTTATTTGTGTACAATTGAAGGTGCCCCTGCAGCGTTTATTGGTGTGCCTTAAAATTGGTGGTCCCTGGCCAGGATTTTTTGTCAACCCTTCAAACATTCATCTACCCTGATTCAAAAATCAATCATTCGTAAAGTAAACATCAATCCCAGCTATTCCACAACTCTAACCTGAACTTTAGAGCCTACACGTTAGTTACTTCATCTATTCTTGCTTCCCCGTACGTACAGAATCCCACATCAAAGAGCCACCTCATTTAGGTACAGTAGTGGGCGGGCTAGTCTGTTTTGAGGTGTGAATATAACCAGGTGCAGAGTGCAATTGTCTTTGTTGTCTGACAACAATAATCATGCTCCTGTATGTTCCTGAAGGATTCGAATCAGTTTAGCAAGCTTGAGCATTCAAAGCACGTTTTGTAAATAATGACTGCATCATATTCTCTGGTCACTTTCTGTCGTTTGCTGTGACGGTTCAATACTACTTTCCTGAAAAGTCCTCAAAGAAGCTGAAATCGGTTCGAGCTAAATCTGCTTTCCGGAAATAGTTAGCTTCTTAGTGGAATTATCTGCAAGGTACGTCTGAGCAGAACCTCATAGGATGTAGTGCCCTGGCTATGACTTTGTCTAATGAGAACAATAGATCAGTTGCAGGTGCATATAGCGGATGACTTGGTGAGAGACCTTTAGCGTGGAGATGAGGCTTTAAAGTAAACAATCAAAGTGAGTTGCTTAGGAAAAATGTGGCTCTTTCATACATCCAACTTTCACTCCTCAAAGTGCATATTTAGAATTGGTGACATTCCATTAGTTTACCCTTTTGGAATGCGTGCATGAGAAGACATCCTAATAAGTGCAGACGTATCTCGAAGATACACTTAGGTTCCTTGATGTTAGCTTATTTGTCATACTAGTGTAAGTGTAAACAATGGAGGGTTTTGGAGGGCGAAACGTGGCACTAGATTAGTTTTTATGACCTTATTGGGAGTTCTTGTTTTTTGGGATTAGGTCATTTTGAAGAGCCCCAAAACTTCAAATGAAATTGTAATTTCTGGTGGTATTGACAATACACCAGTGTTAGGTATTTTTTTGATTGTAGACATGAGAGGATAAGTGTTTGACACAGATCCGAATGTCGATTGTTTTGAAAGGGTACGCACTGAACAAAGTGATCTGGAGAAGGAATATGGAAGTGGAATATTGAAGTAGAATATTGAAGTAGAATGTAGTAGATTGTAGAAGTTTATGAACTCTCAAAAAATAGCTAGGTGCCTTTTGAAGTTTTAATGTTAGGGCGTACTTATCAAAATGCAGGATGATGATTAATTCTTACCCAAGCTTTTTGATTTACTAGCACTGGGGTGCAATGGGTAGAGGAATTAGTGATGAAGAGCATCAGCCCTACTGGAAGTTACCGTCAACCATCTGTTGAAAATTAGTGGACATCAGTTCTCGTACTAGGCACGTTTAACTAGTTTCTTTAACTCAAAGTGACTATTCACCATATACTAGATGGTCAATCTCAATAGATTTGCTTTCTGTTAGTTGTTTAGTTGAAAAATTCATTTTTGAGATTTTGCGAATGAAGAGAGTTTTTTTTCCTACCCTGTTCTATTGTCTTGTGGATATGCCAAGAGAAAGTGGTCTATACACATAAAGAAGGCATGATCTTCCGCTAGTGGTGCTGGCCAGCAATGAATATAGCCACACTGATAGTCAAAGCATCTGAAATAAGTTTACGGTTGGCTCGCATCTTAGTGGGTAGCGTCTATCGCTCTTACAAAAAGCATTGGCTAAGATTTACCATTTCTAATTATGATAAGGTAATATTCGGTGTCAAGCCAATCTCCTTGGCATCTGATAATTACACGATAAAAACTAGCTACAGTCTCAGTAATACATTTAAGCGATAGCTCTCATAAATATGATTTGTCCTAATAAGAGTTATCCTGGGGCACACATACGTACATGCCGTAAACTCTAACACACGAGATCTACAAGACTACTTATATATGCAAATATAGTTGAACAATATACAAATATATATAGACACAGGTGTAGCCAACAATATAACCAACCACTCTTTGCTTGACTATCAAAAAAAATTCATCAAAATTCCGTGATCTACGACTTTTCATTCAATGGTACCTTGTTTCATTTACAACACGAACGCTATTATGAGCTGAAAAAATTGCCTCAGACAAAGCCATTGAGTAGCATTACATCATATTAAAATTCAAGTTTAAGTATATACCCCAAATCTTGCACACACTATAGTAATGCATTCATGCCATATACACAGGAGGTCAATTGACATACAACTTTTGAATATACATACATATACATATACAGATACTAATGTACTGAACAATCAATCATGATCGAGCAAAGCGATCTGCTCATGGATACTTCCAAATAAAATTTCAAATCACCAAAAAATCACCACCAAAAAATCACCCAATACACCCTCTACGACCTCATCCACACCCCACTAAACCCCCCCCAAAAAGCAACAAATCAATTCTCCTTACAAAAATAACCAGCATTGTCCAAAAAAATAGCCCACTAATTTCACCGATTTTCCCCCCCAACCCCCTCTAGATCACAAAATGAGTCTCCCCTCTATTCTCGCCCTGACGCTTCTGCCAGACCCCGCAGTCCGCCAGCTAGCAGAGAAAGAGCTTCAGGCCAGGTCCTCTTCTGGCGAACACCTTCTTGAGTGTGTGGCACTCGTCACTCCACTGACCCCCCCCGACGTGCAGCTAGCCTCGCTTATCCATGTCAAAAACTCGGTCGCCCGCGGCTGGGAGAACGACATCGAAAAACAACACAAGGAGCCCCTCATTGCCGCCATCCTTGAGTTGGTCGCGGCGTCGGTCGACTCTCCTAACCCGTTGCTAATAAGCATGCGTAGAAATCAGCTTCTCCCCATCATGGACAACGTCATCCAGCTGGACATACGCACAGACAAGGTCCAGGTTGGAAGGCTCCTTGAGGCCGTAGTCGCCGCCCTGGCGTCCAGCCCCGGTCACGTGTACACGTTGGTCTTCTGCATCATGTGCTACTGTCGCTATTTCAGATGGCACCATAATAAAACTAGAGGCGAAAAGTTCGATAGCGTAGTACTGCAATTTTTCCCTGACTTGGTTCAACTAGCCGCAACCTTAGTGGATCTGGATCTGGAAGTTTCCCATGAGACTTTGAAGCACGTGCTCAAATGTTTCAAATTCGCAACTTATAGCGACCTCCCGCTTCCCCTCAGATCAAAAGAAGCCTGCCTTCCTTGGGTCCATTTGATGTTGCGCGTCATCACAACCAAGCCGGGTAACCCGGTGTACGTCACGTGCCAGAAGTGGAGTGCTGCAAATTTATCAAGAATTTTCTCTAAATATGGAACTCCGGGAAGCAACCTCTCGTCGTCCGAAAGAAGTTATCCTGATTTTTGTATTTTTTTTGTGAATGACGTAGCACCTGAAATCACAAAGACTCTTTTCCAGTTGGTTCTGGGCCATTGTATGGGGGACCTCATAGAGCCTTCCCCGCTTTGTCACATACTCACATTTCTAGATACAGCTGTAAAGATTGATACGCTATGGGCAGAATTCTTTGTGCCTAATTTGGAACCACTTGCAGCACACTTTCTTTTTGGATTGGCGACGATCTCCCAAGAAAATCTTCTCCTATCCGAAGAGGACCCTCTAGAGTATATACACTGTGTAGTTGATATATTCGACAGAGAAGCAGGGGTGCCAGATTTGGTGGCCCTCAATCTCATAACAACTTTAGCAGAGATGAGAGGTAAGGAGTCACTTCCTCTAATACTCTCTCTTTGTCAACACAAAATTTCTGAAGCTGCTAGTCAGTCTTCCTTGGATAGCGCAAAAACTATCGACGCTGTATTCCGTATTATTGGGGCGGTCTCACACGTTATCTCCAATCCCAAAAACCAACTCGAATCCGAGGTTTCTCTTCTCTTGGAACACCATGCTGTTCCGGCACTTGTAAATAGATACACTTTCCTTAGAACCCGGTCTCTTGAGCTTCTTGCTAAGTTTCTGATGCTCGAGCTCCCATCAGATTTGATCGACCTCATATACCAAGGAACCGTCCTCAATCTATTCAGCACCGATACCTCTTCATTTCTGTCAATCAACGCTTCACCTGTCGAGCCGGGTGACCCTCTGCTCTTACCCGCCCAGGCCCAGGCGGCCCTCACGTTCCAAGCATTTTTGATAGGCGAGGAATTCCGCGACCGCGCCGTAGACGACGCCGTGCACGTGATGCAGACCTTGCTTGGTCTCCTGCGGGCCGTGGACTTGGATATGCTTCTGGGGGTGATGCAGGAGGTAGTAGAGCACTATTCCGAGCAGCTTCAGCCGTTTGGAGGCGACCTTATGCGGAGCTTGGCAGCCCAAGTGATGGGTGTTTTTGAGGAGGAAGAGGATCCAAAGGCCATGGATTCAGAAAGAATTTTATTGGTCAACGGAGTGTTAAATACCATGATCACTGTGTTGCTTTCTTTTGAGACGTCCCAGCAAATGGGGGCTGAGCTAGAGAAGGCCTACATATACGTCGTAGAGGTCATATTTGATAATAGAATTGACGACTTCTACACTGAGGCGTTTGAGCTTTTGGAGAGCAGCATGTATCTTAGTAAGCAAGTGCTGGAAGCTGTTTGGAGAGTGTTTCTGAACAGCATTGTAGAGCGCAATTTTAAACACACTAAGACAGACTGTACCATTCTCACCTATCTCTCTGAAGCAAAAAGTTTCTTGAAATACATAGTGATGTATGGGTGGGAATCGATGTCCGACCATAGTATGCAACAGTACTGTGAATTGCTTGGGATCATTCTCAAGGACGGGTACTTGCCCGACGAGATCGAAGAGCGGTATGTAGAAGAACAAAATTTGTGTGTTTACTGTGATTTGGCCAGCAATTTTATCCTCTCTCTTAAGCAAAGAGCGAGTCCTGTGATTGGTCAGCTTGTGAGCCACGGAATTGCCTCTTACCTCACAGGCTTCCGCAGAAGAGCGCGGCGGTCCAGAGGTCTGGATCCGGCAGTGGAGAAAATGAGAGGGTGTATATGCAGTTTGATTATTTCTGGCCTAGTGTATCTGCGGGAGGGCACGCTTCAAGTGTTGGCAGACAGCGAATTTGAAGGCAGTTTTTTTGACATTTGGAGTGACTTGCTCAGTAGAAACAGATATACAAAAGTCCACCAGCTTAAACTTAGTGTTTTGGGTTTGGTGAGTGTTTTGGCAGGGGGAGGGGGCGACACTAAGAAGTGCTTCAAAATGCTCGCTTTTTGTCTCGGAAGCTTGCCAGGGGCCCAGAGCCAGCAAGAGACTCGCCAGCGCTCATTTGAGCAGGCGCAGGCGAGCTTCGACGATTTAGACAGACTGTACGCAGAGCTGCAGTTTGGGCTGGGCTTGGAGGGGCTGGTGCTTCAGCTGGGCGAGTTTTTGAGCTTTTTGCGGGCGGAGAGCGAGCGCGTAGAGAGCGAGTTGGGGGGGTACGAGTTTGCCGGGGAGGAGTATTTCGACGACGATGAGGGGGGGGAGAGTGTTTTGGATGTGGTGGATGTTTTGGGGGTGGTGCGGGATTCGTTGCGGAGAGCGGATTTGGGGGAGGTGGGGTTGAGTGGGGGAGAGAGGCAGGTGATAGAAAGAGTTCTATCATAGCTAACAAAGCGGGCTGCGATAGGAGATGTTTATTGCTATTCTCATCATATCAAATCATATTTCACACTAGTATTTCAGTTGCTAATTATCATGAAGATATCACATTTTTGTCATCTCCTCATTCAAAGGTACTCTTTCAAATTCGGGATGTTTTATGAGTTCCTGTTCTTCCTCGGTTTTAATCATACTAATCAGTATTAATATTAGAAATGCTAGTTTGTGTGTAAGCCTATTATCGTTGTTTCTTGTTGTTATTAAGCTTTGGTGTGACAAAATCCTACAAACAAAACCAATCGTAATATATTAGCACTCTATCTCTTCGCCAATCTCTCCCTCAAAGCCTTGTCATATGCGTGTACGTACAACCCCCTCACCCCCCTCGTTAATAAAACATTGACAGAGTTAAGTATAATCTTCTTCTTAAAGTCTTCAGAACCTTTGTCATTCTTGTGCCCCATGAAAGCTGCATTGTCCTCGTACTTATCCACTAAGATCTTGACAGAGTCAGTTTCTGGGTCATAAGAAACACTCGGACCTAGAATAACACCGGCCCAGTTCAAATCAAAACCTTGGATTGTATATACACTGCCACAGTATTTATGACTGTCACTTTGCTCTGCCCAAGGCTCAACCAACTGCGGAAGATACTTGTCCCAGGGTATAGAAAATTCGCCGTCATCGCATTTCACATGGTACTGTTTCTGATCATGTCCTGTTCCAGTACCTTTTTTTGGGAGTCTGTATGGAAAATCATAAGTGGATAGGAGTCTGCATGCTCCGAACTCTGAGTTTTTTTTCATGAGATCACTATACAAATCCCCAGCTTTCTCATATAGTTTGAAATCAAAAGCTTCGTTATTTCCTGCTTCGAGTTTCATATGATTAGATTTTGGAAGAGGCAAAATCTTACCACTAGACAAGCCAGTAATCCAGTCATAAACATCCTGGTCAGCCTTCATTCTGAACTGCTGATCCAACAGATGTATCTGAGAGTCATTAGAAATCTTCTTCATTAGCGTTTCGTACTTTTGTTTGTCCCAGAGTGAGTCGAACCTGAGCGATTGGTCAGGATCAAACACTACAATCAAAACTTTAGATAGTTTAGCCAACTCTTCAAGTTGGTTATCTTGAAGAAATCTCTTGTATGCATTCCTTTTAGAAAGAAGAAGATGGGCCTCGTCTACAAGCACTATATCTACCTTTTTCTTTTCTTTGTGAAGTCGGTTTATCAACAGCGTAGGTCTCTGGAGATCAGCCTTCTTGATATGAGGCAAACTAGCTGTAATTCTATGATACAACTTCAACATTTCTGCGTGGTTTACAACCAAATAGTTTTCAGTGTTATAAAAAGGATTAGGCTCTCCAGGTGATTTTATTTTTGCAAGTTTTTGGATCAGATTGAACAAGTAGTTGAGGACAACACTCTTACCCGTTCCAGGGCCTCCTTTAATAGTGTATATCGCCGCTGTATTTCCTTGTTTAACCCCCTCCGCGAGATTAGCTTTACAAAAAGATATTATTCTATCACAGAGCTGGCTTTGGTTAGGGGAAAGCGCAACCTGGGAAAGACGTGCAATTGCATTCAGCAACACGTTCATAGGCTTTTGGGGTGGCTTTTTGGAGCGTGGAGTGCTCGATTTGGAATTCACCATTTCTAAAGTCCGAGGTTGAAATATGCACAATTGAAATCAAATTATTTATACTTGAAAATAGGGTCACTGGCGGGCTTCCTTGAACGTGTTCGAGAATTTATGTCTTGCCGTAGAAATTTTCAGGCCTTAAAATGGGATTCCCAATGTTTTCATGTTCATAGGTGTTCTGTAGGCTCATTAATTTCGGTTTATGATGTGCTTCTCGGACATAAGAGCGGATGTAAATAATGTCTTAAGCAACGAGTAAGTCTCTGCTAGCTTTGCTTTTGTGATTTACCGTTTGAGTTAGTTTCAAGTTTTCAATCAATTTATATGTGTCATTCTTTCATCAGTATTTGACGACTCCATTGCAAATTTAAACATGTCTCCTGGATTTTACGAAAATTGAGAAACAGCTTTCTCTGCAATTATCTTCATGAGTAGTAATATAATGAATATTGGAATTTTGTAAGTTAAATTTCCTGATTAAGTTCCGTTCGAGAAAGTTAATTGTTTCCTAAATCATAAAATATAAGCGCACTTCGAGAGACCATGTGTATGCACTAACTATCCAGCCTGATAGAATCGAAATTACATTCGAGTAACAAAATTGAAGTCGCAAAAATTGGGACATCTGAAGGTGACTCAAAGCATATGTGAATTTATATGAATTGCCATCCTAGATAACTTAGCGTGACAGAACCTTCAGAACCCCCATACTCAAGCTTTCTCATAATTGAACTTGAACATGTTCGCACTCATCATGGATATCTTTTTTGGAAACAGGTTACATACGAAACCCATGAAACGACAACTAGCCAAGCACCATGGCAAATTGAGGTTTTTTTTCTAGACCAACTCACAGTTTTCGCGTATCCTCCTTATTTACAGAGAGGACCACATCGAAAAACTCTTCGAGAATATAGCTCTGATATATGTATCTATGGTCAAAATTCAATTTAAATACAAATATGTGTATATATATTTAGCCTTTACGATTACTGGAAATTACGCACTCACCATCACGGAGTACCAACCACCCCGGAGTCACCTGTCAATTGTGCATACTGCATGGGATAAGCGACGTGAGATTTTAGGGAATTTTTGGCGAAAATCTTAGAACAAAAATTATACAAATAAATAAAGAGAAGTTTAAACATGTAATGTCAACACCATCCTTATGGTGTACACTTCTAAAGCATCACTCAAAAAACTCCCATAAGCCTGCCAAACCTTAACTCAAGCCAACCAGCTACCTTAATGGTAACTTGAGTGCACAGCTGGTAAAATGAATTATATAAGGGTATGAGTCCCGCACCTTTGAGAAAACCAGTCAACTAGAAAACTCCAACTACCTTCAGATGCTCTTCTTTATACTCCCGGCTTTAGCTTCTGCTGTGGTAACGCTCACCACCACTTTGACCCCTACTGTTATTGTCACCGATACTGTTATGGTTACAGTTTCTGACGATGTCACTTTTGGTTCTGAGTCTTCAGCTGCTGCCACTTCTGCCCCTATCGTTGCTGCTTCAAGTTCCACTTCTGCTTCGTCTGAGAGCTCTAGTACACCAGCTACCCAAAGTTCCAGCGCTGATCCAACACCTGCTTCAACCACTCTGCAATCAGCAGCTTCTACAACAGCAGCATCATCGACATCATCGACATCATCGACATCATCGACATCATCGACATCATCGACATCATCGACATCATCGACATCATCGACATCATCGACATCATCGACATCATCGACATCATCGACATCATCGACATCATCGACATCATCGACATCATCGACATCATCGACATCGGCACCATCGGCACCATCGACATCATCAGCGTCAGCATCTTCAACGTCATCATCCCCATCATCAACATCCTCCTCATACCTGGGTGATGGCACATTCTACGGCGTGGGCCTTGGAGCATGTGGTCTGACCAACAGCAACACCGACATGGTGATTGCCATTGGATCTGCCTTGTATGACTCTGGCCGGCCAACCAAGAGCTCGCCAAGCAAGTACTGTAACATGGATGTGAAAATCACCTATAAAGGTGTTACTGCTACAGCTAAGGTGGTGGACGACTGTGGGGGGTGCATGGGGGGGTCTATTGATATGTCTCCATCCTTGTTTGAGAAGTTTGCTCCACAATCGGAGGGGAGAATACTGGGGGTTGAGTGGAGTTTTGTTTAGAATCGTGTATTTGATTCTATGCAAAACTGTAGACTTCTAAGTGCACTGGATAGACTAAGCGGTGATTTGAATAGATATAGAATATGATAGACTTATAATATGAATGTAGAGAGGTTTTTATTGGATTATGGTAGGAGTCGTGAGGGTCGTTGGCAGATGGCTGACGCTGAAATTTTAGTCTATCACATGAAAAGCTACACCATAAGCTACACATTCAACTATACACTACAAATATACCTCAATCGGTCCAAGACACCTCATGCAAGAAGAGTATGATAAAGGATACGCTCTCATTCAACCGAAATTTCTACGCAAACAAACTCCCTTCAATAACCCAGCTCATCTGAAAAATTAAAAAAATTTTCCACACTGCAAAACACTACCAACGGAGCCCAAAATCCAAATCCAGCAGCCAAGATCTCATAAAAGTACCACCATTCAATAGAGAGTTTTCCAATTAGTAAAAGTTTGAAATTGCAGCTTCGAAAGTTCCTCATAGACCCCGGAAATTAGGAAAACACACATCCACAGAAATACACCCACACAATGATATATCCGGTAAAAGACAACTTCTCGTACTTATTCCCGGGCTCTCTTTCCAATGCCGATGCGCTCCTACACGTGACGGCGCTCACGACAAGTCTACGGTCTGAAATCACAGTTCTGAGGATCCCCAAAAAAGTGCTCACAGAAGCACTGAACGAGCAAGAAAAACTGACAATATCATCTTTGGCTCTGCTGAAACGCACTCTCAAACTTTCTGAACCCTTGCTTTTCTGTGGCGTCGTTGGAAGCCAGACCAGTGAAATCAACGAAAAGAAAAGAGGCGCAGATGACTCCCAAATCCAGCAAGATACTACCAATGAATTTGTTGTCATTACGAAGACCCAACTTGTCGCTTATGACTTAGATGATGCCTCTTTCGGCACCGCGCATGAGTTTCCTCTACAGAGTGAGCCAAAAGATGCTATTTCGGGTACAAGCAATGTGCATGTACTTCTCAAGGACACTGTAGAGTCTTTTTCGACGCCTCTCTTGTCTCTGAAGCAGGACTCAGAGAAGATTGAATTTGGCATTAAATTGGCTGTAGATGCCGATGGAAGTCTTATAACTATAGGATATGACCAGGAAAAGTCAGAAATGACGGTCTCCTCGTCGGAAAAGACCCGAACTATTCATATAAATGTAGGCTCAGATGACGAGGATGAAGAGCCCAACAAAGTGGTCCTGGTCGTAGGCAGTAAGCTTCATAAGGGCTTATTATACATACGTTTCAGCAGAGATGATTATCACTTGTACGTGTATTCCTTCTCTCAAAACAAGCTTAGCTACCGTCTCAATGCGGTTGAAAGCATCACAAATTTCTCCATTTTCCGTATAAAAAACGCAGAGTTTGTTGTTTCTGCCAACTCCGGAGATTCTGGACCCTCTGTTGAACTTTTCAAATGTGTTTTTCGTAAAAACGCCGTCAACGTCAACCTGACAGCCCAAGTTTCTCTCACTGGGGTTACCCTGCCGTTAGCCAGCGTCTACAGTAACGGAGATCATGTTTTCTGTGCTCTTGGTGCTATAAAGTTGGCGGTTGTCTCTGTTGAGAGTGCTCTTAGCAGTAAGAAAAGCGTGGTTGCGGTTAGCATGCGTACAGTTCACGTGACAGAGAAGATGGAGGGTCTCAGTTTAGAGAAAAAGAGTGAGAAAAAAAATCATAAACGCAAGCGTAAAGCGATCATCACGGGTTTCGAGCCATTGGACAAGCTTTTGAGCGAGTTTCGGATTGTCAAAACTGACGTTTATAACTTGTGTGCGTTCTGTGTACAAAATAATGAGAATGTAGTGTTAATTAAGACTGTTATAAAAAACAGTAAAACTGAGGAATTGGATCAAATATGGGCCAGCTTACTCAAGGGGATAGACGAGAATGAGAAGGCTATTTTTGGGCTCACAAATTGGCTTCGTATGATGCTTCTCTTTGGAGGAGGGGGTATGCAGAGGGGGATGAATAAAAAGCGTTTCTTGCAGTTAAAAAAATTGCAGGCTAAAATCAAGAAGAATACAGACGATTTGGGAGAGTACGTGGGGTTACAGGGGAAGGTTGATTTGTTGAGAGCGCAGTATGAGGTTAGAAAGGGAGAGAGAGAGAGGGAGGGGGTGAGGGAGAAAGATGGAGAAGGGGTTCAAGTTATAGAGGAGGATGACGTAGTTTATGAGAATGGAGAAGGTGGAGGGAGTGAGGGAGAGGGGGAGGAGGAGGAGGACGATTAGTGAACTCTATATGCTGATGGTGTGGTGTATCTAATGAAGCATTTTGCTGTAGGCTGAGTTTGTATTATTGTATGTTTTGTTGAATAGATGTTACTATTTAAATGTCGCTCTATATACAGGGTAATGCGTGCGTGAAGTTCTTCCATCACTGGTGTAGGTGAAATATCTATCAAGCTTATGCTACTGTGGTTGTCAGAGGAGCTGGAGCGTGCATCCAGTCACTAGAAGTCTCGAAGAAGGCTCGAAAAGAGATTAGTATAAATACAGCTTACAATAATGCATATTGAAAGTGGTGTGATATTGCGAGAAAGAACTTGGAATTCTATTGTCGAGAGCAAACAAAGATGCTCCGCTCGATGATTGCTCATATATACCCCTGTAACTCAGCATATCTTGTATGCAAATCAATGTCCTCAGCATCCCAAGGATAAACAATCCACGCGTCCTTCAACGTCACCGCAGCTAAGTACTCCTCCTTCATCACCCGCTCTGGCAACTCTGCTCTCTTCTTCTTATCCTTATTATGCAACACAAACACCCCCAATCTCAGCTTCCCCGCCTCCCCCTCCTTCTCTCTGATATCCTTCGCCAACTCCTTATAAGCATAATGAAGTGTTGTTCTGCTGTCATCAACTTCGTCTACAATCAACAACTGCTTTCCCACAAACATCAGCGGATCAAGATTACTAAAGTCCAACCACTGAGTCCGCACAACTTCGGTCCCAATCTTCTCAGCACCACCAAAATCCTCATATAGGGAAAGCCCAATGGCCTGAATCGGGATATTGTGTCCTTTGTACTTTTTGAGAAACAGACGGAGAATTCTTGCGGGGATGAAGCCTCCGCCTCCAATGGCGATAATTATATCAGGAACTTGATTTTTGGCATTTAATTCAGCAGCAGCTTTTTTGCAAAGCTTATGAATGTTGTTGTAAGAAATGTAGTGTTTTTGGTCAGGGACGGCCGTGATAGAGGCGTAATCCATTTTGAGATAAGATGAAAATTTCTCGATGCATAAATACATCAAAATCATCAATCAAGCCAAGCGAGATAGTGATCTGATGTATTAAGTGATTTGATGTTATTTCACACTTATGAGACAAGGTCAGTAATCATTATAGTATAGAAAAGTTCATATTGATTGAAAAAAAATATGCGATTTAGTGTTTTTAGATTTACTATATAGCGATGAGATGCTGCATCTGGTGTATGGCTCAGTGTGTATATTGCCGATACATTTATAGTGGCACTTGATATATACATCTGGGTATCAATACTTACATACAATGTTGGTTTCGTGATATGGTTTGTAGAGATTGGTTCTTCTACTGTGATCATTGGTAGTTGATTATCTGGTTCTGCTATGCGCTTATAAGGCCTTGGGTTACTGTAGTGAAGGAAACAGTTTTGATTGTAACCTTTTGGGTCTTCAAGAAATATCTGTAGTACGGTGAGTACCTAGTACTGACTTCCGTTATGGTATTTGTATTGTCTCTGGTCTTTTACTAAGCGTCTCCCATTAGGGCCTATATGAAGGCCTGAGATAAAGAGCATGGTGCTGGTGTTAGTAGATTGGGCTGCAAGGTGTTGAACCTCTAGATCTCTCTAGAGATCTAATTAACGTCAAACACTGATTGTCCAGAGCATACCAACAGTACCATCAAAGTGAAAAGACGAATAATCTTACTAGGACTTTGGTGTATGGATATAGCCTGTATCTCGCTACGTTTTCGATGCTATTCTCGTGGGTTCAATTCTGCTTGAGTGGCCCTAGGAAAAAGTGACGGCCACTATGAGGAAATTATTCACAGAAACCAATAAAAAGCATTGTACGATGTCTGAACAAGGCAGGGTGAATAAAGCTCTTAAGCTGGTGAATAGATAAAGAGGTGCTACTCCTTGTACTTCTACTTTGCAAGTGCCTGAAAAGTCAGTGTGCCAACTTCTGCCCATTTGTTTGTTTCACCTCACAACAAGCACACGCAAGCCAGTGATTTGATAACATTATTGGCGGGGAGAAACAGTTTTTCCCTCGGAATCAATACGCAAGAATGATCTGTCATACTTTGAAACCAGAATGTGACGAGCCAAGTTCAAACCTTTATAAACAAGCGCTGGCACCCAATAATAAGAGGTTGATGAGAGCCAATATTGAATAATATAATGCTATACGCCTTAGTCAACACAAGCATAGTTCGAGTTGAACCATCTAAAAGCTCGTTAGAGGACACAAAAAATGCTACCTCGAAAGATGACCCGAGACTTTTTGTATCTGGCATTTGTTTGAGCGGTATTTCCTCGACTTCTCTGGGTTTCTTTTGAGATGCTGGATGAGTTTCAATATGCTCACCGCTCGTATACAAATCCTACTATCTACGAGTATAGTTACCTCAAATAGCCACCTCAAAATGTTATTGGAAAGTCTCATTGTAACATAACCATATAGCGGTCTTGCTCTTAACATCGGATAACTATAGTTATAGTTTTGCACATAATGAAAAAGCTGGAACTTAACAAAGAGACGTCACACGTCATCAGCTTTAGTTTGGTCATTCAAATCATTACCCCACTTCATATAGCCTTTTTAAGACTCTTTCAAGTATGAAAATCCAGTAAAAAATTTATGGTTCACGTATAAAAGCTCTCTGTCGTAGTCCATCATCGCCTAAATTCCTTACTTTAACCTTAGCTGAAATGTCGCCAGATATATAAATCAGTGAAGAACTTCGTACATCGCCAACATGCGTTTTTCGTTTTTTCTTCCGGCATTGGCGGCGCTGGCCCTGCTTCCGCTCTCGAGCTTGGCTCCTCCTCGTGTTGGAGAGCCAATCAGCCAGTTCGCAGACCGTTTCCTTGCGTTCTTTGGCACTCCTCTCTTGGACAATGTGCCCATTACTCTACTCGCCCCGCTCGTTCCCAACCTCGGAATCGACACCAGTTTTGACATCGTGGCACCGCTTATTGACGGTGAACTTCCAGGGTTCCACACCGAGTTTCCTGTCGAAGGTGTTGATTCTGGGCGTGTGCAATGGTTTGTGGAGGCTGAGAATCGGACCAAGCTGGACCCTGTGATCATTTACCTGCACGGAGGTGGCTTTGTGCTCGGATATCTTCCTTTTTTCCCAGAAGTTGCACGCATTTTGTATTCAAATGCTGACAACAGCCGCCTTTCGATTCTCATGCTTGACTACACCATCTCTTTAGATGCTCCGCACCCTCAGCAGATTTCTGAATTAACGCGAGTGTACAACACGCTTGCCGAAACAAGCGACAACATCTGGCTTATGGGGGACTCTGCTGGCGGGAGCTTGAGTTTGATGATGGCGCGCCAGCTCGTGGACCCTTACCCTGGGTCTGCAGCCGTGACCACGGATGTGCCTATTCTGGGGATGATTCTTCTTTCGCCTTGGGTCAACTTGAACCCGAAGGAGGAGGACGACAACTCGTATGTGAGAAACAAGGGTAAAGATATTCTCACGGCGTATGTATTGAGTAGCATGGGTCAGTTGTTCGTGCCGGATATGGATACTCTTAACAGCGATCCATTCAGCATGTACAGAGTAGACTGGAGCTCCTATCTTCCTGCTGACCACAGCAAGATTTTTGTTTCTATGGGCCAGAATGAGGTTTTGTTGGATGACATTACGCTGTTTGTGAGTTTGTCAGGATTGGAGAAGGCTGACGTGTACGAAGAACCGGATGCGCTGCACGACGAGATTGTATTCTACCCTACTCTCAGTAGTATCACCCCTAGATTGGTTGATTTCATGAAGAGGGAGATGTGATGCTAAGCGTACCCCTCTAGAATAGTAAGTATAGTTAGTGTCAGTTTCATGTTTTAAAACAAATAGTTATATATTGTTTTACATAGAGATTTATACACCAGTGTAGAAAAAAAGCGTCGTTGTATTTACAACTGATGGAAAACCTGCAAACATTTCTTAATAACTATAACCTACTGCATCTTCCCATCCTTATAAAGAGAACCAGTGCTCAACTTGTGCTGCCGGCTCCCCCTCTGTCTAGAATGGTATACTGCAACTGCACTGAAAAACACTAAACAGTACACCCAACACCACACGCAAACCACAAGCAAATAGTGTGCTCCATCCAGACTAACTACAGAAAGACCCTCAGAGCCTCCCTCAATAACTTGCGAAACCAAAGCCAGTCTTTGTAATAGAAAAAACTGTATCTTAATAGTGAAGTACAACGCCATACAAACCAATCCTAAAGCTATATACAAGAAAAATTGGAACATTGCCATGTAGGCGAATAGGGAGCTAAACACTGAGAACAAGAGAGCACCATATTCTTCCTTAAATCGATAAGAGTAAGGCACTGAATTGTATGGAGCTTTGCATGCATAACTACTGAGTAAGTCCACACCTTGCGGCTTGATATTTGCCCCCAAAGTGTATGGGTTGAGCTTTGTTCTCAAAGTGCGCCAGCTGATTGAAAGCAAGTCCAATTCTGATTGAGCGATATCTGTCGTGTGTTCAAGATACTCCTTCAGTATTTCATACTCTGAAATCAGTTTTTCCATATACACGCCTGTGTATCCTAAACACTGGAGTGCCCCATTGATCGGACACCACGCATTTTCTGATACTTCAACAATGCCTTCTTTGTAGTCAGAGTAGCAGTGATACCCTCTGTCTGAGCTGAGTATATGGTCGTGAATCCCAAAAGCACGTGCGATGCTGAGAGAAGGATACTTTTGCTTATATGTTTGAAAGGCAGACTTCAAGTATTCCAAGTCTTTTTGAGCATCCTTTTGCTCTGCCTGTGTAAGTGTCGGTAGAATGTAATTCATTTGGAAAGAGGGGTCATATACACCCAGAGATACTTCTAACTTTCCAAGAATATCGTTAGCACTCGCATTTCTCGTGTGTATGATGAATACACGTGTGCGGTCGAAAGCAGATTGACTGGTGGCTGTAGTGATCATGCCGATGAGTACTGTCGCTAGAGTGGCTAGTATGGCCAGAAGAGTAAGACCAGCTATGTACACCCATTTGATGGGGACAGGCATTGAAGTTTTGTTGATCTGTTTTTGAATTTTTGGGTCGTTTTGCCGATTTTTTTTAGATCGTTTTTAGATCGTTTTTAGATAACTTTTAGACAATTGTTTTCGAATGTGAAACCTTTTGACGGATCTACATCGATTGACATGCAGCATGATATGCCAACCTGTTGTGTGTGACACTTAGTATGCGATATACGTTGTTCTATATAAGCTAGGTATTACATGTAGATACTTTTAGCTTTGTGAACTTGCATTCGTAGCTATATTTCAGTCTTGATAGAAGAAACTTTGGAAAGCAGTCCCGAAAGTGAGGGTAAAGCGAAGAAGCGTGAGGTGATTTGAGTTTTCTTTGGTCATTCTATAATATCCATAAAGAGAGATCGATGCTATTTTGAGGCTGGGGTCTTGCAAATGAGGTTTAACCAAGGTGGCTGGTCTTTTGAAAGGTTTTTTAGGTAAACATAGTAAGACATATATATTAAAGGAGATATTTCTGGGTCATTGAGTAAACTTGAAGGCTATATCTCTACACTACTCCAAACTGTATAGAACAGTCTCTCCAATTATGGGTCGTGAAAGTGAACGCGAGGCAAGCATACTGATTTACACCAGTTCCTCTAAAGAATGGACCTGAATTAAAAAAGTGAAACCAGATATGAAGCTCTTCTATGATATCATTTGTGATCTTTTTAGATATATGGGGGACTTCAGTAAGGTTTGCGGGTTTGCTATCTCGATTCGCGAGTTCGAGGCTACTATAAAGAGGCATTGGGATTTGACAGAAGAGTTTGTGGTCGGCAAATAATATAGCAGGATTCTGGCTCAACTCTAACAATAAGATTCATCAGCTGAAATATGTAGAGACACAACTTTTCTTATCAGTTCATAAACCACCTATATTCATACAATATACGGCAGCAATACAAGGGCAAGTAAGTACGGCTACACCAAACCGGCCAAAGAATAGACACGATCGTATACAGAAGTCTTATCGTAATAGGGCAATGACAAAGGAATTGGAAAAAACCAAAGAGTGTCATATATAAGACTCCGACACTCTTCAAATGTGCGCTTGATTCTCTACATATAGTGAGTATGTTGTAACCCCTTGTATGAGCTAAATTGTAGAGCCACTCAGATGATATAAGAGAGTCTTTTATCATATAATACAGTGTCGCTCCACTGTAATCGTAATGTATGCACGTGCCAGATAAATTTCAATTTTCAACACCACCAAACCACCAATGCCACTGTGTATCCCCCCCAGCTATGGGATCCAGAGCACGGCGTATCTCCGTCCTCTGAATCTCCTCTTTCGGCCTGGAGCCATACCCCTCTACACGCTTTACCCATTCTTTGGCCATATTTACTATAATCACTATGATAAGTATATAGTTGGCCCGGAATGGACGTTTGTTTACTGTGTCTTCCTTTTCCTGATCCACGGCCTTTTGTTGCTCGTCCCCTTCTGGGACATTGAGATTCTCGCGCGCTTCAATTATGAGACCGTTGCGTCGGTGGACTCTGCCACGCACGTGCTTATTCGCCCCCTCGAGAATCGGGGAGTTGGGGCAGTTGTGCCTATAAAGAGAACACGTCTCCCCGGAGAAACGGAGCTTGCCCTTATCTTCCAGCAGCGTCGCTTTGTATACGACCCCGAGCTGCAGGTTTTCACCCCTCCTCTCTTCAAGGTGGATACCCCCGCACCAATCAAGGTATATAAGCACGCACATGGCCTCGAATCCTCGGATATTGAATCCCTCGTTCGCAAGTATGGCGAAAACAGATTCGACATCCCCGTGCCCACCTTCCTTGAACTTTTCATCGAGCATGCTGTTGCGCCCTTCTTCGTGTTCCAAGTCTTTTGTGTTCTTCTCTGGGTCATGGACGATCTGTGGTACTATTCCCTCTTCTCTCTCTTCATGTTGGTCTCGTTTGAGTTCCTGACGGTGTTCCAACGTCGGCTGACCATGAACGAGTTCAGACTGATGGGGATTAAACCTTACCAGATCAACGTTCTCAGAGACCACAAGTGGATCCTGGTTTCGACCTCTGACCTTCTTCCGGGTGATCTTGTTCTGGTTACCCGCAACACAGATGAGACTGCCGTGCCTTGTGACTTGGTTCTTGTTTCTGGTTCTGCCATCGTCAACGAAGCCATGCTTTCTGGGGAGCTGACACCCCTCCTCAAAGAGTCGATTGCTCTCCGTCCAGACGCCGAGAATTTGGACTTGGAAGGCCCAGACAAAAATGCGGTTCTTCACGGCGGAACCAAGATTCTCCAGGTTTCCAGTGAACAGCACCATAAAATCCCAAACCCTCCAGACAATGGCGCTCTTGCTTTGGTCACAAAAACCGGGTTCGAGACGTCCCAGGGTCTGTTGGTGCGTGTAATGATTTTCTCTTCAGAGCGTGTTTCTGTCGGTAACAGAGAGTCGCTCTACTTTATTCTCTTCCTTCTTGTTTTTGCGATTGCTGCGTCTCGGTACGTTTGGATCGAGGGAACCAAAATGGGAAGAAAACAACTGAAGTTGATTCTCGACTGTATTTTGATCATCACCTCGGTTGTTCCTCCCGAACTTCCGATGGAACTTACTATGGCCGTCAACAACTCGCTTGCTGCTTTGGGAAAGTTCTACATCTACTGTACCGAACCCTTCCGCATTCCTCTTGCTGGGCGTATCGATGTTTGTTGTTTCGATAAGACCGGAACCCTCACAGGGGAAGACCTTGTTTTTGAAGGTTTGGCTGGCTTTGATTCCGAGAATATCCGCAACTTAGCCCTGTGCTTTGATGAGTCTGTTCCTGGAGTCACCAATCATATTCTCGGCAGTGCTCATGCCTTGGTTCGTTTGGACGATGGCGAGCTTGTGGGCGACCCTATGGAAAAGGCGACCCTCAAGGCTGCTGGGTGGAAGCTCTCGGATCACAGAAAAAACGTTGTTGAAAGAGACTTGAAATATCTCACCAAAAAACAGATCGTCCTGGAAAAGGATGCTCCTAAGCTCGAGAAAGATAATGTCAAGATCCTCCGTCGGTTCCAGTTCAGTTCTGCTCTTAAACGGTCTCTGACTGTGTCTACCATCGTCTCAACTGGGAAGACCCTTTTCTCTGTTAAGGGTGCTCCTGAGACCATCAGACACCGGCTTACGAAGGTCCCTGCCAAATACGAGGAGACTTACAAATCATTCACGAGATCCGGGTCCAGAGTCTTGGCCTTGGCTTACAAATACGGGGCCAACAACATTCACGTGGACTCTCTCAGCAGGGATGAGGTGGAGACCGGCCTTACCTTCGGCGGCTTCTTGGTCTTCCACTGTCCTATGAAACCTGACGCCACCGAAACTATCAAGATGTTGAACAATTCTTCCCACCGCTGTGTGATGATCACCGGTGACAACCCATTGACGGCTGTGCACGTGGCCAATGAAGTGACCATCGTGAAGAAGAAGGTTGTGATATTGGACCTGTCTGAAGAGTACGACCATATCAAGGAAGAGCTTGTGTGGCGTACTGTTGACGAGGAACACGTTGAAGGATTTTCTGGTTTTGACTCCGTTTTCGGCGGTTCCTTATTTGGGGAATTCGATCTCTGTGTCACGGGTTACGCGTTGGGTAAGTTGAAGGAGCACCCTGACGTTGAGAAGCTTATTAAGCATACTTGGGTATACGCCAGAACGTCTCCTATTCAAAAGGAGTATCTTATCAACTCCTACAAGAAAATGGGCTATAACACTTTGATGTGCGGTGACGGTACCAACGACGTGGGCGCTTTGAAACAGGCCCATGTGGGAATTGCTTTGCTCAACGGAACAGAAGAGGGAATGCAAAAGGCGCAACAGGAACGGAAAGTCCAGGCCATGCAAAGAGTATATGAAAGCCAGAAGAATATGATGGCCAGATGGAACCAGCCCCCACCTCCTGTTCCTGAGATTATTGCTCATTTGTACCCTCCAGGAGCCAAGAACCCTCACTACCTCAAGGCCTTGGAAAAGAGGGGCGTTGAGATCAGCGATGCCCAAAGAATTGAAGTTGCGCGCGTCATGGAGAAGGAAAGAGTGGCTGCTGTTCCTAAGAACCAGTTCTCTTCCATCGGGTCTCAGTTGACGGAATCTTTGAAAGAAGCTGAAGAGGAAGATGAAGCTCCTACCTTGAAATTGGGGGATGCCTCTGTTGCTGCTCCTTTCACCCTGAAGTTGGCCAGCGTAAGCTCTGTGACTAACGTTATCAGACAGGGGAGATGTGCCTTGGTAAGCACCATTCAAATGTACAAGATCTTGGCGTTGAATTGTCTTATCTCTGCTTATTCGTTGAGTGTGATCTACTTGGCTGGTGTGAAATTTGGTGACGGCCAAGCTACTGCCTCTGGTATCCTTCTTCTGATTTGCTTCCTTCTGATCTCCAAGGGAAAGCCTTTGAAGACGTTGTCCAAGCAAAGACCCCAGGCGGGTATTTTCAGCATATACACCATGGGAAGTATCCTAGGACAATTTGCGGTGCATATTGCCACGTTGGTGTATATCACTAGAGAAATCTATATTCTTGAGCCAAGAGAACCAAAGCCAGATTTGGAAAAGGAATTTGTTCCTCTGTTGTTGAACACTGGGATTTTCTTGATCCAATTGGTCCAGCAGGTTTCTACTTTTGCCGTGAACTATATCGGTGCGCCATTCAAGGAGAATATCAGAGATAATAGAGGAATGTATTGGGGTATTCTCGGAGTTGCTGCTTTAGCATTCTCGGGACTGACAGAGTTTTTCCCGGAGTTGAATGAAGCTATAAAGTTTGTCAAGATGAGTGATGTGTTCAAGATGAAATTAACGGGAGTCATGTTGTTGGACTTTGGATTGGCCTGGGCGGTGGAGGTGGGGTTAAAGTATTTCTTCATGGATGGAGATGCTGCTGATATTGCAAGTGATTAAGCGATCAAGGAGGCGACTTGACCAGCCGCCGGCTGTTTGGTTGACTCGTTGACTGGCTGATTGGTTAACTGATTACTTATATTGACCGATTGACCGATTCAGCGGCTGGTGCATTATCCAGACAATCAGTGTCGGTGGTTGATGACCGAGAATAGAAATATCCTGGTTTGTTGTTAATTTTACTCTTTAATAAACCGAGAAAAGTGATGTCTCGAAGTGGAAAAACTTTTATATAATTATATAACTAAGTGGAGCTTTTTTTGTAAGAATTTGTTTCATAGACAACCGAAAGGAGATCTCGTTTTGCTGTTCATCCACACTGACATCCAGAAAGAGGCTCTTCCAGAAACCTATTTCGTACTCAGTAACCAGGCTATTTATGCAACGCATTTTTGATGTTCAGCCTGCTGACAAGCCATATTTTGCGGCAAGCACTTTGGAGCTAAGCTTTATAGCTATACAGAAGTAGTGTTACCAGAAATCTGTATATAGCTTGAAAGCTACAGTTTCCTGTGCTTTGCATTTAGCAGATGACTAGTGATCATATGACTGGACCTACCGCTGTATACACACTATCAAATTGTATACTCAATGTGTTGTGTATTGTATTAACTTTCACCCAAAAATGCAAAAACGTTTTAACAAGTTTGTTTGTTTAATAATGCGTGAGCGAGTACAAGCTGCGAGCTAAAAAAAAGCCCCAAGAAACTGTAGCTACTGGTATAAAAAACCCCACAAATACTTGCATCTCTTGAATATCATTCTGTTATCGTCACATCACAGACCCCTTCAAAATGAAGCATTCTCTAGCCCTTTTGGATCTCCCAGATGAAGTCATCCATAGAATTATTCTGTTTCTCCCACCAGACGCCATTCTTAAAGTCTCACTTCCTCAGAAGTTTTTGCTTCCCTACATTTTCTGGTCTGTCAAGTTCTATGCTTTTCTTCCTCGTAATCTAAAAACGATTGTGCTTGAATCAGGAGTGGAGTTCAAGTATGACACTAATCAAAGAACCATAGTGACCAACACTCCTAGAGCGTTGGAACGATACAAAAACTACATATCTTCCGTAGACGCTTTTATCGAATATTCCTCTGAAGCCTTCAAAACAGCAGTTTTGGAGCTTGTGGCTCTGCTTAGGCTTACCCGGTTGTCCACCGACATCCCCATGCCGAACAATCACGATGGGTTGCTTTCCCTATCTATCTTTCAATACACCGGAGAGCTTCCTTTCTTAACAACAGGCCTCAAAAAGCTTTTTCTCGGCTCCCGAGATGCTCATGTGTTCAAGTATCAGAGTTCCCATTTTTGAGCCAGATTTCTCTTAACGGTGTAAGCCTCAAGTCAGCAGAGAAAGCGCCATTACTAAGCGAGGTAAGCTTAGTTAACGCGGATGTGGATTTGCAAAGTATACACGCACTTGGGCATGTCGTAAGACTTTCAATGAAGGCATACAATTATCATGAGAATTTTGTGGATAACTTAAAAGAGTTATCACTGGTTCAGTTTTTGCGTATAATCTTTTCGGGAGCCTCTGAGACCATTCCCATGCACCTTTTTCCAGAGTGCACAGAGCTTATTCTTGGTGGAACATTCTCACTTCCCGAGGAAATTAGCATGCCACGGCTTGAAAGTATCGAAATATCTGGTTTTCAGGGTGATCATTTTCCTCTGATCAAATGTTCAATTTTACGGTATATTGAATTGAATGACTGTGTAGTCGGTAGTATTCCTATGAGTCCGATGCTAGAGACTCTCATGCTCATAGGATGCGGACTTACTTCATTTCCTAGTTTTGCGGACAGTTATGATCATATGAAGACGTTAGACTTGTCGGGTAACAATATTGAAACACTTGTGCTTAGTGGTTTTCCAAGTCTCCATACTCTCAAACTAGGTGGAAACCCTGTAACACAGCTTAAACTCGATCTCCCAAAGCTCGAGACTCTATATATGTTGGGGTGCCCAATCACTAACTTTGACTTTGCCCTGCGGTGTCCTAATTTATTGGAGTTTAAAGGATAATACTGCTCCATTTCCTCGTTGAGTGGTGCGCATGTGTTGAAGAAAATCGTCTCCATCGATCTTTTGGGAAATTCAGCTCCTATAGACACTCTGGGAATGGAAAACCCGCTTTTGGAGCTTCTCACCGTAGGAGACGTATCCAACCTTTCAGGTGTAAAGTACTTGCCTAGCTTGAAAGCTCTCTCGTTCTCAAGTTGCAGCGCTGAGGATTTTGAACTGTGTATGTGTAATTACAGCCTTAAAAACTTGGTTTCTTTGCACGTTCTTAGCTGTCCAGTAACAAGCCTCGAAGGGCTTGACATGCCACATTTGAAGGAGTTCCACTTGGCAGATTTGAGAGTAGAAAAGCTCGGATTCCGATTGCCAAAAGTGGAGCACTTAACTCTAGTAAATTCGAACTTGGCTTCTTTAGAAGGAATGCCTGTTATTGAACACCTCCTAAACTTAAATATTGACGGTAGCAGCAAACTCACGGTTCTAGATGGAGCTAGCCTAAAAAGAAGATGCCTCATTTGTCGGTTTTGAGTGCTATGGAATGTTCCTTGAAAACAGTTAAGGATATGTGTGACTGGCCATCTTTAGAAGCACTCTATTTGAGTGCCAACGAACTTGAAGATGTCAGCGGGATACATGATTTGGAAAACTTGACAGTTTTGGATGTGAATATGAACAGAATAACTTCTATCAGTGAGTCTTTTAAGGGGTTCCCTCGTATGAATATGCTAATCTTCTCGAGAAATCCTATTGAAGAGTGACGTGCTTTGGCAGGTTTGAGATCTAAAGTAAGGCTTATGATTGCAAAATCGGGGGCAGCGTGATATTTGAAGTTGCTTCAGGGATATGATGTTTACTGGTTGTGCGTTGCGTAGTATACATAAGATAGACACAATGCAGATGTATGACATTTCTTGAGAGTTGAATTCACCAGATACACCAAATCTGGCTGCCGCATTGTAAGCCTCTTGGACAGAAACACGAGGCACAGCAGCAACTGCAAGGAGAGATAGAAGAAGTATCAATGAGGCTAGAGAGCTAGTAATTTGATTATCATGAAAGAACAGCTTTTTGCACTATAAAAAGGATAATCACGGATATCAGTGGAAGTAGATAGTTGGCTTCTGATGGAGTCTTGGAAATTTTATGGCTACACATTTAACGTTCGAAAATCTCTGTAGGTTGAAGATTTGCTCCACGATAATACTAAAAAATTTGTGTCCTATTTGTTGTATTGTTCTGCAAAATGAGCGAAAGAAAAGAGCCAGCCTCCCAACTCGTAGCCTCTCAAAACTACTCGCTCATCAGCCGTTCGCATTCCTCAACTATACTCCTTTCCAGTAATTGCGCTGCTCATTGTCGAAGCCTCAATGCCCTTTGAAGTGAAAAGAGGGACCAAGCAGTGAATAGGTTATGATACATCCCTCAACTAAGGGAGAGAGACACCTCCATTTACCTTAAGATAGAGAGTCTCTAGGAACTGCGCTATTCTAAGTAACGGCATGCTATTTGTATACATTTATGTGTTTTAGTTAAATGTATATGTGTGTTGTGCCATCTGCGAACTACCCCAATCGGGTGATCCCGCCAAATCGATGCCTCGCTTCCCTCGGTCGTGCCTGATCAAACAGGGAAATATCTCCCGTTCGCATACAGCGGTAAAGGGCGCTGACTCCCGAAAAGGAACTAAAGCCGCTGGGATGGTTCTTGGATGACCATTGAGCTGTCTCGTACTTTTTGCAAAGAGTATGTACACCTAGTCAACCCGCAAATAATGAAATCCCAGGCCTAATTTGAAACTAGCTCAAACTTTGTGCTAGTTGATGATATCCACGGTTTCGATCCAATCCGGAAATTTAGCTAAGGCCCTTGCGCAGGCTTTAGCCGAGGCCTAGTGCATGAGCTAGCGCAAGCTTATGGAGATATCCATACCAGTTTATCGACAACTGTATACTGCGATTGACTTCGTTCATTCAAAAAACATAACACAAATTAGTTCTGGTTCTCTAATCCAATCCAACTTAGTGTCCATGTCATGTAGTAACCTAACGCCTTACACATCTGAATACGGATCTGTATCACTATCGTACATGAATGATAGTATTCTGGCTACTGTGCTGGCCTTATGTTGAAGCTGATAAGCAGTTCTGCTGGCACTCTCTTATACGTATACATCTCACCGTATCCATGGAAATATATTGTTTGACTCGTACTCTGCCCATTAAAATGATCCATCGGAAATAATCCAGAACACCGAAAACCATCTAAAATTGGCTAAACGAAAAAAACCAAAAAGGGCCAAGCAATCTTATTCTATGTGAACAAATACCAATCATCGCTTCGCTTCGATTCTTGCCAGATTATGTGACAATAGACTTCACGCAGATCTAACGGTTATGCACGATATTTCCAGCAGATCAAATTTATCACCACCCGAAAATCAAACACACACACGTCCAAAAGGAAGCGGGGAGAGATCAGACAAGCAGACGAACCAGAGAGAATAGAACAAAGATTGAGAGGATTCCCTGAACTTCAAAGCCTCATCCCGAATAATCATCATGCTACCCCTACTTGAAAACAGAATCTCCACGCTGGAATATCTACTTCATATTCTCTCGTGCAAACACGGGTTCCTCTACCTAAACTCCGTCTGTATCACTCCTACACATCTTCGAAGCCTCGACCGATTTTTCCCACTAAATCTGCCCAATGTTGTTCGTTTGGGCCTCAGTATAGGTTCTCTTCTAGGATACCCACTCACGTCGTCCCAAAAGCTTGCGACATTTCTTGAATACGTCTCCACCACTCTTGACGAATGCCACGTGGTGGAGCCGAGGCTCGACGAGCTATTGGTCGGCCTCAGCAGTGCTTTAGCGGAAGACTCAAGAGACAAGAAAATTAGACCAAGTAAATCGATAGCAGATATCAACAGGATCTTGAACATGACGCAAGAGAAGGCATTGAAGAAGAGCCGTCTGCTGATGAAGCTTGCACTGAGACTTCGCCGGATGAAGCTGCAGACACTGCTTGAAAAACCCCCTCTGCTACCCCCTCAGGCGATGCAGTATCACAAGAACTCGTTTGCCATCGACATACCCGTCGACAACGTGTCCGCGTTGCTGAATCTTCTCAAGATGTTGGTACGTTTGTTTGAGAAGATCAGGGAGTGTGGGGGGGCCGACGGAGGAGAGGGGGCGGAGGGGGCGGTCGAATTGTGGAGGGATGTTGATGGGAAATTGCAGAGGGAGGTTTTCGGGCCGTTTTTCGAGGCGTTGGAGGTTGTCGCGGGGAGTGTTTTGGTGGGGGAGAGAGAGGCGATGCTTTTATGTTGATGCCGGGCGAAGCGAGGCATCGATTTAGCATTTTAAAAGGGCTTCACAAGTGTCGACACTTATGAAGAGTTGATTGGGGATCAGAATAATTGATGGACAATGGGTTTTCATGTACTTATGGCCACCTGAGTATCGGTGTTTCGAACTGAGTTATTCGCCAGATGCCGACTCTTTGTCTTGCGTACATTATGAAACATTTTCCTCGACATCTTCGTGAACACTGGCATCTCGATTGTGGACGCTCATTTCGAATAACCCGTTAAATCGGCCGCAAATAGTTCATTCTATACAATGCCGGGGTCCAAACAGAAAAGGAGGCACTTCTCTCGTCCAAGTTTCGATCAAACTGGCCCTTGAAAAAACAAAGCGCTGATCTACTTTTTGGTAAGCCAACTGCTCGGGCCATGCTTTGTTGTTCATATCTCCAGTAGATGGTTCTCCGTATCAAATGGCATATAAACTCATATCAGTGATCCGTTCATATAAATCACTACCAGCTGGTATTCTCAACCCACTCACAGCCATCGCTTATAGAGGCCTGTGTAGCATTGTGTTGTATTGTTATACTGAGAAACTATTGTAAAAGGGGGTGATGTTCATTGCATAGTTCTTTGTTTCTTGATAATATAGCTTGCCCAGTTTGTTTTCGCATGCCTGTTTCAATAGATTCTCTTTTTTCCTTTCTCAAGCTAACTAGTATTCACTCTTTGATAATTGTTGCATATCATGTTTAGTTCGTTTTGTTTATATAGATGTATTTTATGTTTTTTGTAGGCTTATCTTTGTATTATACATGATTCTATGAAGGTTGCACGAAAAAAGTATTCTCCATCAGTTCCGTAAGATTCAAATAGATAAGAAAAAGCTATCTGATATACCTCATTTGGTAATAGCATTGATGACTACACGATGTTCTCTAGGAGAATAAGTGAAGTTAGCATTACTTCAAGATTCTCCATTTGTAACGCGAATTTCCCAGTAAATGATGGCTTCAAGAGAAGAGCTTTCTACTTTAGTAGAGCTGAAATTCAAGTGATGAAAACTCCCTCCCTATACACCTCCCTTTCCACTTTTTATGAGCACTTTAGTCACTGATCAGTTTTCTCCTCCTGGCTTCACAGTGACAGCCTTTCAGACCAGACCACAATCACCCTATATTAACTCAAAAACTGAATTCAAAGGTTTTCTGCCAGCTCACTCAACTAAGCTTGACTTTTGTCAATAACAAAATTTCTACAATAAACATTATCAAAATTTAACAAATATCAATACTCAAAGATTATCAAAAGTTAACAACTATGTAGGTTAAATGCTAAACTGGCCGGCAAATCCAGCTACATTTAGTCAGCAACCGGAGGAATATATTGTTAAACCCCCCACATGCGCATGTATCTTCATAACCATAAGTACCTCACTACATGTCATCAAAGTGCATTACTATATACACGTGCGGATTCTAGTTAGAATTTTCGTTTAGTCATAATCAAGCAACTCAACACTAGGTGAAGACCGTGAAGGTCCCAATAGGCTAGTTTGGATATCACCACGAACTCATAGTAAATCATACTCTATACTGGATCCCCGTTCAGTATATACACCATACAGAGGCGTATAAGCAGAATGGTTACGTAATCAATAGCTGCGAAAAGCATTCTATGAGATGTTATCATATGAGATGTTTATGATAGTACATCATATATACATATATAACATTCCTAGATAGAGGAGTCGTATAGTGTAGCAGAGCATATGAATGAGTACCAGATCATCAAATAACCAATTCACGCCAATCAGCTCAAATCATCAACATCTGACAGTGTATATACACAAGCATATACAGACGTACACCCTCGACAACAATCATTCGGTATATCAGATACCGACCACCCAGTAGCTAAACTGAAAAACACTCAACTCCACACACGCTTTGCAATCCCCCGCCATAGGAAATTTGCGAATTTGCGCCCCAACATGCGGCCAACCAAAGGAATTACGGCAAAGGCCAAAAGCCCCCGCAACTGGGCCATGGTCTCGTTCCACTGGAGCTCGGTGTCGTCGGTATACACACTCTCAGAGTCCGAGTCGGGTTCCTGGGGTGGCATGGGTGGTTGTGGGGATTGGTTGGCTATGGTTTGGTTTGAAGCGTGTGTGCCAAATTCTGCGAGCGAAGCGCAGCTCAATATAGTAGCATAAATAGTGGGTCATTACAAATGGTGGATAATAAATAGTGGACATCACATTCATGATTTGAATGGGGTTTTGTATTATATATACTTTTTTGTGTTTGCTGTGTAGTGGTAGTTGCTTTGTTGATGGTTACAAGTTTAGCTGCACAAGCATACATCTTAAATCACATTTAAATCATTACACAGGCGAAACATGAGACTAAAACTGAGTAGGAGTTACTTTCTGTTTCTCACGATAGACATCGACTACACCTTGTGAGAGCTGTCTCTTGATTGTCACTCACTACTCATCCCACAGACGCCACCTATTATTCCGATGAATCAATCATACAAGTACCACGACAAAAACATATAGCTGCAAAGAGTATAATCAAGGAAGCTCCATAAATAGCATAGCAAAGAGGGGGACACTATGCTCCCGCTCTCCCCTCCCCTCTTACTAATCGCACCCCAAAAATATCCTCTCATCATAATTTTTCACTCACCAAAATCAACTAAACCACCGATTGCACGGCCACCACCCCAGCGCTCCAAATCTCCCGAAAAAAACTTGCTCAATCAAAATTCTCATCAAAAGACTAGTCCCCCGGCTTGCGCGCATGTCCCCCCTCCTCAGCCCGCACAAGACGTACCCCCTCGTCCCAATCACCCTCACAGAGAAAGAGTCCCAGATCCTCGACCTTCTCCAGAATTTCGCTCAGAAGCTCGCTGACGAAACCGGAAAACAAACCACTCCCAGAATTTCCGGTGGCTGGGTCCGTGATAAACTTTTGGGACGTCCTAGCCATGACATTGATGTTGCAGTAGATGCTATTCTGGGCCTTGAATTTGCCACCAAACTCGCGGAAACCATCCCAGATACTCATCTCCACAAAATTGAGAAAAACCCGGAAAAACTGAAGCATTTGGAGACAGTGACAACCACTCTTTTGGGCTCTTCCATAGACATTGTGAGTCTTCGTTGCGAGCACTACGCCGATGCCCTGCGGGTTCCCGATGCAGTAACTTTTGGAACCCCAGAAGAAGATGCCTTAAGAAGAGATGCCACCCTAAACGCACTCTTTTATAATGTGATGGAACGTAAAGTAGAAGACCCTACAAAAAAGGGCATTGAAGATCTCAAGGCAGGAATATTAAGAACGCCCCTCGAGCCCCTTAAAACTTTCTTAGACGATCCACTACGCGTTCTACGACTTTTCAGATTCTCCGCCCAGTTGGGTTTTTCTGTAGATGCATCCGCAGTTCATGCTATAGTCCAAAATAACTCCGTCAAAGATGCTCTTCTCAGAAAAGTATCACGTGAGCGTGTAGGCATCGAGATTGGCAAAACATTGGACCTGCCCTACCCTTTGGCTGGGTTAAACCTTCTTCATCAAAGTGGTCTTTTTGAAGTGATTTTCCTGGTGGCAGACGACCCGAAAGTGGTATCGTTTGCATCCCACGGATTCGGAGATCAATTTGGAGAAACTCTCGCGGGCATAGCACTGCTCTTCGATGAGTTGCAAAATTCTAGTCAAAATCCTTTACAGGAAGAAGTGCTGCATATACTAAACCCAGAAAGCCAAAACAAAGAGCTTCGCCTCTACTTTTATTTGTGCTTCTTATTGGAAAACTTACAAGGAAAAGCCGAGACTATGGTCGTGGGCAAAAAGAAAGTCCAGCGCGTAAGTCACGTGCTTTTCGAGTCCTTCCACTTTGGGAAGGCAGTGGGGGACTTGGTGAGCTCGGTGCTCACGACCAACGAACAAAATATGGAAATTTTCTTGGGGGACGCCTTTTCAAAACGGTCTGTTTTGGCCATGGTGGTTAGAAATTTCAAAAAGGAAGAGTACTGGCGGTTAAGTTTGGCTTATAATTATACTAAAGCTTATTTAGAAAAAGACACTTCCAAAATGAAGAGATTGCTGGAAGTCTATGATTATATAAAGGAGCAAAAATTGGAGAAAGCTTACGATATGAAACCTAGTATCAATGGGAAGGAGTTGGCTAAGATGCTAGATAAGCAGCCTGGAAGATGGATGAAAGAAGTAGTGGATGAGTTGCTTGTGTGGGAGATTGATGGGGGAGATGCTAGGGAGTTTGTGGAGAGTGTTAAGGGGAGAGAGTAATGTGATGTGTTTATATATAATGGTATACATGTTCATGATAGCTATTTTTACTTGTCCTAAACTGGGAGTGTATATTAGTGTATACTGGTTGATAGAGGGGGATGTTTTGAGTCGTTTCTGTTTGTCAGGTCTTGTATAGTACTTTTTTTGTTTGCTTGCCAGTATGTCTGTACAGTAGGGTGCACCTATAGAGGCGCTGTACTGCGTTTAATGATATCCCTTTTGAAAGCTTACTTTCTAGTCATATGTTTAAGTAGAAAGTCATGACAGATTTTCCAGTCATGATCATGATAAATTGGAGATAGTGGATTATTACTGTTTTTTAATTCTCAGAAATTCCGATGCCGATAAGTGAATACATGAGCTTCGTCTCTCCTGATATCAAAAGTACACCTAAAATACTTGAAAATTATTATAGAGGGTTTAATCAGTCGCTCTGTCTTTTCTGGGTAGAGATTATGTGTTACAAGTTGGAACACCAGTTTGACATGGGAGCGGAGATTTTCTTTGAAACGTCAACAAAAAGATACATATTGCAAAAATAGGATTTCCAGGGCTCTTGCTATTTTTGAATTTTTGATGCGAATGGAAGCTGAAGGGAGATCGCTCTCCAAAGAGTTTTTTTTCACACTTCCCTACTCTGATCCTTCCTATCGAAAATGAGAATTCTTTCTTCTACCTAATGTTCTACAAAAGAGCCCTAAATCCCTTCAATCTAGAGCGTGAATTTAGAGCTTTCCAAATGCCTTGGCGTAACGAAGTGACGCTTGCACGGGACACCAACAACACTACTATTAGGCTTCGGAGATTTTCCATCATACACATTGCATGGTGGCTGGCAAGACCTCCATTGAACACTGGAAATCTGTTGGTGGATATCACCACTAGAAATATTCCTGGGGCCACTCATATGACCCTCATGGAGTTTGAAGGTAAGGAAAATGTGCCACCTCCAACACCTAGAAATAGAAATGGAGGTTGATATATAGAAAGGAAGAAGAAAAGAAAGACTGACCGGGGCCCAAGTATGATACAATGTTCTACAAACACATGCGATTTCCAGGTGTAAAACATCTTTAGACTATTTCTCGTTTTAGAGTATTGGGGGCTATTGGTAGCAGATACGTAGAAAAAGTAAGCAGAAAATATGACAGAATCTAACATTATCTAAACTGTACACTCCATAAAATAATTCATTCAAGTTACACTCTATAAACACATAATCAAGTCACGATAATATCAAGAAAAAAAAGAACTTGAACTGACCAATCTGAAATAAGTTCAATCAGATGAGCTCAGTCACAAAATGCCAACAAGTTCCTCTGGAAAAGCTCTACTATAAGACGCGCCACATTCCCCCTTCTTTTCTGGACAGGCCCTCTCACTAAGCCACTCGGCAGTAGACTTGACAGAGGCAGTGAGCATGCCGTCCATCTCAATCTCATACACAAGCCCTAGATTCTCGGAAAACACAGAAATCAATTTGTAATCCTGCGTGTTGATGGTCTGCACTGTGTGCCCAAGTTTATGCTCAAAGGCACGTGCAAGAAAGTCAAAGGCACTAACCTCGCTTCCAGAGGCAGCAGCCCACTCGTGGACCCACTCGACAACATCCACCACAAAGTTCGAAAGACGGATAGGAACGTCAGTGAACGAGCGTGGACACTCAATATAAAACTTTGGCCCATTCAAAGGGTTGCTACACCGCTCCAAAATGTTGATGGGGATGAATGCAAGACTAAGCGGAATGAGGGGCGCCTTCACAAGAAGCTTTATTCGCTTGGTGTTGAGGTGTGCCACCGAGGCCTCGTCAAAGTCAATGCCAGGGAGTATTTTCTTCATCTCCTCGAAATACAGGGGTTCTGGGTAAGTAGTAGTCTCCCTTGCGCTTAAGGGACGAGTGTAATCAGGGGTACTGGAAGGCGCAAGTGTTGTCACAGTTTTGCTTAGATCCAGCTTGAGATGCAAGCCGGCATTGACAAAAGAGGAAGCAGTAATGATCGCAGAGAGTTGATATGGGTGCATTGAGACTGAGCTGGGGTGGAGCGTGCTTATATAGGGTGGCTTCCTGTGTAAGTAAATGAACTTCCTGTGACAAAGACAGGAAGCGGATGACGTAGTAAAATTGGGGAGAGGCTTTGAGATCTCACAAGATTGAGAAAAATACACGTTTGTTGTTTTGCTTTCGCCTATTTTTTTCTCTATAGGGTCATATTTTTCATGAGACGTTCAGACGTTCGTTGGTGCCATTTTATACATATATACTTATCCTTACTTACAAGATGAGATCTTTACTAGAGAAGGTAGGAATGGTATTTCTGAATCTTCTCAGTGTTACTTACTAATATTGGATGTCATAGAATGAGAATTACAATGTCTGTAGAGATTTATACATGAGGGATGCGGTGCACTTCATCTTGTTCTAGATTTCGAGGGTTATACAATCGAAATCTTTTGAACAAAGAGTACGTTACGCATATATGTTTCAACTAGTTCAATGACCATAATCTTCCAAGATTCAATGCCACTTTCAACCGCTAAGCTAGATCCTCATCTACCGATATATTCAAAATTCACTTCACACTACAATCCGTTCAACAGTACGTAACGTATCACTGATTCACAGCATTGATGTGTAGTTCGGAGAACTAATATGTTGTTGGTATCGATACTGTATCAAAACTTGGCCAATCTGCCTTGCACAGAATCATGACGGGTCAACGCGACATCTGAATTTACTTTAGACAAGTTATAGGTCTAGACAGCATGACTATTTAAGACCGAGTAACGAAATTAATTACATTATCACATCATATCCTACATTATATATATACTTAGCAATGTTGGGATTCAAGTCGTTAGGTAGCAGAATAAATCACCAACGTCAATAACAGGTGAAGTACCAATACCTAAATCTAAATACACACATCAACGCAAACTACAACTTTGAATGCCATGGACACTTCTCCATCCCTTCCTTGTTGAACACCTCCCCCTCGTCCCCCTTGATGCTCTTAATCTCCTTCGCAATGTCACTCCCCAAACGCTTGTCAACTATCGAGAACATCTCCACAACTCTGCCGCGCACATCCTTGCTTGCTCCTGCTGCGTGCACCGCAACGTTGTGCGCAATAGCGCGCTTCTCCTTCTCCCCAAAAACACGAGTGTACAACTCACGCGCCTGGGAATAGTCAATATCTCCCACAACCTTCCAGTGGCGTGCAAAAGCTGGCCCCGACCAAACCTCCTGGTCCTGCTGGAGGCGAACCTCTGGGTTAGTTTCGACATGCACATTGGTTGCCAAGTAGTTTGGCGCGCTTCCCAAGTTTCCATTAACAACCATTGGCCCATCTCTGATGTGCGGCGCATATGCAGATCTGGCGGCATATGGGCAGTTGACAGGAATCTGGTTGTAATTCACCCCAAGACGGTGACGGTGGGTGTCTGGATACAGAAAGAGACGCAGCTGAAGAACAGGGTCTGCAGACGCCTCAATTCCGGGAACAGTGTGAGAAGGCGAGAAGGCAGCTTGTTCAACCTCGGCAAAATAGTTTTCTGGGTTCTTGTTGAGAACAAACTTACCAAATTTCCGGAGAGGGAATTGCTTCTGGCTCCAGACCTTCGTGAGGTCAAACACAGAGAAGTCGAGCTTCGAAGCCTCTTCCTGAGTCATCAGTTGGACATAACACGTCCAACTTGGATATTCGCCTTTCTCAATGGCATTGAAAAGGTCTTCCGTGGCATAGTCTGGGTTGCTCCCGGCAAGTTCGCCAGCCTCTTCATTGTTAAGGGTCTTGATACCTTGGTCACAACGGAAGTGAATTTGGACATAGTGCCACTCACCTTTGGCGTTCTGCCATTTATAAGTGTGGCCAGAGTATCCGTGCATAAAACGGAATCCGTCAGGAGTGCCTCTGTCACTGAACAAGATGCACACTTGGTGAATCAGTTCCTGGTTCGTAGTAAGGTAGTCCCAAAACATGTCTGGGTCCTTGAGATTGGTCTGGGGGCTACGTTTCTGGGTGTGGATAAAGTGAGGGAACTTTGAAGGGTCTCTCAAAAAGAAGACTGGGGTGTTATTCATCACCAAATCGTAGTTTCCCTCTTCAGTGTAAAACTTCACCGCAAATCCACGAGGGTCTCTCGCAGTGTCTGCTGACCCTTTCTCACCTCCCACGGTACTGAACCGGCAGAAAGTTTTGGTCTTCTTGCCAACTTCCCCAAGGAAGCCTGCCAGACAAAGGTCGGTCACGTCATCCGTCACTTCAAAGTAACCAAAGGCCCCAGCACCTTTGGCGTGAACAACACGTTCAGGAATACGTTCACGGTCAAAATGCGCTAACGAGTCAATGAGTTGGAAGTCCTGGAGAAGAAGAGGACCGTCCTGACCGATTCTTTGCGTGGCAAAGGGCTCGGCAACAGGGCATCCTTGAGATGTAGAAATGACTTTTTTAGAACTCATGGTAGAGGAAATGTTTAGGATCAAGCCTTTTATATGTGGGGTAGCAATGCAGCTGACTAACCCGCAGGCATGATTGGTGGAATTGGGGGGAAGAGATGCGCTGCAAAAGGTTATCGTGGGGAATTGACAGAAATTTTGGGATACTTAGTTTGAGAATATATGATTGATTTGAGTTTAGAATTGATTAAGTTGTTTTCTGGTTTGATTTACGGGAGTTTTATGGGTCTGTTCACAGGTTCAGCATGCCATGCATGATTTATTTTACTTGCTTATCACTGGTGGATCGATCTAGACTGAGGCTGGTTTGTCATAGACTCACAGTTGCTATGGTTTACGTAAGGCAGGGAATGTAATGAGGTCATGGTGTTGCATGTGACTAAGTCTAAGAATCTCTATACACATTCTTAGCCTTGGAAGGAGTAGCGGTATTTTGGTGGCACAACTTACATTCCTTGAACAGCCCATGTTAATGAAGATTTATGCTTCTAGATGCTAGCTACGTATATAGGTCAATTTCTGTAGTGCCCCCCAGTGGTCTGATTCTCCTGTTTCACTAATCCTCTGGTGATCCTGGGCTGAGTACTCACTGCGTGAATCAAGTGCATGGTCAGATAAATGAGTAATGTGTTGTTGTATTTCAACAGAATTGAAGAATCTAGATCTTAGGAAACTCTTTTAAATACTGTACACGATTTGTCTTCTAATTAGTCAACCCAACACAGACGAGACTAGATCGTGTCATTTGTAATAGATCTGGGTGTTCCAGAATAGCTGGCCAGATCTTGACTAACAGTCTCTGTATGTGACTGTTTTCTTGTACTAATTGAAGTTTATTGAGAATCTTAGGGGGCATTTTGTATATTGCCTATCTTAGAATTTCTATCAACATTTCTAAGAATATTTCTCTGGCCATTGCTGCGACGATTATTTGGCCGTTTTGGTACTTCTATAAGCATTTGTGTTTAAACTTTATGGTGAATTTACTGAGCGAGACTTGGCTGGTGTATTCCAACATTTGCTTAACACAATTGCTGCACCAAAAAGGCAAACTTGGAAGTTGGATATGGCAGAGGGAGACAAAATAAGTCCGCCTTGGCTATACAATTGGCTAGCCATACTTTTTACGTTACTTGACTCGAGTTATATAAACATACTGTGACTCGGTATACTTGACATCGATTCGCTTTTTCCCAGCTTTGATGCTTCTAATGGGGGGTGAGACACCCCTGAATTGACTTCCCTATTTTGGAAGTTAGCAGGCTAAAAAATGGTTGACGAATGTGAGAGTGATGTCAATCAAATAGGAAATATACTTGCCATGAATTGAGCATTCAACTCTATATGTTCAGAGTCACTCTCATACAGTTTATATATGTGTGTGAATCGTTAGCTCGTCATTGCTCACTTGCCACTTTGTATTTTCTTTTCAACAAATCGTAACTACCTTCATGGATATCGGTCACCTCCCTGAAGAGATACTTGCGCTCATCCTCTCATATTTGACAGGAAGAGAGTGGTTAGAGATCCTACCGTTCTTCCTGGAGCTCTTAATACCTTTGATTTTCTCTTGCACGTCGCTTCGCAGCAGATCACCTAGATTCTTCATGCCATCCTCTGCTCGAAGGATTTTAGAGGGCAAGTATAAAGGAGAGGTGTTTAACTTCATAGTATTTTTTTCTGGCAAACCCACAGAGGTGTATGCTTCTGAAGATAGCATAGTTCTTGAACTCTTGAAGAAACACTCCAGGGGGCTTTATTTTGAGTCGATGGAGCAAGAGAGACATCAACAGAAAGCTCTCAAAACTTTATATCTGTCCAGTATCGAGTATTTGAGATTTCCAACTCTGTCATTCCCCAAAAGTATGTCGTGTAAGGAGTTTATGTCTTCCATTTTAGAGGGTAACACGGAGAATCTAAAACGGTTGGAACTCGAGGGCTCAAGCAGAGAGGGTTTGTCTTTTGAGTATAGTTCTGCAAAGTTTCCAAATCTTGAACTTGTGGAGTTAAGCGGGATCACTCTAATCGCGCAAACAGAAGGTCCAAAGCTTCATGAGGTGAAAGTGCTGTGGCTGGATGAAGATCCCGTTGAAACATATCATCTGTTGGTCACGCTCAGCCATGTATCGTCTGCTATGTTTGAAGTTATGAAAGTTGGAATACAGGGACTCTCTATTGTTTCGAGCTTGAGAAAGTTGGAGCTTGTGTCCGTTAAAGGGATGAGTGAATTATCAAGCTTCCCCAATCTCGAAGAGCTATCTGTTCATTACTCCTCCTTCACTTTAGGAGAAGAGGACACTCCGAAGCTCAAGAAATTGAAGTTGCACAGAACCTGGGCACTGGTTATTTCAAGAGGTGCATGGTGTCAATCTTTGACACACCTCTCCCTAAATGATGCCAGTAATTTCCATGGATATGAACTAATCAGCTACTGTACCATGTTAGAGAGTCTAATTGTCGTTCCTTCTAGTTCTGATAATATCAAGATCCCTACAAGCGTGAAAAGTCTTCTGGTTCGGTCAGAGCATACACTATCCCTTACGATACCCGACGGGTCAAAGCTTGAATCGGCTGATTTGTCCTTCGATGAAGGGAGCATTGATGTAGAAGGTCTCGCAGAAGAGCTAAACTCATTAGAGATTCAAACCGACGCGCTACTGAGCATTAAATTTTTGAGACAGTGTCCAAACTTGAGGAATTTGAAATTAGTAACCGAGTGTTTTCTCCCTATCGAGGATTTGAGCGGGCTCCAGTTGAAGTCTCTAACTCTCGATAGTAGCATGTATATGCAGTTGAATTTGGAAGGCTGGAAAGATCTCATGACTTTAGAAACTGTGAAAAACAAATACTTCAGGTTCGAAGGATCACCTCCACCGAAAAGAGTTGATTTTTGTACGAAATTACAAACACTCAAAGTTGTAGGTGTGGATTTTGATCTACACGACATTTCTGCAGTGAGCAGCTTAAAGACATTGGCATGCTGTTCGAACAAGATTCCATCAATCGCACATCTAACTGGGTTATCCAACTTAAAGTCTTTGTGCTTGGCAAGCAATGAGATCAATACCATCAAGGGGCTTGAAAGCTGTACAACTCTTGAATATTTGGACTTGTCGAGTAACCCTATAAAAGTTATTGAGGGCTTGGAAAATCTTCAGCTTAAAGAGTTGGTGTTAGCAAAGACAGAGATATCGGCCTTAGATGGAAACTTAATAAACACCCAATCGCTCACAAAATTGGAAATAGGTGATTGTTACATTTCAAGTTTAAGAAACGTTTCCGGACAGAAATTGGAATATCTTGATCTCAAAGAAAACACAATTTCGGATCTACTGGGCCTCCGTGAGCTTCCAAAACTCAAATACCTCAACTTGAGGTATAACTTAATCAAGGAAATTCCTACAGAGCTCCAGCTTCCAAATATTGAAGAATTAAACTTGGCGAAAAATTGCTTCACGTCAACCAAAAGTATCGAAAGGTTTAATCGCAATCTGATTTATATAAGCGTGGACCTAAATCCCTTTGAGAATGCTTCACTGAGGGTTCTCAGAACTTTCGGATACGCTGTTCAGAAGCGGTTCGCTTTTTGAGAAGTCAGCCCGAAAGGACCATAGTAGGATGTTGATATTACAGATCAAAGGCAACATATGTAGATAAATGTACAACACAATTAGGTCACATTCAAAAAGCATAAACAATGAACAATTCAAAAAATTTCAGCATCGATCCAGAAGCCAATGGAGAAGAAGACATTTTGAGAGTGTAGCGGGAAATGGAATGACTTGTAGAGCAAAAACATTACGCAGTATGCTTTAGGAGTGATTCTCACCAGTGAGGAAACTAAAGATAGGATCCTTAGGTATACGTATGAGACCCTAGGGTTTTCCTTCCCTGATTCTAACAACCAGTGGTTGATAAATTATCTACTTCAGTAATCCTTTTTTCAAGCTTTCACACTTACAGCAAAGCAAGAACCAAACAAAAAATCAAGAAGCAACACCCAAAAGAAAGCCAAATGAAAAATCGAATTTAGGTCTCATTCAAGACAAATCTCATCTAATACACAAAATACTTCCAACATAATTGCATCTACTTTCATGTTTAATATTTAAAAACGCGTCAAACGCACATGCCCAAAGGAGCCACTCCAGAGATCTATACAGGGCCGTCTAACATAATCAGATCATAGTCTGATATTCTATGCCTCTGGGAAGCTCCAATGCCCCTTGTTTCGTCAAAAGTGTCTCTTTATAACGTTCTCTACACCCTCCACTCACGCAAGAAAAACAAAACCTGGCACGATGGAAACCTCCGGTTCTACCACTATAACAAGAAGCTTGTGCTTAGCGATTCTATCACACATGCGACAGTCCTCGAGGAGTTTTTCCGACGTGACATCAAAGTGGGTATGATCGAACAAATTGGCCTGGTTTTGGTAGATTTCGAGGAGTACATAGAGGATGTAGAAAGAGAAGTTAACGTGGGAAAAGACGGGTCCAGTCAAAAGGAGGTATCTGAAAGCTCATTCCCCGAGACACCTCAAAAGAGTACACTCAAAAGCACACCAAACAGCATGCCAAAAAGTATGCCGCAAAATCTGAAAAGTCTCCCCAGAATAGGACTCTCGAAAGGAGTGAAACTGGAGTTCCAAAGAACTATTCCAAAGGCCAATTCTGTAGCTAGATTAGAACAAACCTCAAAGCTTAAAGCACCAAAAAGCTATGGCCTAAGTCCAGTTCAAAGACCTAAACAAGAAACACCTTCAAAAGCGGTCTTGGGAACAAGGGCCTCTCAAAAATGTATAGCTAGACCGATAAATATTGTCCCCAAAATGCAGACTCTGCAAAGTGCATATACTGATCTTTATACAGACTCTGCGTTTGTGAGCAGGCGGCGGAAAATGAAATACATACCCCTTCCCCGGGTCGGGGCAAAGATCATGAAATTGCATGGTCCTCCAAGACCGATTCAGCTTCCTGCGGCAGTTCTAGCCCAACTTGAAAAACCTGAGCCAAAAGTGAAGAGTGAGGAACTGGAGTTCGTGAAGAAGGAGCAGTTGTTTTTGAAGAAAGGGCAGGTCTTTGTAAAGAAAGAGCAGGTCTTTGTCAAGAAGGAGGAGGAATTTGTCAAGAAGGAAAATGGATTCATCAAGAAGGAGGAGGACCATGATAAGAGAATTTCAACTTGGAAGCTAAATTCACGGTGAACCAACCCAATGCGATATCTAAGCATGAGGAGAGACTACTGCTTGGAGATGATGGTTTTACTGAGTTTTCACAGAGTCAGGATTTGGGGGAGAGGGGAGTGATGTACTATAAATTGTTCATGAATTTCATGAGTTTCTATGTTTTAATGAATGCTATGATGAGGCTGTAGAAGGGCTACGAGAGTGTTGATTGGAGATGTAGGTTGTAGTTGAGCGTTCCTCTGCTAGTAAGTATCGTAAAGAACTGGAAGAACTTGAAGAACTTATCAATCTACTCATCATCCAGACCTACCACTGCGTTTCATATACTTACTATTGACTAACTCGACTGGTCTACTCTAGTTGGTCTATTGGCCCTACATACGAACTTCCGTTCATCTAGACTAAGTATGTCTTAACACATACGTGCTCTTCAATCCTGATTCTACTTGGTTGTTCCCACCAACAATAAGATCAACTAGAATCTACAAACCTACACCCAACATAAGCGTATAATTGAACAAACATGCAAACCAATAACAGTCTAGTATCATAAAAATGCGGAGAAAACATGAAAAAACACAGTCACACGTTTTTCTGTTTTCTTCTTAACAACATCGCAGACCCGTCCATTGTTAAATTCATCGTCCCCCAGTTCTCCCTCGCTGATGGAAGACTCAAATTTCCATTGCTGGGGACACTCACCCCGCTCTGCAACGTGTCTTCCCCAATGTCACTCTTGTCACTCTCACTATCATCAAACGAGTCTTCCCCCTCATCCGCCCTTTCCACCTCTGCCTCAGCGCCCTCGTCCTCGAAAGTCAATTTCGAAGGACAAGGAGTCCGAGGGAGTGAGTTTCTTGTCAGCCCCTTACCCGCGCTCCGAGGAGCTTCATTAATTTTGAGCCCCCCTCTCTTGAAATTCACCCCCTCCAATGCTTCCATCAAATCTACAGCTTCTTCCTTTATTACAGGCACATGCAGTGCAACCTCTCGCCCCACCTCCATATTTTGCAGGATGACACTGCGGTATTTGAGTTCCTTGGCTAATAGTTCTTCTGCTGCAGGAGAGTTTGGGTTGGCGCGAGAGGGCGTAGGAAGCCCCAATGCTGCGTCAGGTACGGTCTGCGTGACACTGGTATCTTCCTGCAGACTCAGAGCTTCCCCAAAGTAATCGCCTCCCTGGTAAGCGATTCTGTCAGGGGCATAAACCTTTGTGATCCAAGGATCATTTAACATTTGTGAGATGGTATATCTTTTTAGAGGGTCAATATTCAATAAGTTCCCAACCAAATCTTTCGCTTCTTGAGATATTTCGTCCCACCAGGGGCTCAAAAACTCGTATTCTCCCTTTCTTGACTTGTCAATGAGTTTTGAATAGTCGTTTTTCTCATCATAAAAGGGTGGGAATCCACACAAAAGTGTATATAAAACGCATCCTAATGCCCATAAGTCAACCGACTTATCATAAGCTTCAACTCTGAGGATCTCAGGTGCTGTATATCCTGCTGTTCCGCAAGGGGTTCTCGTAGTTGAGTTCCACAAAACTTTCGAAAGACCAAAATCGGCCAACTTCACAACCCCAATGCCCCCACCCCCTACATCTTTTATGAACACCCCCTCATCCACTTTATCGTCCCCATCAGACTCCCTTCGAGCTTTTTTGGCCTCTTTCTTTGTGCGGGGCCTGTAGTCTATAGGGATGAAAAGAAGGTTTTCAGGCTTAATGTCTCTGTGTGCTACTCCAATCTCATCGTGTAGATACCGCACTGCTTTAGCCACCTGCACTATGACGTGCCGTGATAGGTCCTCGCTGAGGTAGGTCAAGTTCAAAAGTTGCTTGAAGATTTCTCCTCCTTTACAATACTCTAAAATAAGGAATATGTAGAGCTCGTTCTCGACGCTCAGAATCAATCTCACAATATTTGGGTGGTCTAAACGTTTCATGATCAGGATTTCCTTTCTGATCAGGTTGAGCTGGGTTGTCGAGATTTGCGATTTTTGAACAACTTTGATGGCAACAGGCTTTTGGGTTGCATTTCCAAATCCTTTGTAAACAGTAGAAAAGGCCCCATCTCCTATAGAGGGGGATAGTATGGTGTAGTGCGGCAAGAGGTAGGGGGTGAGGGGATGTATGTCTTTATTAGTTTGAATTGGTTCTTGGGTTGATTCCATTTGCTCTTGTCCACTTTCATGTTCCTGTTTATTTTCGAGTCCGATTTCTGTATTTTCTTTCTTATCTGTTTGTTCACTGGTTTCCTTTACAAGCTCTTTTTTCTGCCCGTCTTCGCTCACTCCGGGCTCCCCTTTTTTTAAGAGCGCTCTGATGTTCTGGTTAGTAATTGCATGAGTTGGCCATACACCAGCTAGATCTGTTTTATGTGTTACCATGAGACACCGCAGTAAATACCTTTTTGATACCATATCATTTTACACCATACAAGCCATGTGAGCGCACCTGAATAGATACAACTCTGGTTATCGCAAATCTGACATATCACCTTTTACAGTTATGACGTAATCCCCGATGAACCACGATTATAAAGCGTATATCATACCTTAACAAGAAACGGTTGCAAATATCAAAGATCACTCACCAGAAAGAACATGGGTAGATAGCGTTATGAGTTTCAATTAATTGATGTGTTATTATTTGTAAGGCGTGCGTGTAGACCGACGATAGGAGATTTTGAGACACTCAGCAAGGGTGACTTGCTGATCTTCACAGTGTAGGTTCTCAAGAAGAGTGGGTGTGTATACTGTGAATTTCGAAAATTTTTATGGGTGTGGAAGCTTCTTCAACTGTTTCAATAGCTCGGCTTTTGAGCATGGTGTATGACGCAATATTTTATTTTCCTTGTCGGATGATCTGGGGTACACCAGTAATTACTTTTTCTCAGATTTCCGTGTAAGGAGAACCTAGAATAGTGGCGTGCTGCTGTTCTACGGCTGTTTGAGAGGACACGCTCTCTATTTCTTTCGTTCTTTTATGTTTGGTGTAGTTTTTTTTCGTATGTGGGTAGCATGCTCAAATTTCACTTAATTTTCTCATGGCCTGGATGTTGACAGATTTGCGCACTATTCAGTATTTGTGATGTAATGAGTCTTCAGCATAGATCCAGCAGTCTAAGCTCATTAGCAAGAGCGTGTTTTACTTGATATTCATGGATTCGTGTCCCTAACCCAGATTTCGATGGATTTGCGTGTAGCCCTGAAAGATCCACTACGAGAGGTGTGAACTGGTCATTTCCAGTGCGACATGTAGCTTCGTTGCTTGAGAAGCCCAGCAAATATTGGGAGGTCTCTTAAATATGCCCAGAAATCACATTTCGTTCGAAAATATGGCGCCTGTACTGTGACCAATCACTTGGCAAAAAAGAGGAGAAGACTCAAGAGGTACTTTGAGTGTAGTGTAATCTAGGTCAGCGTCTTCATGATTTCCTGGTACCATGTCTTCGATACTTGCTGAGTTGGATTCTCGCTGGGGCTCGGTGTATGCAAGGGACGATCAATGTACAGGCTCGTTACCAACTATTACGATGTTGTGTGTGGCGGGGGCGAAGCTGATTTTTGGAGATCACGTTTCTCGCATGTTAGTCTGTCCGCTAGCTTACAAACAGATGGAAATGCTCATAACAAATGAATACTAAGATTCCACAGATCTGAACTTCTAACCTTACCTGCTCCTACAATGGAAAATAACATACAAACAATCTTTATTGTTAAACTCACAAAAATAATGTTCTTTTAAAAACACTTAACAATCTGCAACAAAAATGCACATCTTCAGAAGGAAGCAACAAGAAACAATTATGTTCTCACGATATCCACTGCTTGCACCGAAATTGTTGGTTCACTTTGAGGATACTTGAACAATCTCAAAGTCGAGTTGAACATTCGCTACATCCATAGGAGCAGGTTAATTCGTCCGCTCAGCTCTGGAGATATTCATTTTTTCTCCTCCAGCCCCTTCTCCTCCGGGCCCTTCTCCTCCGCCTCAATATTCACCTCCCCTCCAGCCTTCTCTGCATCCCCAGTTGCAAACCCATGCCCTCCAACCTTATCGCCCTCCTTCTCGCCCTCTTCCGCAATCTTCTTCTCGACCCCCTTGGTCTTTTGCGCTCTAATCTTAGCAAACACGCGCTCAACCTCGTCACTTCTTGCCTCAACAGTTCTCAAAAACTTGGAGTAGCCCTTTTGGACATTCTCCGGACACTTCAGAATGACACGGGCCCCGAGAACTCCGGCCATATCCATGAAGAACGCCTTGGTTGGCTCGGAATACACTATACGAAGCCAGTAGAAAAGCAGGAACGCAACCAAAGCATACCCCGAGGTCCCTCTCATCAAAAGGGTGTTCATCAACAAAACAACCATGAGGAAGATTTCGTTATAAGAAATGGTTCTCGCCAACAAAACAATAAGCTGTTTGGGGAAGAACTTAAGCAACCCAAACTCCTGAGCCATCTGAAGAACACTGATAATGAAATATGGCATGAATTTCCAAACAGATGGACGGGTGAATAGCCAAACGACTCCTAACAAAAGATATTGGAAATTTTCAGTTGTTATAAGGGTAAAGAAATCGGCATTCTGTGCGCCAAACTTCTTGAAACTTGTGATGGAATAAGCAATGACCAGACCTAAGAACGCCATTCTATAGGCGATTCTTGGATAAAGAGCACGACGATTGCGGAAATTGAACACGTAAATAAACACAAACGTGAGCCCAAAGAAGCAATTCATAAGGTGTCCCACAGTCCATGCGATCTTCGTGTGTCTCTTCTTCTTCACGAATTTCTTACGTAAGAGTTTTCTAGTTGAAATTGGCTTGGTGGAACTTGCTTCCTGAGGTTGTTTGTTTTCAATTGAACTGGTTGGGATAGTCTCTTTGGCGTTACTCACTTCCACTTTGGGCAATCCCTTAGGAGCAGCAGCAGGAACGGCAGGAGCATTTTTGACCGCTCCATTGGCCACTTTGGAGCCATTAGGGGTACCGCTAGCTGGGGGGGTTGTTTGAGCCAATTGAGGGGCTACGGATTTACCGTTTTCGGGAGCACCATTCTGAGGGACTACCGGCGACGGGTTCGGCGCGCTAACCCGTTCAAACGTTGGCGGGAGGGTGGTGCTCATGGTTGGTTTGAAATTTCAGTTAGGGATTGCTAACTTGCTGGTCACGTGTGGAATCTTATGTAATCAGAATGGGCGCAGGGTGATTATGTAAGTAGACGAATGAACCAGCCAAGCGAGTGAAGCGAGTGGTTATTACTGATGGACACTATTCGTTATCTTTTCTATCTAAGTTATCCATATTACGGTGTATAAATTATTGTTCATTAGTTGAGCATATCTCTGAGTTTGTTCAGCATGCTTCGTCGCTACAGGTAGCTGGAATCTCAGTTATCCAGATCAAAACAGCAGCTGGTCTCATGAGTATCAACTTCACTCCATCAGCTTTGCAAAGCAAACTTGTTTTGTCTCATTGAAAGTGAATAACATCCCTACGTTTTTATGTAGGAGCATTCACTCATCCTACAAAGACCTTCAACAACATTTTCAGGAATCTCGAAAGGCCCATATCTGAGTCTGAGCTGTGAGCGTCAATCGTCCTTCGCACGTATCCAGGCCTCTCTTGAACGCCATTTACATGTGCTTTGACGAGGGAGCAAAGACTTGAGGTTTGGCTCCAGCGAGACAATCTCACTTCAGTCATTCCACCGCGGTGGCCAAAAATACAAAGAAAAATACACTCAGGCTGCTATCGGAGCGGCTCAAAGTTGCTGAGGAAGTACTTGTTTTGAGTAGATATATATATATGACTTATCCAGAGACTATGTGACATTGGCTGAGGAGTTGCTTTCTTGAATGAATGTGTTTGTTGTTGAGCCAAGTAGATTGAAGGCGAGATTTTTTTGTGACTTGGTATGTTCTCCTATAGATTTTTTTACCTCAAAGGCCACACTTTTAGGGTTGCACTTAACGCATTACCATGCTCACTAGCCCCTCTATGACTGGCGTTTGCAGTCTGATCATCATGAATAAACTCGATACTTCATAATCTAGCTTGCTTTTCGGTTTGTTGAATTTTCAGGTATCAAAAAGGTGTCCCACAGTTTTGTATTCAATCATTGTCTCCCCTATACTATAGTTAACTAATTATCGGTAGGTCAGAAGTGCTGATAAATCTTCCAAAGCTTTCAGCTCCAGATATCGATGAATCATACCACATCACATTCCAAAGATAGATAGAATTGACAGATTATCTTGAGCAAACTACTTTTACATAAGAATCACTTCCCATTTATCTGTCTCTTTATAAAACACAATACAATCACAGAGCCTGTGCCCTCCATTCTATACACTGTGCACCCTGACAAAGGCCAATCTTACCAAGGTGTCAATCCCAAAAAGGAAACTGTCAAATGGTCGCATCCAGAAAACGTTATTTTTCAAAATTGTTTTCTATACATTTCTTCGTTTTGGATTTATTATTAGAATAGCAAAATGAACAGTGTTGGCCAATCTTACCCCGCCCGGAAGACCGCCTTTCGGTCAGCCGCAAACGGTAGCCGATAATTATGTAAGCACGCGTGGGGGTTACATAATGTGCAATCCAAAGCTGTGCTACCCCTCAAGAGAGTGTTAGAATACGACGAGAAGATGATTCAAAATTCGAGTTTGATTTACATAGCCTAGAATAAGTAAAGTGTAACGGTGTGATTGTCGCCTTGAACAGCACATATTCTCATACAACGGCCCATATGCTTGTATGCCCCCGGGGTATAGCTATGATGTCAGACTCCGGGAAAAATATATAGGAGGGCTAAATCCTGAAAAGCGTATATAAAGGATAGTCAGAGTACCAAGAATTCGAGCAATAGATCAAGATGGAAAGCTATGTGGAGGTCATGAACGAGCAAATCCCAATAACTTATGAGCATAAATACTTTTTTGAAAACTTACAACTGATTGCAGAGCTCAATCAAACGATGGATGGAGTCCTTCTAGTGACTGAAGAGATTTCAAATAGTCAAGATATTGGGGTGGTGGAGGAGAGTAGTATGAGCGTGGGGGGATACGTCGGAGGGGAGGTTATTAATCAGAGATGATAGATTATAGAGTATAGACGATAGATGGTCAAAGAAGATCATTCATTGCCTACCAGTAATCAAGATCATACAATCGTTCTTCGAAGTATCTAGACTCTTCAGATTATAAGCTCTATCAAATCAAGTCTGAACTGTCAAGCTTGAACTGACAAGCCTGACTTACGGTAAGTGAAGACATAATCATTTCTGATTATGGTTACCACCATCAAATCATCTTTAAGATGACTATTGAATATTCTAAATGGATAACATGCTCATGGCTCATATTCTGTGTTTCACTGAACCACTGTTTTTAGCTTAGAGACATGAGCGTATATCCTCAAAAGTTACATTTGACATATTTATTTGTGTCGCGCTGTTGACAGAGGTTAAGGAAAGGAAATTATGGTTTTTTGTAGTTTGCTGCTCAGTTGAGTGTTCATCATTGTTTTTGACCAGTCTTGAATTAACTATTACTTGGTAAGAGCATAAATATCTCGGGACCGTCCGCGGGAGAGCTTTTTGGGATATTCTTTTACATGTTTTGAATGTGTCCTTCGATTCATCTGTATCTGATTGACTGGCTTCAAAACTAAGGAAAGAGTAGTATCTTCTCCAAGAGCTGATGAAGTAAGTTATACAATGTTATACAAGAATGCCTCATTTTCATTATACACCTACACTCTGTCATATTGGTTCTTATAGGAGAAGAAATTGGATAATTGCCTAGCATCACGGTATATACACTACTCTTAGTATGGGGGTCGTTGCCCATATGAGCGCCGTATCGTATATTTGCCCCCTCCACTCGTAGCTTATGTTCACGCACAAGTATACCCTCCATCAATAACCAAATCACTCCCCGTAGTCCAAGTCAGTGCATCTGAAGCAAAATACAAATACGCCCCCACCAACTCCTTCACCTCCCCTTCTCTCCCCAAAGGAATTCTCTTCCACCACTCCATCTTCTTCTCTTTGCTTACAAACTTGGCAATGTCAGTCAACACGTACCCCGGCAGAATCAGGTTTGCCCGTGCAAACCCAGCCCATTCGATAGCCAAGGTCTTGGTGATTTGACGCACAGCAGCCTTGGATGCGTTGTAAGCAGCCTGGTCATGAGGCACAGTCACTATATGTCCGGCCTGAGAAGAAGTGACGATAAAACTTCCATTTCCTTGTTTCTTGAAGATTGCCCCCACAACTTTAGCAGCGTAAAATACACTGTCTATGTTTGTGGCCATCACTTTGTGGTAGAAGTCAATGTCTGTGTCAATAACCGTTTGGGAAGGAAACCCAATGCCCGCGTTTGCGACGAATACATCAATGTGCCCGAAATCTTTCTCTTGTTGAAGAATCGTAGATTTCACCTCTTCAAAGTTGTCTACGCGGCACTTGTATGCTTTTGTTTTAACACCGTACTTTTCCCCAATCTCTTTTGCAGTTTTTGAAATGTCAGTTGAATTGTACCAGAAGGCTATATCAGCTCCAGCTTGCGCAAAGGCTTCAGCTACCCCGAGACCGATTCCCTGAGACAGGCCAGTAATACTTGCTACTTTGCCTTTGAGCAGAAAAAGAGAGAGAGAATCAGAGGGGAGAGATGGAGGTGACGCTGGAAGAGAGCCGATTTGGGGGTTTATGAGGGACATGACTTTCTAGATTTTGGTAAAGAGCAGAACTTGGGAATATTGGCTTTGTAGTGTATCAATCTTAGAAGATATCAATCAAGTTGATGCTCGAGATGATCAATTGTATAGGTAAGAATCAGCAGCAATACATTTTGCGATCTGCAAGTTAATTTATATGACGGGGTGATCACGAATCCTTTCTTTAAGGGGTATACCCACCCGGCTATCATTGCGTAATGGTGCGTCAGGGTGAGGACGTAATTATTGAGAAATGTATGAGTGACAGTCTAGATATAGAGGTTAAATTATTCAGCATATTCATAGTATCACCATATATACTAGCAGCCTTTGTTTTTGAGGTTTTTAGTAAAAATCGGGAAAAGGGCATCTCGTCAAATTTGACGTGTACGCAGTAGTGCAATATTGACTGCATATCCACTAAATGCACTACACAAGGGGTGTAACCGGTCAGCTCGAATTGTGTATTAGCATCGGTTATAGAACACATCTGTGCTTCAATCATCCAGACTCAATTAGTCTGTGGAAAATAGCAGTGTTTGATCTAGCTGAAAACAACCTTCTCAAGGTACAGTAGTTTGAAAGTTTGCCCTATTTAAGTAAATCATTGGACCTTCTGGACAAGCACATCAAAAAACTTTTCAACTTAGATAATCTCAGTCACCGAACGAGCTCAACCCCAGAGGGCTCCGAGGACCACAACCGAAACGGTCAGCTCGAGCAGCTTTTCTCCAGGCAAATCATCTAGGCTTAAACTCGATCAGGATCAAAAGGGATACACAGGCCATAGCATACATAGGAGGTTTAAATAATTGAATAAGAGGATATACTACAATATTCATAACTCATAAATAGTGGATTTCCAAAAAAAGGAAACAGTATAATATATAACAGACTTAGTAGTCTGTATGCTGGGCTATTCTACTTCAAAAAGTCCAGTCTAAACAAGTTTATAAAAGGGAGGAATGATGAATAGGTAGTTCAAATTGATTTATCAGTTCATCCCAAATATATTCCATTGTCTTGTAGTTTACATATGTAAACACGAATGTACCCGTCAATTGCTTCGCTCAGATATCTGCTCAGTAGTCCTCTCACTGGCAACACTCACATTGACCGTCCCCCCCTCATACTCCACGTCCCCCTGATGTTTCACTATAAAACTAAACGCAGAGCTCTTGACCAATGTGAACAAAAGACCAATTTTGTTCTCGAGAAATCGAAGCTGGTTATGAAGATCTTGAGTAGGCGACTTGTTAAGTCGTTCTATTTGGCCATTTATTTTCTTAAATAGAGACAAGGCAAGTTGATATTCAAGAAGAAGGGCGTGTTCAGTGGGTGTTAGCTGAGATGCGTCAAGATCCATGGTATTTGTGTGTTTTTATAGGTGGGATAATTTTCGCGTGCATCAATTTCGCGTCTGGGTTAGAGGCGATGGTGCTTAACTACATTGGAGCGAAGCAAGTGATCAGTGTCCACTATTAGCTTTGCTACTATAGAATCACCTCTGAGGTGTTGCAGTCTGTGAGTTCACTAGTTGATTCGAGCATTTAATTCATCCAGTCTTTTTAAGAGCGAGTTGAGGATGTTATGCAACAAGTTCTAGAATAACCTAGTCATGCTATTCATGGCTACGCACTTGAGATCCACTAGATCACATACGCAATCAAAATTGTACTTTTGATTCAAACCTACAACACACAACACACTAAACACATAGATACTAGCATAACTATTTAGTAATTTCCCTACTGGAAAGAACTTAAGACAGAATATCGCCTAATTAAGCGAAGATCACTATTACCGGCACTTGATTAACAATCAGATATGTGAGCTGCTCAAAATGATTAATGATCAAGCTGATCATTCATCAATTCTCTTAGCTCGTTGATGATTCTTTATTTCAATCTCTCTTCAAATCTCAACTCATTATTCACCGGCAACCCTACCAACAACTTCACCAAGTTCTCCAACGCAAATCTTTGACGGTTCAACCCGTTAATAGGGTCAAATCCCTTCTTAGTCATTGGCGCCTTCAACCAGTAAGAAAGGAAGCCAAGCACAGAGTACATTCTCTCATAGTCCTTTCCAACCTCCTTGTACAGAATTCTGCTCAACAACTCCGTCATGATCACCAAGTCCAACATCAATGGAACCGCAAGAAGACTGTCTTCACAAGTGTTGTGGATGGCTATCCGGTTGTGTCCTCCCAACATCAATTCGGAGTAGTACTCATCCATTGCAACCTTCAGATCCCCCACTGCTGGAACATACTTGATGACGACACAGTGGTCCACCTTGTCTCCAGATTTCTTGTTGTACAAAATGCTGTTCGACTGGATGACGTCGTCTACCACCAGTTGCTTCAGAATCTCCTTCAGACGGAACTGCTTGTACGACGACAAGTTGTAACCGTCGTTGTTCCCGAGGTGGTTGTAAGACGCAATGGACACCGGCTTGATACCAGCATCCACCAAGTATTGTGCAAGCACCGACTTTATCTTGGTCTGCCCGGTCTTGAAGTCGTCTCCCGCAATGAATGCGTCGTTCTCCTCCGCAAGCTGGACCAACCCCGGAACAAACGTGTTTTGCGGCGAACCGTTGATGTAGGCCACGTCTTCCAAAATACAAGCTGTGGCAAAAATCGCAGAAGGAGGAACTTCAGGGTGGTTGGCCTTGATGGCCTTCAAGAAGTTGGCCAGGGTGTCATGGACGCCGTGGGTCACATCACAGTATCTCTCTGTGTTGGCGGTCCAGAGAACAATGACCTTATCCAAGGCATGCTTCTCTTTGAACTCGCGAATGTCATGACGAATCTGCTCAACGTCATCCCACTTGTTCTTGTTTTTGAGGACATTGTCTGCACGCGTCTCCTGGTTCGCTGCAATAAAGTCCGGGTAGTACACCAGCGGCATTGGGCGGTATTGCTCGAGCTTGTCGGCCAACTTGTGCTGGAGTGTGACGTCCAACACACGTGCTCTCTTTGCAGCCTCCTTAAGGTTGGCCGAGCTGATGTCCCACCCCCCGATGACCAACTCATTTGGGTCAAGCATAGGCACAAGCAGGTTGAATGGTACGTAAGCGTCGTTACCGGAAGCGTCAACACCAATCTTGATGGTCAGAGACTGTGTCATCAGACCATAGTAGTTTGGATGAACAATGCCATCCTTGGTCTCAAACAGCACGCCGTACTTGTTAGCCAACACGGCAGCCACGGCGGTGGAACCGTTGTTACCACCAAGACCAACAAGAAGAAGACCTGTTTTTGGGAGGTCGAGGTCCACTTTAAAGACGTAATCCTTGGACACAGGGACAGCCGTTACATGACCGTCAGAAACGGAAACGTGAGACGTCTCATAAGTGTACTTAGACTCGAGTGTAGAGGCAGTACGTGTGACTTTGTCGCTTTGGACAGTGACTGGAGGAGCAGCAATGGTCATGATGAAAGATTTGAGATACTCAATTGGGGGGATTTCAACCCCTTATATAGTTTTTCTACAGCTTCCCTACATATCAGGGTTTCGGATCGTCGGCGTATTCTTGTTTTCTGATTTGTTCTTTCGCTCATAGTACTTTACATGGATGCAATTGAGGATATATTATTAAGTGTGTTGATAACGCTCAGTCAGTGAGTATAAACTTGTCTTCGCAGCCCTCTCTGGACATATTTTTCCTCGATAACACCTCCTTCCCTCCCCTCTTACCGTGCCTCGTATCTAGTGCGTCTGCACAAAGAAATGTGACGCGCCCGGGCGATTTGTTGAACTCGACAACCGCTAAAGATTTGAGGAAAAATCAAGTTGGTGCGATCTCTGTGGCCCGAGATATGCCCCCCACATTTTTTTAGCTGTCATTCTGGCCCTCGAGGCACCTTTCCATGAAGGGGAAAAGTCTCGGTGAAAGGCCGAGTTGCCTATTTTGGACGCATGCATGAACTCGGGTCGAGGTTGTTGGGTATGAGATCATGGCTCAGAATGGCCTAGACTAGATCAGAGCATGTGAATAAGCTGAAAATTTGCGCAACATTCAATTGCCTAAAAAGTGGGATTCTCCATTGGTTCGAGTTTTGATTTAAGGTGTGGTCACTTACCCATGCATAGCGGCAATTGGTCAATTGAAATATATGAATTCATTAGATATAGAAATAGTTCTTGACTTTCCCCTATTATCAAATCTGAGGAAGTGAATCTGAAACTCATTGGGTATACTCCAGGTAGCCTAGGTATAGCCACTGGCTTAGGCCATTGGTTCAATAAGGGGAAACCTTGAGCAAAGAGTTTCAAAAGGCGAACACATATAAACTATTAGTACAAGTTGTCGTGGGCATAAGTTTTTAGCCTTATCAGAGTCAGCGTTGACTCTTTATAATGAATGGTACTTTAGAAAAATGAAACTACCAATTGTACCAATACAAAAATATCATAGAGGAGCCTCTTGTAACTAAGAGCTTCCATATAGGCTTGTTGGAATACTGAGTATCCATAAGTTTATGTATATACTCGAACACATGTTATCGAGAGCCATCTCCAAATCTCTAATAAAGGATTATAATTTTCCCGGACCGAGTCGAGGTTGGTAGAAATGCGTGTCGTTCTGTTACAACGGTTAACTTTCCAACGAATGAAAAAAGAGTACAAAGATTATAATTATAAACCAAAGATAAGACAAGTGATCAATTTTGAGTATCAGTATACTATCACGTGCAGATTGTGGAATTATTTTAAGCACTAACATAACCAAAACCCTCAAACTAGGCACAAAGCTAAGGCTCGCCAACTTGAGTTTGACTGCTTTTCTAGAAGTCCAGCAAACTCTGCGAGCGTGCGTAAATCCGAGTTAGCACATCTGGGCCGAGTCAGTCTAATAAATAGGGTATATAGTGTACTATATATATAGTATAGTCCACATCATATACACCTTTTAGATCTGTAAAAAACCGCTCAAAGGCTGTCCGATGTCCACGCCCCTCCAGATCAAACGTGCCCGACACATTGAACCCCCATCATCTGATTCTCCTAGTCCCGTTCTGCTGAAGCTGACGATGCTGCCTCATGACGATTCCTTTTTTCGTTCGCACCCCCAGCCCTCGAAACTGCAAGTGGCACCCGAATTACAAGAAAAGATCGATGTATTAAGAGAAGAGATCAAATGCTACAATAGAGAAAAATACGATATGATCCTACTGTATGAGGCCCAAATTACAGAGTTGTCAAAAAAACAGCAGATTTGTAAGCGTAAGGTGCGAGACCACATGAGAGTTACTAAGGAGGTCCAAGGCGAGTATTTGGGGCTTTTACAGTCAGAGTTGAATGATGAAGATGAGCCTTCAGAGGTGAAGGTTGCATCATGAGTTATGAGTGGGCTTGTTAGAAAACAGTTGTAAACTATAAACTAATGTAATCAGTCATTGTCTTTTGTAGGTCTGTTTGATGCCCAGAATTTTGGTCGGATTTGTAGACACAATTAAGGTTTCTTCCGCGATGCGTTGTGAGACATTTATTGAGGATTTTAGTTTGTTTTGGTGTGGTGTGCTCTTATTTCTTTTCAGCGGGAAAAGATGTGTCCGATATAATGTTGATAGCATATTTCGTAAGGGCGGTGGTTTGAAGTTTGACTCGAGGTATTGATACGGTTTGTCACCAGATCTGGGCATTCATGTACCATCAGCAAATATTTGCAGTGCATATATTAAATAATGAAAAGTTGAGATTTCGTAACTGGTGATCTTAGAACAATCTCAGGGTCTATAGGGGGGCCAAGATGAGGGGAATATAACACAACCACCTTGAGCAAAAAGTTGTATCTGACGCAGATGCAGCGCTGATGTTATTCATGCGAACAATCAATCTCACGGAATAATCTGAAGGGGCGGAAAAGAGAACATGGAAGCCAACGTCGCTTCTTGAGAGTACCTACAAAAAACCGTTATTGATTCCTTTACTATGTATATAAGCAGAAGTATTAGCTCTCGGTATTTTTGTGTCATCCTTGGTCCAGCTACTGGACCACTCTAATAAAAGCCTGCTTTCCATCCCACTCCCAACCATCGCGCAACCGCCCAGCATAACGAAGCACACACACCCAATATGCTCAGGAATACCACAAAGTTATTGTAACTCTGTTTGTGTGGGTCGCTTCCGATGAAAAGACCGGCCAAGGGCACGGCTACTAATATCCCTATAGCCACTACAAAGTAGCATGTGGCGTACCTCTTACCAAACTCCTCCACCTTACTTACTTGCGAAAGACAGATTGGCGTGAGGCTTAGCACCGAAGCCGACGTTATTCCGAAAAGAACAGAATAGGCATAAAGGCCGCTTTCTTTATCTCCAAAGGGGAGCCACACAATCAAACAAATGATCGAGGCAAGGAACACAAGAATTCCGGTGACATTGAAACGGCCAAACTTGTCTGCAAGGAACCCTGCGCAAATTCTAGCAGGTATGCCCATGACGTTCATCACCATGATGAAAATGTAGGTTTTGTCTTCGGACGTGCCAACGTACCTCATGTACTGCCCGTAATATGTCATGATGCTGACAAGGAAAGCTTCGGAGAATGTAACCCCTAATGTTACGGAGAGGAACTGGGGGTCCTTGAAAGCTTTAAAGTCAATCGTCTGGGTGCAGTACCGACGAAGCCCTTTCTTTGTCAACAAAGAAGGGTATTTCTTGGGGGCAAATCTGGGCTTGATGAGAACAACAGCCATCAAGTCGAGTGCTCCCAAGATGAATGCAAAGATGCGCATTGTCCATGTGAAGCCAACCTTAGCATAGAGCTTCCGGAGGATGATAGGGAATATGGTGCCTCCCACAGACGCACCAATAGTTGCTATTCCAAAGGCCAACGCTCTTCTTTTGTCGAAGTAATGTGATATGATGCCAATGAGAGATGCCATTTGGACAGCGGTGCCTGTTCCTGTGAGTAAACCAAATGCTAATATGAACTGGTATGTCTCTTTACAACTGCCTGTGGCAAAGACTCCGGCCCACGTGAGAATTCCACCAATGGTTATGGGAATCCGTGGACCCAGAACATCAAAAAAATCGCCCATGAAGACGTTGAACATTAACGCGACAAAGGCATATACCAGAAAGATCCAACCTATGGTGGATGCAGAAATACCAGCTAGCTGGTGCTCTGCTATATATGTCTCGATAGCGGGTGTGCTCATTTCCAAGCCAAAACAGTTGGCAAGCCCTACAAACAGACCAAGCACTGCGCACCAGGCCCGCATGCCGCCTTCGGGGAATTCGGTGACAGTGGTCTCTGTAACTATTTCTATGACCTTCTCAGAATCGCGGTGTTCCTTACTCGTATTAAACTTCCCTGTCATGGGGCTGATGCAATCTGACGACAGGGACCCTTCGGTCTTCTCAATGACACTAGGCGGGGAGACTTGGTAAGCCATGAAGCTCACCACACTTCTCGGGCTTCGTAGACTAGCCATGACACTAGCGAAACGATGGGAGAACCCTTAGTTTTGTGCTGTTGGATTTGCCGATTTGCGTTTTATCGCATTTCAATGTGCACACTAATGCGCGGGTCCGCATACTCTCAATTGTCTAAGCGACATATGTCCCTTTGGCTTATCTTATCTGCGATTTAAGAGCAAACGCACATTCCGCCCCCAGATGTCAAATATCATGCAAGCTGGATCGTCTGTGCTATGAAGTGTGACTTTACTAGCTAGCTACAAGAGGGTCCAAAAGAAACCTCTTCAAAGGTTTTTGATCTAGGAGTAGTGTGGCCATGATTTAATCCTCCTCATCAAGTATATTTTGAGGGCCGTGCGTTATTGTTCTGCCACCCTTCTTACAGACTAGCTCAATGCATCAGCGATTATCCTCAAACATCTGTAGACAGGGCTGCAGTCATGTGGCTGAAAAGCTGTCAAGAGAGGTATGTTTCAGTTCAGTACAAAGAAGTGAAAAATCATATTTATTGCCAAATATAAGATCCTTTCAAGCATTGTCGTTCTTTTAACCCCTCTTAAAAGGTCAACTTTAAGGTTACGTTTTTTACGTCCCTGCATTAAAACCTATTTTTTCTTATTTGGGGTGTACTTGTGTAGATCCCTGCATGCACTAGTCGGATAAACTAAGCCGCGTGTCGAGAGATATAGGTTTTCCCGTAATGACTGGGATACTCCGAACTGTCAACGATATGCCAAATTCTTCATCCTTGCCGAAAGTAGTTAGTGCACCACCAAACTTGTCCCCCTTATTCGTCACTCCGGTCCAACGTTGCACCTGCATAAGAATCTAGCCTCATGCCGAGATTTTGTGATAGTGTCTCCGAGGCATGTCATCTCAAGATGTTGGCCAATTTTCAAAATGCCCCAAGTCTATAGTACACTTACACCGCGAAAATTCTCTAAAAGGTATGCTATCACCAACGATTAGTTCGAGCTTACCTATTGGATATTAAGCTCGAGTCAGGACCTTGATTGAAATTTAGACCAGACACATGCATGGCTTTTCCTGTCAAGGCAAGACAAGTGCACATATCGTTAATGACAGACTAACATATGAAATATGTGATACACAGAAATCTTGAAGGTTACCAATTTTATGGTTGCTAAGAATTTAGGCCAAATCAATGTGTTCACAATAATTGCACCTACCATGGTCGCACCTATCACGTACACACTAGCGCACTACACATGTGATCTATAGCGCCATGACACTTGCCCCATCTCGTGGAGTTCAGTCGCATTAAATTGGCACGGATGAACTAGTCTACCTATTTCTGAAGCAGTTTCTTGTGGGCACACGGAACGGGAAACCCTTGACGTTTGCCGGTTAACAAGTAAATTTACACACATAAGTACTAGCAAAACTAGTAACTGGAACTGATAAGTGGAACTTTAGATTTCATGTTTACAATTTCCCGAGGGATATGAAAAATAGTGTAAGACAATGTTCAATGATTTATTCCTCGGAATTGTGAAAAATCTTAGACATGCTACGCGGTTTAGGGACACATAATAGCGACTGCATAACCGTGTCTCCATTATAACAAACAATATATTTAAAAAAAAATTTGATGGAATTCTTGATTTATTTATAGTTCAATAGCCAAATAATAGGTTAGGTGTTTGGATCACGTGCATGTGTACACGTTTACTGCCATCCTGCCAACGTTCTTGTAGACACTTTGATTGACCTTGATGTCCTTTCCTGCCCCAGCAGACGCGTCCACAAAAAACGTGTGGATTGACGGGTGCTTTGACTTTGCGCATCACGGCCACGCCGGCGCGATGCTCCAGGCTCGCCAGGTAGGAAAAGCGTTGTATGTAGGCGTGCACTCTGATGAAGAAATCATGAAAAACAAAGGACCGACTGTGATGACGCTCGATGAGCGCATGTGTGCGGTCTCGGCGTGTAAATGGTGTGACGCGGCCGTTGCGGATGCCCCCTACGTGACCGAACCGGATTTTATGGACAAGTATAATTGTAAATATGCAGTACATGGAGACGACATAACCACGGATGCCGACGGCAACGACTGCTACCGCATCGTCAAGGACCTTGGCCGGTTCATAGTCGTCAAGAGAACGCCAAGCATCAGCACAACAGATTTGGTTGGACGCATGTTGTTGGGCACCAAAAAGCACCACTTGGGACCTGTTCTGAAAACGATGATGAGTCCATATAAAGACATCTATACGAGATACGCTAGTGACGAGACAGGAAAGGCCAAGGGGCAACCTGTTTATTTGTGGGATGGCAAATTACAACTTTTCATCGAAGGCAAGTCTGTTCAGAAGGTTAGTAAAATTCTTTATATTCCAGGACTGTTTGACCTTTTCCACCCAGGCCACATTGAATTGCTCAAGAAGGTGTATTCTGAGAAGAAAGCTGGGGAAATAGTAGTCATTGGGATCGCAGATGACGCAACCACAAACAAGCTCCAGGGCATGAACTATCCCGTGATGACGCTTGTGGAGCGGCTGCTCTGTGCTCTACTGTGTCGCTACTACGATGCTGCGGTTTTGGGAGCTCCTATTCCTGTCTTAGGCGGGTTATTTGGTGCGCTCGTTGAAGAATTTGGGGGGGAGGAGGTAGAGGTGATCAAGGGGCCAGGGGAGTTTTGTGTTGAGGGTGAGGGGGTAAGAGAGGTAGAGCATAAGTGGGGGGGGATCACGACAGAGGTTATCGTGGAGCGGGTGTTGGGGAATCGGCGGGAGTATGAAGAGCGGCAAAGGAGAAAGGGGTGGAAGGGGGAGAAGGAGAAAGAAATGGAGGAGAAAGAAAAATCATCTTAATTTTGGTCGGAGTGAGGAGTTATGAGAATTTTTCGTAGAGCGATGAATTGCAGACTTCTTGCGAAGCGAGGAAGTATATGGCAAATTCTGATAGAATAGATATCACGAGCGAGCTAGTAATATAAGAAAACCTGCTTGTAATATGAGTAAACATGTAAGTAAGTCGACGGATTATATGCAAAGCGAATGTTTCAAATATCACGATCCTCTCCGATTGATATTGCAAGTGACTTCTAGTTTTGTGCCTCCACATAAGTATATAAACTACAAATCAAACGAGAAAATCTCTTAGCTCATAGATGATTCCCTCAGGAGCCCCTCTTCACCTCTCGAGACGTCTTATTTCGATCTTCGCACTACTTCGCTGCGCCCAGTGGAGAGTTACTGCGTGCGCTTAGACCTCATCACATAAATAAAAATTTCCATTCAACCAACTGAACTGATAATTGGTCAACCCTCCAAAAATCACCATAGTCCCCCTCAAAAATGGCAAAAGGACCATCAGAAGTTTCTTGCGCTGCGCCTGGCCCCAAGCGGAGAAAAATCCCGGGTCTTGATACGTCGAAGTACTCTGGGTCGAAATTTGGAGATATTCGGTTTGACCCATCGTTTGGGAAAGCCAATGAAGCAGAAGTGAGAAAGAACTATCAGTTTTTGGACTCTTATAGAAATGAAGAAATTAAAAAGATTGAGAGCTTGCTCAAAGACCCGAAAACTAAAAAGATCATGAGGCAAAGTGAGATTGAGGATTTACAACTTGAGGCAAAATCCTTGAGACTGAAATTGGACAGTTTGAAAAATAAAGATTTGGTCAATAGTGTACAGAGGAGGGTTAAGTCACAGTATTGGAATGATGTCAAGGAGGGGAAGAAGGGACACTACATGAAGAGAAGTGAGCAAAAGAAGTTAGTTCAGGTGGAGAAGTTCAAGGGGATGAAGAAGAAGCAGGTGGAGAGGGTTATTGAGAGAAAGCGGAAGCGGGTTTTGGGTAGGGAGTACAAGAATGTCGAGTTTTTGAAGGACGATAAAAGATAAACAATTACTACTGAGGGAAGTAGTAAGATCTTCTCTTGTGTGGGCCAAGTTAGTCTTGATTCTGAGTGACAGCCAATAAGAGCGAAGAGTTCTTTTTTAGCACTAGAGTATCCACAGGCAAGTGCCTTACCCACTGAAGCAGCTGGCATACTACTTCACTGAAGGGGGTGGGAGCGGGTGGGAACATCTACGCTTTTGATAAATCTTTATTTTCATCATTTTTCTGTATGCTCGCTTCACTTTTAGATCTCGATTCGTTTAGATATGCTCATACGTGAGTGTATCCCTCAACATAAGCGCACCCCTCGATCTGAGTGCACTCTTTCGCGCAAGAAGCAGCATTTCTTGGGTGTGTATATTCTAGTTTTATTCCGAATTGAAGTTTAAATATGGTTTTGTAAATTTGAGCTATTCAAAAACAACTTCTCCAAGTGCTTCGCGATCATCGATTCTAATAAGTCTCAAAAGACGCCACTCGAAGGTGATTCGATGGAGGGGAAAATTTTACGAATACCACAAGAAAAAGCTCTATTAAGCATATCACTCTGTATTTTGAGCAGCACCATGAATTCCCAGGATCTCAATTTTTGTTTGTTTTTTAGGCACATACTAGCCCCAAATATACAGAAAAAGCAGGTACACGCATCCATACACCTGACTATTATTGAGGCGGCTTCCTATCTCTGTTAATCTGACTCTTGAGTAACGCTTAACCTGTGAGCCATACAAGCACAACCACTATAGGAGAATGATCACGCACGCTTTGAGCGGTCAAATTGATTCAAATCAACCAATATCTACTCGACATTAATCCACACTCGCTAGGCTCGTGTTAGTTGCTCCACCTTACAAATTTCCATGCAATCATCTATAGATACAACTAATTCTCCCTCTTAGCCTTCTTCTTCTTATCCTTCTTCTCCTTCTTCTCCTTTTTGTCCTTCTTCTTTTCCTTCTTCTCTTTCTTCTCCTTCTTTTCTGTCTTGGTCTTCTTCACTATTTTCTCTTCTGTCTCCCCTTCAACCCCCTCAAGATCCCCCTCCTGCTCTCTTCTCTTGGCCTGCTTCTCTGCACTGTCCTCCAACAATTCGTCATAATTTCTCTTCAAATCAAAGTAGTCCAGCTCGTCATATCCAGAAGCAAAATGACGCATTCTCAAGTTCGTTATTTTCTCTACATCCTTTCTAGGCTTAAAGACTTCTTCTTGTATTGCCTTCGGAAGCTCAACAAACTCGGAAATCTTTACAAATTTCTCAATATTGACCCCCCCAGCTATCTCGAGATCACTGCCCTTGGGTAATAACACTTTGTACACATCTTTTTTCTTCTCAGATTTCGCCATATAGTTTGTGCGGCCCTCTGTAAACTTTCCCAGAACCGGGAGCTCCCGTATTCTCTCCATTTTGAACCCCTTTGGGGCCTTCACGAGGTATAGCTTTTTCCCTTTCAAATTGAGAGTCTGAAACTCTTTCATGGGCTGGTAATTCTTTGGAGGCTCATATTCGTACTCTGACTGGTCGTCCGAAAGATCGGAGTCTGCAACGTACTCCTGAGACTTAGTCTTCTTTGCCATTTCAAGGCTATTTTTATATGTATATAGATAGACTTTGAAAAATTATGTAAAAAAATTTCAGTCACATGATTCGATGAGATGAATGAATATGAGGATACAACAACTATTATAGCAGTACGTTTGATTGTAAAATTCATCTCAATCGCTTGAAATGAGAAATTGGATTTATCACTTGCAATAGAGCATAAATGATGGACGTACATATAAAGTATACTTTATATACACCATGAAGCCGGCTGCAGAATATTTCAATATATCAGACTGTCAATAATCAAATAATAACCACAATGCCCACCATAACACCCCCCCCAAAAGCACAAGAAATGATTGAAAAAACAGCAGGATACATTTTTCGAAATGGGCCCACTTTTGCTGAAAGACTTATCAAAGATCCAAAGTTCTCCTTTCTCTTACCAAAAGACCCATTTCACAACTACTATTTAGAGTGCCTTGAAAAACAGAAATCCCAGCCAAAAGCCCAAATAAAAAGCACCTCCAATAACGCCCTCATTCAAAAGAAAGAGCCCAGCCCACCCCCTCCTTTCAAGCACTTTCACCCCCTCCCCCAAATGAGTGCTTTGGACAGAGACGCCATTTTGCTATGTGCACAGTGGGTGGCATGTATTCCTAAAAAAGAGCACAGCCGGTTTTTCCGGCATGTACTTCAAATGAGCCCTCTGCTGTCTGAGTTTCTTAGGCCTCAGCATAGACTTCATGCCTTCTTTCTTCAGAGCGTAGAGAGCTACAAAGAGGCGATCAAAAAAACCGAAAAGAAAGATGACGTCCTTGAGAGCGCTTACAAAAGAGCTGTTTACATAGAGCGTAATGCTCAGAAGGCTCAAAAGGAAGAAGAAATTTTGAAGAAACAAAAGGAAGAATATGCTTCTGTAGACTGGACAGATTTCAAAATTGTGCAGACAGTAGAGTTTTCGGAGATGGACCGCTTCGCAGAGATGGAAGAGCCCCTTGTAAAGAACAACTTGATTTATCGCTCATTACAACAAAAGAATGCCAGTAGGCTTATAGAGGAGGCCGCGCCTGGAGGTGACGAAAATGTTGACATTAGAGCGGAAAGAACTGAGAGAAATTACAGAATGAGAGCAGGGATTCGGGCACGTGAGAGGGAGGTTAGCAAGATGGTGATATCTCCAATTACTGGAGAGTTGGTACCGGAAGAGCTGCTTGATTTACAAATGCGTATTCTTCTTAGAGACCCGTCACATGCGCAGCAGGTTGAAAACTATAATGCTAGGAACAATGCTGTGGGGAGCAATTTGGCTACCGACGAGGTTTATAATAACATCAAACGTTTGAGGGGAAAGAGTGGGGAAGAGGGTGCAGTGGGGAAACGGCAAAAGACCGAGGGGGTACAGTGGGACGGGTATAAGAACACAGCAGGTAAGGCTATACGGGATGCTAAGGTAGGGAAGAAAGAGGAGGAACGGTTGCGGAGGGAGAGAGAGGAGTTGGAGGGGAGAATAGGAGCGAGATTTAGGTAAGCGGAAGCTAAAGAGAGTTGCTTATACGATTAATGATATGAATTTCGTAAGATTATATATGTTCTATTTACTTTGTGTTGGTGTTTTTGCATGGTAGTTTGTATGTTTGGTGGTACAGTTTGCAGTTCAATAATACTATTTTCTAGCGAACACTTGTGCTTCAGAATAACAATAGTGTGAAAGCAAATCCATTTTGGAAGCATGATGTGTATCCAAACAATGTGATTCGAATAGTGGTCATACGCTTCTCTCTCTGTGAATCTAATGAGTAAGCTGCAGCACGCATCACTGTATTCTGTGAATCCCTATGAAAATGAATTAGTTTATTTGACTTTATTTCTTGGTTTAAGCTTATTTTTTTGAGAAAACTTTTTGATATTATTCCTGTTATAGTTGGTTTTACAAAGCTTATTATTGTGTTTATGTATTTTTACTCATTTTCCCGCAAAGACCTTTTTCTTGCGTTCCTAGGGGAAATGTGCTTTTAACTTTTAAAAAACTATATGAGAAACTTTTAAGGAGCTGGCAGGCAATCTTTTCGACGGACTGAGTTAAGTTAAGAGCTCATATATAGCAAAAGGCAGTCCAATTACTCTTTACATGTGTGGCCCTGGATATGAGTAATGATCATATATACAACTGGCCTGATATCACAAGAGCACAACAAAATGCCAGCTACAGATCCCTACTGAACAAGTATTCATCCGCATCTTAGATGGCCCCCTCCTCCGCTTGCATGAAATCATAATTTTTCAAAATTTGACATAAATTCCAAACCTCCAAGTATGAGCAAAAAGCTCTATGAAACTGCAAATCATCTCATAACACTGAAACAAAGCATATACAAAGATGTGGCCAAATACACGCTATCTGAAACGCAGCTATCATCCTTTCCAAAGGAGACCCAACCAAGAGTGCTCTACAGACGCTTTCTACGAACCATGCCCTTTCTTGTGAATGCAAAATACTCAAGAGAGGTGTATGTAAGATATGTGAAGTCCAAATTTGTAGTGGGAGGCGATACACAGACAGCTCTCAACACGCTAGACCTTCTCCAGAAGTTTGGGTCAGACAACCCGGCTTACGCAAACCCAGGAAAACATATAATAGATAATATCATACAGTACGAAGGGAGTAAGAAAGTCGTAGATCGCTCCAGACAGAGCAAGAATGTTCATAAAACAAGGGTGGTGGTGCCAGGTTTTCTCGCAGTCAGACGTGTATTTAATAGACTTTATAATGTTGATTTGTGATTGATTTACAGGTTTAATTATATTATGATTGATGACCTATGTAGGGCTTTGTTGAACTGTGTATTCGTCTGTGTTTTATTGTGCTTGATTTGGCATAGTTGGAGTTTTCTCTCCTGAAAAAATAGAAGTATTTAGCATCTGTCATATTTAGTCAGCTCGTTAGTGGCTCGATCAGCTTTAATGGGTGGTGTTAAAGATATATCCAAAATTTGTGTCATACATCTTTTTCAGTTCTTTTGCAGTTGTGGTGTACACACGGGTTTGCTGAGTTTTAGTATACCGTTAGAAAACGGAAATACACTGAACTGAGCTAAAGCATGCTTTTGCATAGAGCTAGAGAGCCTATCTCCGGTAGTCGACTTCGTATTCATATATATGCTGCATTGAGCACATCTTAAGCACAACAGAATCAGGTTAACTACTATAGATCGCTATGGTAAAACATATAATGACCAAGTTTTGTAGAATGTACAAGTTATAGGTGTATGCCCTTGTATCTCCCGTTATCCCCCGTATTTACAGACATTAAAATTTTGCTTCCAACAAGGACAACAATGCCATTGGTGCTCGCAATCCTAGCTAAAGAAATTCCATCGGTGTTTGCTTTGTAATCAGCCGATCGTGCAGCTTTTTCCACAGAGGCCCAAAAAACGTCAAACTAACGCCAAATGAAAGATATTTTCTCAAAATAGTTATACATCTACGTTTTGAGTTAAAAAGATAAAGTCTGGGTGCATTTATTGTAAACTTCAAAATGTGATCGTGCAGCCTGATGCACATGTACGGCGATACCTGAGTATATCCGGTTTCCCTTACGTTTACAGTAAAATCTTTATGCAATTTGCCAGAAACATGCAACAATCCAGTTTGTTGTTATCTCCTATGATGGTATATAAGGGTGGCCCTGAGATTGAGTGCAACAGAGAACAAGCGCAGGAGTTTATATGAGTATGGAGCAGCACACAAATCTCACGGATAGACAACAAATGAAGCAGCTCTTCTCAAATAAAGAGCTCCTCACAAAGCTTCACCCAAAAAGGCCCACGGAGCCTTCTAAAACACGGGTTTGGTTTCTGTACTCATTTGTGCTTATCGGCATCATTCTTGATAATATGAACTTGGCCGCGACAATGGCTGCTGCTCCTTCTTTCGAGAAGCACTTCCACTCCTCGTCCTCTACTGTTTCCTGGACTCTTTCTGCGTATGCCTTGACGATATGCACATTCACTATTGTTTTTGGTAAGCTCACCGACATCATCGGCCCTCACAGGACCTTCTTGGGGGGGATATTCATGTTCAGCATCTTTGCGTTACTCATAGCTGCAGTGACTACTAACATCATTGCCACTATAGTATTCAGAGCACTCCAAGGAATAGCTGGTTCTGCTGTGCTTCCAGCCGGTTTTGCAATCACTATGGGCTATTTCAAAGGCGATGATTTTGATCTTGCACTTTCTGTGTTCTCTGGCGTGTTAACTGGTAGTTTCGGTGTGGGTTTAGTGCTTGGAGGTGCTCTAGGTTACGAAAATTTGTTCTGGTTCACGTTCGCTGTTGGTATGTTTCTGTTCTTAGGGGCATGGTTTTGGATTCTTCCTACCGAGAAGACCACAGAGCTGGAAAATATGAGTGTCAAGACAGTAGACTACCCTGCTGCCATTCTCCTAATAGCAGGGCTTCTTCTTATTGTGCTTGGCCTCACAGAGTCTGCAGAAGGCTGGAAAAGACCTATAGTGTATGTGACAATCCCTGTGGGAGTTCTCTGCTTGGTTGCAATCCCTCTCTTCGAAAATGTGTTTGTGAAAAGATACCAGAAGAAGCACGAAACTTCGGAAAAAAAGAACTGGCTAATGTCCGTAGAGATTCTCTTTCCTGCTGAGATCTTCAAAATACAGAACTGTGTACCTCTTTTACTCACCATGTTCTTTATGTACGTACAGTTTATGGTCATGTTCATTCTCTTTATCCAGTACTTTGTGAATATTGAGGGCAATTCTTCCATATTGGCAGCTGTGAAGCTTTTACCTTTGAGTTTCGGGATGCTCACGTCCTCAGTTTTGTTCACAAAACTGCTCAACGACTTCCTCACTGCTAAAGGCTCGTTAATGCTCAGTGCTGTATTTCTCGCTGTGAGTGGTATATGGTCCTCGAGGTTTGACTACACAATCCACAATGAGTACTGGAAGATCATTGCGGTACCATGCTTTTTCACAGGCATTGGTGCAAACATTTACTACAAATCGTACATGTACATGATTCTTGGAGCTGCGCCGGCACATTGGCATGGGATCATTACGGGGATCTTTCAAACAAGTTCTCAGATAGGAATCAGCATTAGTAATGCTGTGGTGGCTGCTATAGTGGGAAATGTGGCCAATGTCACTCACGACGAAGAGGCAAGACGCAAGTTGTTTTTACGGTTCAGAAATGCTGGCTATTTTTTGATTGCGGTATCATGTTTGTGTTTATTCACTAATGGTGTAACCAGGGAGCCGAGTGTGCTTGAGAGGGAGGAGAAGAGTGGGAATGAAAGTGGGAATGAAAGTGGTAAGGTGGAAGGTGGAGTGAAGGTGTAAAGAAGACAATAAAACACATCATTGTTCAAAGTATAACGTTTAGTACCCTCCATATATATAACATATAATATGATTGCTTATTTGATGGTTGTTGTGTTGCACTTGAGACGTGTTATATCTATATTCTGTTGATTTCTAAAGTGGAGTTGTGAGTGTTTGTTTGCTTTAATATTCAAAAATGATTCTGAAAGGTTTATATACAAAGAACTATGTTCTCAGTCAAACAGAACTACTTTGCCTCTTGTAACCACCCTTCTAAATATAATACAGATGTATCTCTTAGAGAATTCCTTGTCAAAGAAGGATGAATAGGGCTTGCCACTACAACTTGCCTTCGAATTCTCGTATATATATACAGTAATATAGTCACTACATGTCAACAATAATTTCAATTAAACATCAATCGTTACCAGAACGAAGAACTAAAATGTTATGCTCCGCTCAGTGTCCTGGCCCGTGGTCTGGTCCGTGAGGTGGGTTGTGCTTTGGTGGTGGTGGAGGGTTAGGGTGCTTTGGTGGTGGCGGTGGTGGAGGAGGGTGGTGGGGTTCAGGAGGCTGGTGAGGCTTAGGCTTAGAAGGGGTGTTCCCTCTCTTCACATGTGGCTTTCCATGAGGAGGCTCTGGGTGAGGTGGGTCGTGGTGAGGTGGATCGTGGTGTGGTGGCTGAGGTTGAGGCCGAGGCTGTGGGTGTGGTTGAGGCTTTGGCTTTGATGGAGTGTTTCCTCTCTTGGTGTGTGGTCTGCCGTGGTTAGGAGGCGGGTTGTCGTGGTGAGGAGGTGGTGGCGGTGGGTTGTCATGGTGTGGAGGTGGTGGAGGAGGTGGTGGTGGTGGGTGGTCAGGCTTAGGCTTCGATGGAGTATTCCCTCTTTTGGCAACGCTCTCGACTGGAGCAGCAACAGCAAGAGCCAACAAGGCAGAAACCACAACAGCAGAAAACTTCATGGTTAGTGTGTGATCAATTGCTAGAAATCGCTCCCATCTTATAGTTGCTCGCTTATGCACCTTTACCGGCCAAGAAGTAAAACGCCTTTGCTCAAAGGGCACTATCCGGGAATTTGTGGTGTTCGGAATTCAAAACCCGGCTAAGGAACCCGAGATGGCGACTTTCATGCGCGTAATGCTTCAAATTCCGTTGTGTGCAGGTCCGTGGATAGAGCCGTGAATGCAAGGTACAGCCAGGTACACTTGTGAAGCTGGCTAAAGGAGCCTTACACAGTCAATATGGCTAGTTCTATGGTTACGTTCTATAGATATTTCATTTATATTTTCTATTAGCTTTATACACAAATGTGTTATCAGACTTGTTGTAATTTTCCACGATGAACTAATACAAACTTAAATGAAAAAAGGTATTTTCAGTCCCCGGAATCATGGTACGGAGGCGGGATTTAGGCACGTATAGCCGAGTTTCGAGTGGCAGGGGCTTTGATATTTCCTGCTATGAATCCATGGAGTAGAATTACAGGATCCAAGTGCTAAGCATCGAAGCTTAGCTGTCACGTCAAATATATGTATACATGATAATATTTATGGTACTTTTATAATTCTAAGTATTTGTCATACCTATAAAACTTCTGTTTGAATAGATTGCGAGTTTTGGTCTGTTAACTGAATCCAGGACGGTATTAAACATTCCGAATTCTATCATACGGGGTTCACCAAGCACTATGGTGACACTGCTGCTAAGCCTCCCAAGACACTACGTGTATAATCCGCGTATCCGCACAAAACCCGTGCGATGTGAGTATTATCGTTGTCTGTATTATTTGTGGCACAGTGTGGCACAGTTAGCAATCTGTGAATTTTCAATATAGAAAAGGCATACCAAAAATTCAATATTTTGGTAACTTCAAAAAACATAGCTGATTATTTCAAATCGCTTTGTAACGTCTATAATATATAACACAGTCAATTCAAGCAAATGGAAACCAGTGCGTAAGAATTACAGTGCGTACTTGGTTCACCCAAATGAGTATTCCCATTCTCTTTCAGTCACATCAGGTTATAGTTCAGCTCCCACAGTCACCAGCGATCGCTCTTCCTTCGATAACTTGACCTCTCACTTTTGAGTAGCTCTAATACTTACACCTCTGCCTGCTGATCAGGGTCTCACATATTTCAACATTCTTACAGAACCAGGAGAGCACACTTATCATAAATGAGGTACACTCGTTACAAACTCTTACACGCCATCTCAATCATATAATTTATATCAAAATCAAAGATCTCTTATGAATGAATATATTTGTTTTAGTTGCTTAGTAGCTTGGCGATTATTAGCAGCTGGTCTCACTAAAGATAAAGCTATTACCGCATTGTTCGATTGAAAGCTGTTTAAGCTTCTTTTACGCTCAAAGACAATTAGAATAGATGAGCAAGAGTGGTCAGTCTCCCTTCGCTCGACCAATACTTATTCATCATCCTGCATGTCCTGCAAAACCCCCTCAATCTCCTCCAATCTCCCCACCAACTGGCCTTCTCCCTCGATTTTCCCTTCAATTCCCTCAATCTCCTTCTCGATCAGCTCCATCGCCATGCTTCCCCCCACCCGTTCCATCCGCCACCCCCCTCTCTCTAACACCACCATGTAATCGTGGTACTTCATCAACAACGGCCGGTGACTCAAAGTTAAGAAGGTTATCCCGCTCGTCTTCAAAAGATCATAGAGATAGTCCTCGATATCCGTACTGATGGCGTTGGTCAGCTCGTCCAACACAACAAATCTTGGGTGTTTGAACAAGACCCTCGCAAAATTCATCCGTTGCTTTTCCCCCCCACTCAAAACCCCCTCCCAGTCATGCACAGAGTTGAAGAACCCTCCTTCTCTTTCCAACAAATACTCGAGTTTGACCAACCGAAGAACCTCAACCAAATCACCATCGACATATCCTCCCTCGTAGAAATCTATCTCTGTCATTGGATATATGAGTTGGTCTCTGAACGTTCCGTTAGGGATGAAGTACGGCACTTGCGTAAGGTACACGATATCCTCCTCGGCAGGTATAGACACTAAGCCTTTATATAACGGCCAAAGCCCAGCAAGCACTCTTTCGATGGATGTTTTGCCCGACCCGTTATACCCTAAAATCAACAAGTTTTCTCTCGGGTTCATTGAGAAACTCAACTTGTTTATAAGCTTGGTTCCGTTGGACCCAACCTTTGAAGGTATGATAACGCTCATCTTCTCAACTCTGATGCCACCATAATCTTTCTGAGTGGTTCCCTTGATGTCGTTCACAAACTGGTCGTGGAACGCAAAGTTCGGATCGTTGCACCGGTGAAGCATAGCCAAGAGACCAAACACTCGGTCTGTGTATCCCGAGAGTGAGGATATATCCTTTGCAGAGTAAATCAATCTGCTCGAGGAGTCTGCTAACGAAAATATCAACCGTTTGTTGGTGATGAATTGACGAACACTTGGTCCGGACTTGGACCCCATAAGCACAGGGAGGGCCGCAAACACATATCCTGAGGCGTTCCACACAATCTTGAGGATGTAGTTCTCGATAACGTTATATTGCAATTTCATGGTGTTCAAGCTCCCCATTTGCTTCGTGAGCCGGTCAAATAGTTTGGAAATTTTGCGTCTCTCAACTGGAAGACCTCCGTAAAAAGAGATCTCTTCCGAATTGGTAATCAAGTTAGTATGGTAGCTAAAGTACTCGCCCTCCATACTTTGTAAGGACTTAGTCATTTCTCCAAAATCTGGGGTGTGTCTCTTCAAGTAAAGTGATGAGATTGCAAAATTAGCAAAAAGACCCAATATACCGGCAGTTCCAATGTTATCACGTAAATACAAGGAAAATATAACAACGTCGATAACCGGTTTTCCAAGATTTGAAATCAATGCCGTGACCAGATCACAGAATTTCGTAATGTCGCTGGTTATAAACTGGTCGATGTTGTCCAACTGTTTTTGGTCTTCAGGAGGAGGGATCCCATTTACTTTGTAAAAGACCATCCGGTCGTTCATGTAGAGGTCGTGGACATAACGTACAAGGTTGGTTCTGAAGTTGAGAGCCAACCGTTTCTCGAAAAACTTGATAGCGCTGTTCACGTAGCTTGCAGGGAAGGCCACAACAAACCAATAAGCTATATCCTGCAAGAACCCTCTGAGATTCCGACGCGTGATATCCTTCACAATCTGACCATCGAGTTTGGTTATGAGGACAGAGAGGTATGTCCGCACCACAAGGAACACCACCTGAGCGGCAAGCCACGACGAGTTCTTGCTGAAGACCGACGGAATGAGGATGTTCCATATGATGAGGATCTTGTTGGTAAAGCGGAAGTTGAATATTCCATTGACCGACGCAACCTTTTTCTTAAATGTTTTGAAAAGTAGATTGTTTCTCTCGAAAACGTCCTGATCAATCCGCTTGATGAAGATTTTCTTAACGCGCTCTTTTTGTTTGAGATAAACAGTTTTGAAATTGACGGCTCCCCCAAAATCACTCCTATTGAAACCAACAAGACTGATCAGCCGGAGGAGCGACCGGTTCCGTTTGATGGACGTGACGTTGACCTCTGACAGCGACCGTTCCTTGAGAACGTAGTAGTACCGAAGTTTCTGGTACTCTCTGCGCTCGTAAAACCACGACACTATGCGGCGCACAAGAACCCACGACGCGTACGCCGCCAGAGAAGTGAGTGAGGTCACAAAGATGAAGAGAAGCGTCCGTGACGAAAAGAGCTTGTTGGACTCATGGAGCTGGTGGACAAGTCGAAGAAGGGGGAGAACGCGGGGGGATAGGGAGGGCATCAGCTCTGGTATTTGCTAGATGATGGAAGGTGGTACAGGGTGGGCGGCAACTGAAGGATTAAGGGCAAGAAAAGATATAAGATGATAAAGTCAATGTGAAATTTCAGATCAGTATGTGGGAAGTGATGGAAATGGAGGGTCAAGGTAACTGAATTGACAGGGTTAATGATAAAAAATTGATACGAAAATCAATGTAAAAGGATGATTGAAGAGAGGCTTGAGGAAAAAAGCAGAGATAAAGTCTCTGACAATTCAGAAAAATGTGCCTTTTATACAGCAACCAAGGTGAGCATTCACATGCTCATCTTATGCATTACCCCACACTTGGAGCGGCGGTCAGGTTAGGGAACAACGTAACCTTAATGAGATGAAATATCGTGTTTTGAAATATTTATGATGTTATATTATTTATGGGTCTGTAGTTAACAAGGCCTTGTCCGGACTTTGGAAAAGCATTTTTAAGGTTTGCGCTTATTTTGACGGATACACGTCAACGCATGGTGTCTGGGATTATACTAGATGATTTGTATATTATATGAGGCTTGGTTGATTCTTAATATGTATCCAGGATGATACGAATGTCTTGGGTGTCTAAAATTTACCTGTGTAGTGTTTTAGTTATACATTTTCGAGGGTTTATGCAAAGTTTGTATGGATAGATTGCATCTTCCTATTGAAATGATCGATATGCTATGGGCTGCTGAGATATTATGAACTCCTCAAAGGGAATCATTTGTTTTTAATTATCCGATTAACGTATCAGTAGAATAGTTCATCGTGTGACTTTGGAGTGGTCAAAGAATGAAAACAGGTGTGAAAGTAGGGCATCATTTAATTCATGGTTTAAGATTGTTTGGAGAACCGTTATAACTTGGTACGGCCAGTTCAGCTTCAACTCAACAAATACATTCATAATTGAATATACAGCTATCCGGCATAGCCCTGCTGATAACTGAAACCGTCTATAAGAGCACCCATATTTATTATCCATCAAAGTTAGACCTACCACCCCAATATGCGCAAACTTGGTACATCTACAGTAGATTCTCCATCCGCGGGATACAAGAGGGTTAACTAAAGTATGATTACTTTTAACCAAACAAAACAAACATAATATCCTAATAAGGAGCAACCGTATTATAAGGATTCCTGCCCTCCTTCTTCTTCAACAAAACTTCTACACTTTCCCCCGTTGGGTCCTTCTCAAAATACTTCAAAGCGTGTTCATACTCATTCTTGTGTAAATCAATAAAAAATGCTTCCCACCCCGCCAGACCCTCAGAACACTCTGGTTTTGGATCGATTCCTATATAAGAAACCTCCCCCTGGAAACACACCGGAACGTGGTATTTCAAAAATCTCTTACGCTTGAATTCGTATCCAACGATGGTAAGCTTATCGGGCTCCCTCCCACAAATCTGTTTGAATAGGCACAAGGAGTACTTTACATTTTCGTACAGGTCCCTGGCATATTCCTCAGTGAATATACGATTGACCAACTCATCGTCATTCAAATACAGCTCTCTGTTCTGTAGCACCACATTGAGATAGCTGAAACTCTCTGATATACTCCCAACTTTTTTAGTTTTTCCTCCTGATATGATGACACACGCCTTTTCGTCATTTTCCAAAAGTTCAATACACTTTTTAATTTGTTGAAGCCACGAGAGATAGTCCTTGCCCTCGTGCTGGAAAGATGCCAAGTACCAGTCATCAGGCGACTCTCCAGTACCTCGGCCTTTATATATCGAGTGGCATGGAAGCATTATTAAGTGAGTGTAGTCGTGGAACATTTTTCTCCGGTTTGATGGGAGATTTCAGTGTTATAGTGGTGCTTGATAAATTGAAAAATCTATTTTATGTATATAAAACGGGTGGTATAATTTGGCGCACGTCAATTTTATACTCATTTTTTATACTCATTTTTGGAAAGAAGGTCATTCCGATAATGCAAAAATTCTCTATTGATATGGACTGAAGATTAACAACAAATCAAAATTACAAGTTTCACTAATACAGTTTTGCTCAAGTAAACTCATAATTGTGTACATAATCTCGCTAGCACACTTCTAACTCAAGGAGTGTATCTATTTACCAAATACATCAAATACACTCCCCACTCACGAACCCTACAAACTTTCAAACCACCTAAACCATATCCGACCAAAGTACTGAAAAGACTCACACTATAAGCTCATATAAAACAGAACTTTAGGCTTCTCCATACATACACACCATCTTGGCGCACGTGATAAGATATCACAAACAATATTCTTGACATAACTATTTATTTATATTCACATATTACTACCATAAAATACCGATAATAGTGAAACTACAATGGACCTCCTCCATCACATCTCACCCTCAGATCCCCCACAAGTTTCGCTCCCAGACGAGCCTAAGGTCACAATACTCAAAAACCGACTCTCTGCTCTACGCACGAAAATTGGAGCCGCTGAGTCGCACCAGCTTCTCATTCTTCTAGAAGAGTATTCCAAAGATATTTGTTCATTGGTGCGTGTTCTAGACCCCTCTACCTCGAACGCTTCACTTTTTTTCAATGCGTCTAAAATACTGTGGGGAACATCCCCTCCCTGGAAACTTCCATTCTCACAATCTGGAATCAAGTGCTCCTGGACTCTTTTCCACGAATTGTCGATAGTGTATACAAATCTCTGCCTATTATATATCAATATAGCCTCAGAAAAAGTCTTAAAAGAGTGCTACAAAATCGATACTTTATCGCTCTCTCCCGAAGTCAGAGATCAAAAATGGGCTAAATGGACCGCTATAGGCGAGAACTATCTCAAAAAGGCTTCTTCTTTGGCAAAGTACAGTGCTGAAAATACAAGTTCTGTAGCCCAAGAAGGGATTCTAGAGACCAGTCAAAAATTCATAGACTTTGTGAGATCCTATTGTGACGTAAATCTTCAATACTCTTTGGTTCTCTTACGTAGCTCGTGGGCTCAGCGGTATGGTAAGTTCTCTAGAGCTGACGCTAGAGGCGATGCCATGCTCATCCATTTTGAGCCTGAAATTTTTGATAATGACTTCTATGAAAAAAACTATTGTAGATTGCTAACCAGAGTTGCCACGTATATCGATACAGAGCTCAAAACTCTTACTGGACTCGTAAGTGATTTTAGATCTGAATTGAGCGTGTCTGAAAACGTAAAAAATGTGCTTCTCAAGCTCAAAGAGGATGTAGACAGTGATGAAGAAGAGTTGTCGAGCGTCAGTATCAACAGCCCCTTCAAAAAATCATTAGTTTCTCTTCTGGCTTTGGAGAAGCGTTTAAGGGTGTTCCAAGTGTATATAAAGCTCTTCCTTGTGGAGTATCTTTCCATAGAAAGCTATGTAAAGAACAGCGATGTAGGGGAAGCTATAGGCCTCATCAATTATGGTTTTCTGGTTGCTAACCGGGATAAAACTTCAAAAGTGTCAAAATTGAAATCTAAATTCGGGAAAAAAGGGGCTAGCTTTGTGCCTACAGGGGATGATAACGATTTTGAAAGGATCATAGTGAACCCGGGTGTTTACAGAAAAAGATTGGGGGTATTGGCTTTGGCTGACTTCAATACACTAGTGGTTAATTTGTATGGCATGAAACACAAATTCACCGTGGAGAACGATAACTTGAGTTTTCAGAGGGTGCCTGAATTGATGGAAGACGACTTCCGGGGGAAGTTGGGGTTGGGATTGGGGAGTAAGGTTACACTCAAAGAATTTTATCCTTTTGAGACTCTGCGGGTAGGGGGTTATTACTGATGAGTGTATTTATGATAGGGGTATAAGCGTATGATAAGCGTAAATGATATGAGCATATGATATGATGCGTTATGATGCAAATGTAAACGAATTTTAGGATGTATGGCGAAGACTTGAGATGAGTATATTCTACATAGATCCTACAAATGTACCAATTATAAGCTACGCGAAGGCGCGCTATGTCTGATGGGTTTTCCTTGGTCATTCTGGTGGGCTGGTTATATAGACTCATTCCTTACGAGCAGATGGGATTGATGGTATTGATCTCATTATCGTGATGTAGAGCTTGCAAACTGCGGCACTTAATCATGGGTGAAATCTGAAACACTGTGGAGAGATAAATACAGAAAACAGTTGGAATGAGGTTGCAGTGTAGTGTAGGTCAGTTAAGCAGTGGCAAAGACTTAAATCGAAGAACTTTAGAGTAGAACCAAAACCGAATAAAAGTAAGCCGTCAGCACAAATGCCTTAGCTCATTGCTATAATGCTAAATCATCGAGGTATACTTTGTACCGTATATCCTTCAGATTCATCCCCTTTCGTAGTGCGCTTAGAATTTCCGGAGCATCGAAACTATGCCTGTTAATTATCACTTTAGAAAACTTTCTTTTTCTAATGAAACTTGAGAATCAATTTCAGGCCGTATAAGTGTTTTGTTCCTACTTTTTTTGAGAAGTTCAACATTATCCGTGGTATAACTGGCCAATTGTGCCTATACGCCAATCTCAAACATTACAGTAATTTATACCCACGCACTCGTGATCACTAGTCGCTTGCGTATTTTTTATCACTTTTCCTATTGTCTGAGCTTCCCGTATTCGGTCAAATTCGCCTAGATCCGTTACTTATTGGCGTAGTCCACATTATTCAGACCAATCTATGAATCGTATACGTTGATGTAAAACTCTGGAAATGAGCCTTGAGCTGGTATATAAGGTCACGTAGCGACTAGCAATTCATTAAATCAATTGAAAAACGATGCTTTTCCCTATTTTGCTCTCAACTTTAGTCTTTGCTGCTGCAGTGCCTATTGAGGGTCCCGCAGTCCCTTTTAATGAAACAACTATTTTAGCTCACGAAGGGACTGTGGAGGGTCCCGGGATCGAAGAATTTAACTATCCTGCTAACCCACTCTTAGTTGCCGTTGCAAGTGTGGTGAAGGAGTCTCCTTTCGAGAAAATGCAGTTGCTCCTGCTTCTTACGGCCTCTGAATCTTCAAAGTCTACTTTCGACATCTTCTCACAATTTCATGGGGAGGAGAAGCCATTAATGTTGGCTAAGGAAGCAGGAATAACAGCAGAAGCGGAAGCTACGGCTACAGCTACAGCTGCTTGATGTTAGACATATTAGGAGTATACCGAGTGAAATTAGAGAAACGGGTACAACCCAGGAGTGCTGGAAATGTTGGGGCGATTTATAAAGATTGAATGTAGAAGAATTAATGTCTCGTAGATGGGTTCAGATGGGCGTAGATCATACGCAATATTGATTTCTCAAATTCATGAGGAATTGTAAGAATTATCAATTACTGGGCAAAAACTTGCTCTTATATGCATATAAGCTATTGTTCCGTCAAGCGGTCATAAATCGTTCCGCTTGGAACCTACAACCAAGAAACATGCTATGCAATATTTACACCATTATATAGTTATATAAGCTACCCCAATCTACTCAACTCCTTCTCCTTTCTTCTGAAAAACTCCTCATTCCCGATAAACCAATTCCAGTAACCCTCCATATAGACCAAAGCCATTTTGTATAAATTCTTTGGAAAACTCAAGTAAGAATCAGCCACAAATCTGAACGCATCTCTAAACTCTTCAGCAGTTTCCAAAAGATGGTGTTTGAAGGTTTTTTCATTATCAGGAATCGATGCCTTGAGTTTTAAAGAATTATGGAAGATCTCTCTGAACTTAACTTCATCAGGAGTTAAATTTTCGAGATCATCTTCATCTTCACCATCGAATCTGATTAAATTAGATTCCCAGCGAGCTCTGCCCTTTGTACCTGGACTTTGATCAGCATTTTTTGGTTTAAAAACCGGTGGTAATTTTACTTCTTCATTTGTTTTTTTGTTTGTTTCTCCATCGATTTTATTTATATTTGATGTTTCAGAAGAATCAGATGAATCAGATGAATTCAACTCATCTAGTTTCCCAGAAATTTCCGCCTTTTCTGCTTTTTCTGACTTTTCTTGTTTTTCAGATTCATCCTTAGAATCACCAGGCTCATCCTTCTGTCCTTCACTAGAATTTCCCTTATTTACATGGGAATTCACTCCCTTTTTCGAATCGTCCTTTGAACTTTTTGTAAAAATTCTCTGCTGATTCTCGACTCTTCTTGTATTAATGTCAAAGACCTCCCCTCCTTCTACAGACCCACTTATGCCCTCCTCCTTTGCATACACCTCTCTAAAATATCTTACGATTTCCAATGACTTACTGAGCCGGTCAAAGGTATTAACCAAAGCCACTATCTCCAGCCGTTTCAAAGACATGACGTCAAATTCAGTATTCTCGCCGTTCAACTCAAATAATACTTTGAGAGCAGTACCGTAGCCAAGGGTCTGGACCTTACCCCACAACCGACATCTTTCGCATCCAACACAGTCCATCAAAGCAGACACGTTTTTGAAATTTGCGCGAAACTCGTTTTTCAATAGTTGGTTAGACAAGTCATCTTCGTAATTAAACAACAAACTCTCATTGAAAACGCTGCGCTCATAAGGAGCCACCAGAGAGATGATCTCGCTTATATATTCCCGTTCTTTGTTACTGTTACTAAACTGTATTTGCTTCAAATGTTCTGCCAATTTGATGATTGCTTTAAGAACCAACAGGTAGTTGAAATATATATTGGCCAATCTTTCCGGATAGTAACCGACCCTGGTCATCCAGAGGCCAAGATTTGGTTCGAATTTTGCATTTTTTTTCGTGGTGTCCAACCACTCAAAAGAAAGGTGGGTGGCAATAGATGCGTGCATCCCACTCACGAGTCTATAGAACACGCGCTTTTCTATACATTGGTCATCTTCTTGGTTCATCAACTGGGCAAGTTTCTGGTAATTATCGGCTTTATTTTTTTGTAGTTTGTTCAGCCAACTCGCCAAGAGATTGAGATAACGGTTATTAAACCGAAGTGCAGGAGACATGTCACTAGGCAATTCCTCCAGTTTTGGTTTATTGAAACAATTTTCTTGGTAGATAGCTTGCCATATCCGACCGGCCTCTTCTCCACCGTAGCCACTAAACCTTTCAGGATTGAGAGTGAGATCCACGAAGACGGCGTCGGCTTGCAGCTCCTCACTGGTGTTACAGTAATCACACGTCAGAGAGCTCGAGGAATTGACAAGATCGTAGGAAGCATCTTCGTTGATTTCAACTGCACAACTAGGGTTAAAACACATGGAATTTTCTGGCCAAAATGGGCACTCTTTATAGAGTTGAAGTTTGAAAAATCTGAAAAAATCCAGTTTGACGAGGTGCTGGACCGCGGGACGGATCTGGGTGTTTGCGGACTCGATGGCCTCGAACGTATCTTCGCATCCGTCGTCTACGGTGCACTGGTCGGGGGATATGAAGCCTGCGGCTGGGGGGGGGTTAGAGACAACCTGGGGGGTCTGTGGGGGGTCATCAAAGGGGTTGAAGGGGGTGGAGCCTAGCACGGGAGCAAGGAGTATGAGTAATGAGAGAGGTCTCATTTGGGCGCGATGGGAGGGTTGGGGTATTTTATATATCTTAGTAATTATATTAATGTTTGATGTATAAGAGAATGTGCACGTGATGGGTTTCAAGAGCGAACTTCTTCATCAACTGGGCGAACCATATATTGAAGACTTATATATTCAGTATGACTACAAACTTGATGACAAATTTCTTGTTGCACTGTTCGTGGCGGGATGTATTAGCACACTTCCCCACGAGCAAGGCTAGGTAATGGAGAGATTAGATTTGGCTATATTTTCAAATAACCTATACATTCAATAGATCTAAATTATACTATAGAATCATATCATCTGGTGTTCTCCTACGACCATAAAGAGTGGAGGAGGCAAAACAGATCCCTTCGAACTGAGTGATATTGAGAGAGTCTTGGTATGGATGCGCTATTCTTTCAGCCACAGCAAAGTATATATTGATGATAGCATCTACAGGTGTAATGAGTAGGGTACATCAAGTAGTCCTTGAGTTGATGGAGCAGTGTAGATGATTCACAAACTAATCTCTAGTTGTAGTTTGAATTAGGAAATATAGGGAGCACATATGTCAAGAATTGGTTCTTGCAATTGCAGAGTGAGTTTGATGAGAAAGCCGCAAACGTCAACTACTCAGCTCCCGGTAAATAGTGAAGAGATGGAGAATTTCCAATCTACAGCTAATCTATAAACATTTGCTAGGTATGTACTCGTTCAGATCTCAATGTGTCTTTACTGGTAAATTGGGACGTAATTTTACACGGAGGAGTTTCAATTCTGGATATGACCCTTTCAGGATTCAGACCAGCTTGTGGTTGACATGAGATCTAGACACAACGACTCAAAGATGTGGACCACTCTCGCAACTCCCGCCGCCCTGCGCCACCCTGCGCCACCCTACGCCACCCAACGCCACCCAACGTTTCTAGAATATTCAACTCACCTTATCCAAGTATCGATCTAAGAATTGTTCCGAGTTCTATCCGGGAGTCTAGTACTATCCATATTTTTTACGTTTGTATGTAATCAAAAACGCACCAGCATCTTTGGATTGTTTATATACAAAGCTGTAAATGATGCACTTTAAACCTGTCAAACTCACAGACTGCATCACTCATGTACGCTAGTCAGCACATCGATGTATGCTTTTAAAGACAATATCCTTTTACGTTTACTTTTGCACTTCTACTCAAAATATTCTTTTAGTTACTTTATGTGAAACATTGAACATTTTTGCCGTCGAGTGATGACATGCCAGTTGCTTGGTATACTTACAAATTGCCTTTCCTGACCAAAAAATCATCTAATGTTATACGCTGAAGCTAAATATTGAGAATTCTTGTAGTATCATAATCGGTGAACAGGCCCAAAGTCTGTGCCAACAACAGACACTCAAATAACAACACATATTCTTATTATCGTAGCCGAAAGTAACTCTATCTTGAAGAAGTGTGTAAATACTACTACAACCAAAAAAGTTGAGGTTCATTGACTGCATACTCATCGGTCAATCTGTAAGTGGCCTAAAAACTGTTAAATCGCCAATCGATCTAGCATTTTTCAAAAAAAAGAAATACAAATCAAGAAATTTTGACCTGACGTTATCTTTGGCAGAGCCGTGCTTCGAAGGCTTACGATAATCGTGTATGAGTCACAAACATAAGATGACATAATATTTGACTTATTACTAATTTATCTGACAAATCCCATTATGGCTTTCAACAGCTTGGTTAAACACAATTGACCGGTACTAACCGTAGAAGCTGGGAAATTCGAGCCTAAAGTCTTCAAGAGATTGTTTCAATCCCATATACAAGGTAAAATTGGAGTCACTTTGGAGCTGCAGTGAGTTGGAGATGTTCCATTATATACTATAACTCCTTCCACGCCCTTTACGCATTTGATTACTTTACAGATCTTCATACAATTAACGCGACCACCGTGCATACCCGTATGGAATTGATGCTGATTTGTCATCGTGCCAGCCAAAACATTATCTCTAAATGTAATATGAACACAGAAGTATATAGTGATACACCTATCATGATTCTTAGATTTTATGAAGCACTACAATTTTTAATAATGTTCATCATTCACCGCTCTGCACTTGAGTTATCAAAATAAAACAGAAAGTACAAAATGCAAGTGTATACTGTACCGTGACTCACATAGGACTATCTGAGCCACAGAAATTATTCCGTCTTATATATATATAGCATTGCCCTTTACTTAGTTGAGTGTTAAGAATCTACTCAGAATCATGTCTCCTGGGCTCTCCTCAAATCTCCTCAAAAGAGGCCTCTCAAGAAAACCCGGTCTTGTGGAGCTGATCTGTATAGCTCGAAAACTCAATGAATTCTACGACACTTTTCAAGTTGTTGGAAAGTTTAGCAGAGACTTGGACCCTCCAATTGTGTACACTGTTCTCAGACAGATGCTTTTGAAATACAGCATTTTGACTGTAAATTATAGCCGAACAACCAACGAGTTCGAACCTGTATCAAAGATTGATTTCAGCCAGTTGGTCGAGTACAAAGAAGCTAAAGGAGATCGCACATGGATGGTGTACGACTTGGACAAGTACACGTTCCAGTTGGACGGAGAGTCGCCTCTTTTCAAAGTTGTCATCTACAACAAACGATACTTGGCTGTTGTCTGTGATCATGCCTATGTTGATGGCGGCTCTGGATCAACTTTTTTGGACATTTTTTTGCGATATTTGAGAAGCACCAAAGAATTTACTGCAGACGTCAGTGAACCTATTTTTGATCTTGAAAAAGACATTGATCTTCTTCCTCCCCTTTCTTTGGCAGGTGAGTCATATATTCGATACACTCCTGATCTTCTCTATAAAGCTGAACGTTTTTTGAAATCCAATTTGCCTTCCTTTGTTGGCCAGTTTGTTAACGACCACAAGCATACTACCGGTCCTCCAAAAGATCTTTTGAAATGGCCCCAGGATATCAAAACCTATAAAGAACAAAAGAGCTTTTTCACGGTTGTCAATATACCGTCAGAGACCATGAAAAAGTTGGTCAAGCAGGCCAGAGACAAGGGATACACTCTTACACCTTACATCAATGTTGTATTTGCTCGGGAGGTGTATAGGAGCGGCATAGTTGGAGACCACGAGTTCATTCAGTCAATGATGCCCGTGAACCTCCGACACTTCATCCCTAAAACAACCGAAACTGAACTCAATGTGCTTTTCAACACTGCCATTATAAACTTCTTCACGCCTGAAGAGTTGAAGAAATCTTTGACCGACCCTAAAAAGTTTTGGGAGTTGGTTGGTCGGTGTAACCAATGCACCAGGAAAAACGCCAGCGACCCAAAAACCGTGATGAACCAGTACTCTCTGTTTGAAGGGATCTATAGCCCTGACACTATAGAGCCTTTGGTTGAAAAGAGTATAGCCGATTTCAAAAAGAGCACAGCTCACGGAATCCGATATTCAAATTTGGGATTGATAAGAAATAAAGATCATGGAGAGTGGTATTTGGAGGACGCCTTCTTTTCTCAAAGTTTGGGGGTGAATTGTGGGTTTGTAGGATTGAACCTGATCTCTACAGAGTTGTCAGGAATGAATATATGTGTGTCTTCTGTTGCCCAAGTTTGGAAGGACGAGAAGTATTTCGATGAGTTTGTCGATAAGTTTTTGAAGAATGTCGAGGAAGGATTTGATTGAAGGTTTATCTTATTGACTAGTTAAATACACAAATTCACATTATAAAGGAAAATTGTAAAAAACTTGTTATTGAAGCACAAAACTTTTTACATGATTTTGAAAATAACATTAGGTTGGTCGCAACTGAGCATTCTATCAAAAACATAGAAGATAAGCTAAGTTATTCACCCTCCCCTTCTTAAAAATAAAGTGCGTCGTTGATGTATAGACACGGTTGAACTCGTAGAATGGAAAACAAGAGGCTTAATGAGTCATATCAGGTATGTTGAAGCATTCCAATTTCTTACACACGTCTCAAATTATCACTTTGAACGTTTATGCACATCTCATCGGCGAGGCTCATCGCATGACGTGCCCCAAAAAATATACTCGATTTAGCACGCTGGTTAAAATCGCAAACAGCTTGCTCTTTAGAGCCCCAAGTTCCCATTTTGTTCATTATAGCAAAAATGGCGCTGTAGCATTGTTGATTACAATTGTTTCTAGAGGATTCTATTCTTTGCCACCGTCACCGCATCGCCACAAATACGCAATCTAGACAGATCTACGCATCTTCAAGTATTGATCTGATGCAACTATCTGTATGATCTGTTTATGAGTGTTCTAGCAACCTCCATGTCTCAAGCCCTGATTCTAGACTGCACCTCAGCAATTGCCACTAGACGCATTGTATGGTTTTTACATAAACTACAAATCTCACTCCCTCCCCAAATATAGATAATCAATTGAACTCTTAGAACGGGCATTATATATTTTGTGAGTTCAGCTGATAACGATTACTGCGAAAGTCTTTGTATTTCGAGTTTTGCAAGCTAATCAAAAAGAAACAGTGTCTATGTCTTTATCTCAAGATGTATTCAGCTTATCTTGAGTGTATACAATACTTTTTTAGGCGATCTATTTCATTATGGTGTTATCTTATATCTCTGATCTAGTCAAGTCCGATAAACTTTATCAGATGGATTGTGGAATCTAGATTCATATACACAGTTGACACAATCTAGCACCCGCGCGGGTGTATGTTTGGTTTCTATGAACTATAAGTTTTGGAAGACTGACTGTACTCTATAAATTAGCACATTAAAGTAACACTTACTAGTAGTAGTTTGGTACTGAAGCACAAGACTCACCTACGATCCAATCTGTTATCTGAATCTACGCAATATCAATATACACTAACAAGAACATCTCAGGGGTAGCAATGTGAATCCAATGCAAAGGTAATCTTAACCAAGTGCGAAATTGAAGATAAGCGGTCATTGATTGAGTTTAAACCCCACAATTGAACTCAGTCTAGCGTCTAATAAAATGCGCCATTGCAATGTCATTCCCCATGTTTTTGTAGAATTGTGGCTTTGGCTGTGTAGAGTGTAATTCTTGTATACAGAGCACTATATCGAATAAAACTGTTCAAAAGCAAGTACTACAGTTAAGCACCACAGTTTTTTTAAGACACCACAATCGGGCAAATCAATTAAAAAATCGACTAATTGGACAATCGATCAACTGCCAGTTTCCTAATCCATCGATTATTCAACAAAATGGAGTCATCAATGTTCATTTCAATGACGAGACCCCCACATGACCCCTGCATGTGCATGCGTAGAAGCGTCTGGCACTGCATGTCATCGCATGAAGACATATAAAAGGCCCATAGCACCCCAAATCCTGCTCATCTCTATTCACTCTCCAACAACTTTCGCAATGACCAGAACTTACAAGTGGGGCAACTCTCAGCCAAAGTACTTCACCCACACTGGGAACTTTCACGAGTACCCTAACAAAGTGAAGAAGAATGGCGCTGGTAAGGGCAACTGGGGTGTTGCTGGAGACGAGCTCACTGATTTGATTGATAACGGTGAAGCTCCTATGTTGATCAACAAAACCAGAAGGGGGAGCAACTCCATGAAGCACGAGTTGAAGTTGAGAGGGGCGTTGCGGGCCGGCGTCTTGGGAGATGAGGAAGCATTAGAAAGATTATGAGTTACGATTGCATTGGGATAGCTAGGATATGTAAATAGCTATGGATGATATGACTATATGTAAAATGATTGTGTAGGTGGATCCTTCTAAATTTGTATGTGGGCGATTGAGTGATAAAACTGAGTTGAACTTGTAAATTAGATCACTAGACAGTCTAGTGTCATACGTGTTATTGTGATTCGGGTAACATCATTAGCTTCTCCCCAAAAGCATATTCTGCAATACGGATAATCTGCTCAAGACTGTATGTATCTCAGCTGATTATTTTATCGTATATACACAATCCGTTTATCATTGAAGCTCACCAAGATATAATCGATGAGTGCCAGTAGTGTGACATTGTTCACTCGTGTGATACCCAAGGTTATGACATAATGTTGGGCTGCCAATCGGATGCTATCGCGATTACGTACCCTGTGTATTGCTTTTGGTGAGACAACTTGGGCGGTGTGAAATAAAACAATAGGATATATTTGAGTTTGCAATAGTAATTCAACTTCTATTTGCAATTGCCCAAGGGTTTCACATACTCTGTATGCATATCTTATCTACACTGACTAAGTAAATTCGCGGTTACAGGATAAAGCAAAGAATAACAAATGACTCAAGCCATGCTGACTGTGCTGTACAACATTCAGTGTCTTCTAGAAGCTAAGCTCCCAGAAGAGTGTACACAAACAAACACTCGGGTGCAAGCCATCACCCGCTTCCGTTTTAGGCAGGCTATGTGCCTGAAACGTGGGGAAGCATCTCGGGTGACGCTACAGTAACGGTCGGTCGGATTATTTCACGGAAGTATACACATTGAGTGTTTCACAAATTTCCATGACTGATCAATTTTTAATGTAGAGTGTTCTTTCTTTTCGTTTCACTGTTTCCATAGGTTTATGTGTGCATGTGACCTGAGAGTGTTTATACGGTTGTCTGATGTTTTTGAGGGAGTTAATTTCCTATTTATGATTTTGGGGTAGTTTTGTGTATGTGAGGCCACCTTTGGATTTGTTATGATCTATGTGTATTTGGTGGGTATGTGAGGCTGCTCAAGTTAATGGTGATAAAGTTGTAAAAGGAGGATAATCAACTAGTCCAAAGAGGGTACACTTTCTTGCCACAGTCATGTTATATCATGTAGTGGCTCTTTCGAGTCTTCACTTGGGATGTCTAGGGCAAAATCTCTCTATTATGTAACGAAAAAGTATTTGTCTGCTTTAATTGGCTTAATCGAGCGACAAAAATCATTTAAATGCGTTTGTATATAAACCTATTGGCACTTGATCAAATCGTCGAACATCACCATCCATGAGCTGTAGTTCAACCAGATGGTATATACTCGAAATGGTGGGTTAAGACTTAATTAAAAAATCATCTTAGCATCTTATAGTTCAAGAAGCGGCTCAAATTCAGTTTTCCAGATATGATCTAGAGCCTTGGAAAAACATAAAGGTTTCATTTAAGTACGTGGTCGATGAACCTTTCACGGCAGATTTGGTTGGCTAACAGCAATAATCTTTTGTTAGTTTGGGCACCTCTAATCAAAGGAGCTTGAGCGTTCAGAATTACCTCGATTCTTTCCATTAGTATGGTATGCCGTTTGTTAAAGATAAACCTTCAGAGCTCATTCATAAGCTTTGTAAATGCATTCTTTTTGCGCGCACATTAACATCCAAGGGTGTAGCCAGAATTTTACACCTTCTCTAAATAAAGCTGTACTAAGAATACTTTTAGCTCACCTTCCAGCCTATTTAAAGAATTCAAGTCGTCCGGCCACAGTGAGCGAATTGAGGGTCGATTAGGCCCGCGTGGATTGTTTACAACAATGATATAGAGATGTTCCTAGTATTTTGATAGTTTTTGAGATCCTAAGTACAATGAACATATATAAGTTTAGCTTTAAAGAATTTGCGTAGGAATATAACCCACCTTAGTATTTTTTGTTCCTTTACAGAATCTACTGCTTTGGTGCGCGCGAATGAAAATCCAATTGACCCTCAAAAAATCTTCAGTAGTAGAAGACACCACCCATATATATCTCTCTTAGTCATACACCAAAACCCACCCTCTGAAACCCCCCCTACTTTCGTCGCCCCCCAAAAAATAATGGAACAGAAAATTGGTGAGAGCCATTTATCTGATACCGTAAAAACAGCCTTGTGTCTCTCCTCAAGACAAGCTCAAAACATTTTCACAATTGCTACTTCAAACATCTCTCAAACTCTCCCTTTATCATCCCTGCTGTTGCCCACTAAGTTCCCCATTAGAAGCCCCGGCTATCTTTGACATGTGCATCAAACAACAACACAGCCAAACCCCGAGGCCAACAGGCCAAAACCACTATTTCTCCTCAACACAGTGTTAACCTCAAATGCTTCTTGAGTTTACTACACTTTGTGCGACGGTGGTGCTGACCACGATCTCACTAACCTCTATTGTTCTACACCTCAACAATTATAGGAAACCTCTTCAACAGCGATTGATTGTGCGTATAATTCTCATAATCCCGATTTATTCGATTGTGTGTTATCTTAATCTCTCGCACTCTATGGTTTCAGTGATTCTAGAGCCTCTTAAAGAAATATATGAAGCCTTTGTTTTATACCAGTTTTATGGTCTTCTCACACATCTCCTTGGCGGTGAACGCAGTATTATCGTCACTGCTAGTGGTCGTCCTCCTATCGGCCAGATTTTCCCTATGAGATACGTATATGGCAAACACGTTGATATCAGTGATCCTGAAACTTTTTTATTGGTGAAAAGATGCATCCTTCAGTATGTATGGCTTAAACCTCTTTTGTGCATGCTTTTCGGAGTTGATGAAATATTTGGTGAATACTTGAACTCGTCAAATGTTTTATTGTCTTTTTCATTTTGGGTCAACATAATTTATAATGCCCTGGTTAGTCTTCTGTTATACAGTTTGGCTCTCTTTTGGAGATGTCTATATAAAGACCTTGAACCATTCCAACCTTGGGGTAAATTTCTATGTATCAAACTTATCATTTTTGCTTCTTATTGGCAAGGTATTGGACTCGCGATACTTCGATATTTTGGCTATTTCTCATCTTCTTCTTTTGTCATCCAAAATTCTCTCTTGTGTTTTGAACTCATTGGCTTTCTGATTGGCCATTGGCACGCTTTTAGCTACCATGAGTTCACGATAAAACACTTGGGACTGTCTCTGAGAATGACTTTTTCCAAGGCTGTATTCGACGTATTTGGCTGCCAAGACCTTCTTTACGACTACAGAACCGCTTTCCAACAGGGCTCAAAAGTATACAACTTCAGAGCGTTCCAGAGCGTTGAGGAGCAAGTTAGTCAACACGATAGTCGCACTCGTCTTAAAAAGTTGAACCAGGGCCTACGGTATTATAGTGAAAACGGCAAGGTTACTAGCCACTGGCTCAACGAGGCCGAAGATTCGGATGCAGATAGTGTATTTAGTGGGGGAGCTACTTTAGTAGGAGCCACTCCAGTTAGTCAAAACCCAAAGCCCAAGACTAAAACAAAAACAAAAAACAAACGTGTAAAAGCCCAATTAGCACAGGAAAAAAGGGTTCAGGATATCAAGAAGAAAACTAAAGAATTGTATAAAATTGAAGAACCGGAGACTGTCGATTTTTTACACAAGATTGGGCTTTCTAGAGACGATTTTATTAGAGATAATGCATTGTATATCAAGGCTATTAGAGAAAGGCCTTTTGGCGATGAAAATTACCCGGTAGTTCAGGACGAGTTTGGGTATATTTATTCTAGGGGGTTGATGGAGAGGCGGAGAGGGGTTTATGGGGCGATCGCTAACTAACAAACGGAAAAGTAAGAGAATATGTTTTTCGTTTGTTTGGGCTGTCGTCTTTATGATTATCTAATCATGAAACAGCTCAGCTCACCCCAATCAAATGAAGCAATGGTATTTGTTGAGAAGAGCATGCTAAGGTGTGCATATTATAGCTAATATTTATAGTTTGACATTAATAAAGTAATTGTTTTCTGTAGATTCAACGGATTATCTTTATTGCTAAAATCAAAGAAATTAGTCTGTTACTTGTTTTTGTTCGAATACTCTATACAGAACCATCCATTCCGGCTACCGGTGCCACATCAAAGCAAAAAAGTTTTTGAGGGCGGAGGGGGCAAGGTCTGAAGACTAGTAATCCAAGTGTTTGTGTAAGATTCACTGATGTGAGGAAAAATAGCGTTTTTTTGCTTTTTTGAAGAGCGCGAATAGTGTGTGTGTTACCAGAGTTGACATTTATATCTTTCAATGTGGCTTTGCAAATCAAGAATATATCATAAAGCTCTAAAATTGTTTCAAGAAACGCTTATAATACGGAAAAAGTTCCTGAGGTGATGTGTATCACGAATAGCCAGCTGAAGCTCACAATACTTTGTCCTAGCTCTAGAGCACTCAGTAAACCAATGCAGCCAGCTTGGCAATCTGAATAGGTCATTATGCCTCAGTGTAGTTTACAGATAGCGATTATTTCATATTAGTTCTTCATGATAAACACAGCTCAGAGGCTGCACGCTCAAATGTTTATACATAGAAAGTGTTTACACTCAAAATGCACGCTTTCCACAAAAAGAATAAACTCCAGTTTCTTGTTTCGGTATTAAGTATACTTAATAAAAGATATTGTTTGATTCTGCAATTGTGACGACATTCCAGCTCTGTTACATGGCAATTAAGTGCTGTACACGCCTTCCCCTTAATTACGCTTCAGGGGGCCTCTGTCAATATGGGATAAAATCAGCTGACAGTGTATGTGTATACACAATGTAACATAATAGGCCCTGCAGTGTATATACACTCTGTTGAAGATGTTTCGTGCCGAAGTTTCATATGGATCTTGTTCTTATAGCTATAATTACGAATTAAGTACTTTTGTGTACACACTTGTTAAGGCAGTTGGGCAAGCTCGGGGAAGACTATTCTGCACACTTTATATACTACTGCTCATTGATATTTGTGATATGTATATCATCCTATAGGATACCTCTATGATGGAGTTCACACAGCACCCTTGTTTCCACGTCTGTCAAAATTCTACTATGGATGATGCATGGACAGGGTCCTATTGTATACATAAGATTAATTAATACCCCTATTATTTACTCCTATTAGAATTTGATCTTTGACACAAATAGCAGCCCTGGACATTCACAATACAGGTTGCTGGATACGTCTCCAAACCTTCTTTTCGCATGGCCAGATCTGGTGTTTCTATGCTTAGGGATTTGCATTCTAAGACATGAATAAAACCATGTAACCTAACGGTTATAACAGTCAGTAAGATCTAGGACTTTTCAAGATGAAGCTGTATGTGTACGGGTTTATTGTTTGTGTATTTTAAGATGTATACAGTAGCTACTGGCATGTGCCAACTACGACTGTGCGTGTGAATAAACAATTTTTCTGCAAATGAGCTGCTGCATTATTATGATACTTGATCTATTGTTTGTAGAAAAAATTGAACAACAAGATATGGCCAAGGCGACTGGGCCTTTGATATATATGATACAACGAAAGTAAAACAATTTCAAAATTAGCAATTCAATTAGTGATGATTAGTGAGAGATCTGCGCTAATCTCCCAATCAAGCATACCTCTACTGCACAGCACGCAGTTGTGCAGATAGACGAGAACGAGTTAAATTCGAGGACAACCATGAAAACATGTCGTATCACAACTTTAATCGGTAAAATCAACAGCTATTGTCTAATACACTTCCAAATTACTACCGTATCTGGATTTTTTTTTTCAGAAGAGGAATCGCTAAAATTCGTTTCAACAAAGACAAATGCGCATCCGCATGCGTCTCCCTGCATGCCCGCACTCTCAAAACGGAAGTGTAATGTAGAGTCACGGTCCTGGAGGGCAAGCAAAAGGACGGAGTAGCACTAACCTTTTGAGCATTTCGTCATCTGCTTATAGCGGATACACTTTTAGACCCCGCTAAAAACAAACTCGGCTCACAAGCTCGGAGAAGTCAAATTTATGATCCGCATGCACCCTCATGCATATCCTATTTTATATAAAGTCCCACAGTCCCCAGGGCCAAACAGGTGCCAGCATGACAGAGGACTATCTTCTGATTTTTCTTAAGCGGGACGAACTGAATGAAAGCGTTGTGCTGGGATGCAAGACCTGTCCCAACAAGATCCCCAAATGCAAGTGTGGGAAAAACCAGCAGTGCCAGCAAATAACCAGAACATGCACCAAATGTGCACACGTTAAATGCATAGGAGGCCTGAGCAGAAATGTAGGGGGAATTGCAGGCGGGGTGGTGGGCAGTGTGGCCTTTCTCTTGCTTATAGCATTCTTTGTGATACGTAGTAGACGCAAGCACAGAAGACTGAACAGAGTGATTAGACTTGAAAAAGCCCAGGAAATAGAGGAAAAACAAGAAGCCGAGAGATTGATCCAGCCCGAGGTAATTGAGCCTGAGATTGAGGTGATGGAGGAGAAGAAAAAACCACGCTCTGTCAAAACTCGCTCCATGCACCTGTTGGCCTCTTCAGCTCTCAGCAGAGCTTCACACATTATTCCCGTTACATATATTCCAGGCAAGTATGTTCCAGGCAAGCTTCTGAAGAGATCACTGCAATCGACAATCATTGGTTCACCTCTTCTGACCCAAACGGCCGTTAGAGCCGTGCCTAAACTTGTGAGTACTCAGAATTACAGAGAAGAGCCAGAAGGATCTGTTTCGCAGCCTGAATCTCTTTCTCTGGGCGACACCTACTCGCATCAGAATCTAAAGACGCTCACCAAACAGGAGAGAGGGACTATAGGCTTGACACATATAGTTGAAGATGAGGACGATTTCTCTATTATCAGTGAAGAAGAGGAGCCAAAAGTCAAGAAAATTGATAATAAACGGTTTTCTGAAGTGCTGTTGGAGGGGGCTGTCGAGAGGGTTGTTGTGGACGTCAATCCGTTTGATGACGTTAACATTATCGAATAATTTTCAATTTTCTATTTTCATGTTTCTTTGGTTAATTCCCGTCCTTAGGACGTTGTACTCTATTTATTGGCTGGATTGGTGTAGACTTGTAGGCTTCACGTGTATAAACGTAAAGCACATGTATGTGCTTGCATAGCATACACTTTGAAATACATACACCTAAGTGTATCTTACATGTATTGATACATGAGCATGGAATTGTGTCAAAATTCATCAGCAATGTTTTTTCGAACAATAATCGATCAATCTGATCAGGCTTATGGAATGCGTCAACTCGTACACGAAGCTTCTTGTGCGTCCAACTGTCAAGCGAAATATATAAGGGACTGTACCCGCTAGCAAAGTTCATTTGAAATTATTTTAAATTTAAGGGTGATGATTCTTTCTCGATACTCATGCTCACACCGTATATACATATATACTAAGAGCAAGATAAATATAGTTAATTACCATCTCAAATGGTCTTCATATGGCGTTTACATTCATTGTATCTTTTGAGGCAGCTGAGAGTTTTGTGGGCTCTAAAGCTTTGTGTACTTCAATTGTGATACTATGCTGTTGTGCGTTTTCCAGAGAAGACTCCCTGTTCTGCTACTTTTCTAATGCTAATCAAATAATAGAATACGATTTTATTCTTGAACCTACACTTCTATGTGATCATTTGTACATCACTTGGTAGCCTTTTTATTTAGGTGTAACTTCATGACTGACAATACGTAACATCATGAAATCAAGAGCGAATCAAAAGACAAAAACTATATACAATACGCCCTTGCTTTAAAAACTTAATGAGCAAGTTCATAATCACCTTAGCTCAAGTATCCATAGTTCACCACACTATTAACTTATCTCTTGGTTACACTACCCAAAGGACAAACACACAGCATATCTCACACCCTGTTTGCGTCACAGTTAAACCACTCCTTGGAAGAAACCCACAAGCACCCCCTCCCCACATTTACCCTGCTCACTGTATCGCCCCCTTCTTAGGGGGCCGAGAATATTTTCCATTTGTACCATGAGACCCACAAGAAAACCAAAAAAGGAGTACAGGCTTAGACGCAGAAAAGTGAGGTTTCCGGCCTACTGGCGCTTCCGGTATAAGTGGTTAAAACAGCGGTTCGACTTTGTGGTCACTGAAAACAGAGCGTTAAAGGAGCGCGTGGACGATTTTATGGAGCTGTCCAGCGGGTCTAGTGTGAGCGCATATGAAGAGCTTGACGGGAGTTACGTCAGATGGGGGAATACAGAGTTGAACTGGTGAAGCGTATTTCAAAGGTTTTTCGAGAGGTGCACAGGTTTTGTATTTTTGAAGAAAGGGGGCTGATAGGGGGGCAAGCGGGAGATATGAATGGGTTTATTGTCTATGCTTCTTTTTGTGAATATTTTTGTTGTAGCTTGTAGGTGTTGATGCCTTTGGGTGATTTTTTAAGTCTGTATGTTCAGTTTGTTGATGGGGCTGGTGGAAATCCATATGCCTTAGTCAGTGTCTTTCTACAAAAGATTATCATATGGCTTGCTCTGCACACTCGGCGCTATGAGTCTGTGCTCACTGAACTCAAATTTCCAGTGTATGAAGAGCGGACTATGGAGATCGTAGACACAGTGTCTCTCAAAACTATAAACAAGATTGAAATGTAAGATAATTTATCCAGCCCATTGTTTCTTCTGTTTGTGGTGAGCTTAAAAAGAATTCAAGGAATTGTGTAGAACAGCAGAGAATTTGGGTCTTAGTTGATATTATAACCATGGCCTTTGATCCACCCAAAAGGTACGGTTTGAAGCAGCAAAGAGGCTGTTTAAATAGTTCAAGATCACCTTCTAAGAGTTCCGCTGATGTTCTGTTCTTGTGCGTCAGCTCTATATCTATTGTCTTTATGTTATACCTGTACACTTAGTTAGCTGGTCAAGAAGATCTGTTTTTCAAAGACTGGTGTGGTTCCAGTAGATGGTTGTATTGTCTATCAATAAATTCCGACTTACTGCGTTATCCAAAGGTTGATAAGGGTACTATAGAACCTTAAAGTATATTACGATAGAGCGCAACATCACAAATTCATATCCAGTATTCTCCGTGAAAATATTGATAAATTTTATTTGAAATTTGACGTCAATTATTTCAATTGTTTAGTGTGCCTTTGAACTGGGATTTGTTAAACATTCAAAAATAGACGCTATCTCTCGTATCAATGCATTTTGACAAAGTAAATATAATAACCATCTTCTATCAGTGTAACCGTATTACTAAGTTTTTGATGCAAAATTATTTGATCGATTCATGATCAATTCTGGTATACCCACATCTCAGGAGACTGCCCAAAACAAATAAAACCATACCGGTCCCCAAAAAAAGCATGTCCGAAAAGTCTATCCTCACTCTCTGGGAGGTAAAGAAACAGCTTCGGCGAGCTCAAAACCTCGTGAACAACCTCAGCTTCATAGAAACAAAAGTAAGAGAGGCAACCAACAATGAGCCCTGGGGTCCCTCGCGCCTCAGCATGTCCAACATCGCAATGGCTACGCACAATAGAAAAGAGACCAACGAGATTTTATCCATGGTGAGTCTGCGACTCTTGGAGAAGAAGCCGCACAAATGGCGGCAGATTGAAAAAACTTTGGTTCTCTTTGAATACTTGATCCTTTATGGCAGCCTGGAGTTTGTGAACCAAGCTAGCGAGCTCGACGACCATGTGAGACGTGCATTGCGGTTCCGCTACACTGACTCTGCTGGCTTTGATCGAGGAAAAAACATTAGAGAAAAGGCTACTGCTATTGTAAAGTTGTTAAACGGAGACGCAGATTTGGAAGTTGCAAAAGAGATCTACGAACAAACGGAGGAGTATGATGCTGGAGAGACTACGGCCATGGAGTGGAGTGAAGATGAGTTTTTCGCTAAAAGCGGCTCACCTTTATCTCTGCGCTCTTCTATGCAAACAGATCTGCCAGAAATAGGCGCACCCCAAATAGGGAAAAAAGACATGTTCTCTGCCTTTATGGACAGATCGTGCTACTCTCAATATAAACCTTTGCAAAATTTCAGCCCTTTGGCAAGTCCTGAGATCGAATCATACGAAAGAAGAGACTCTGTCGCGCCCTTCAGCCCACAATCAGTGCCTAGAAGCCCTGCTTTTGATACTATGAATCCTTCGTTCCAGAGCCCGGCTCTTGGCACACAGGTCCAAAGTGCTCAAATGAGTCTGTTTAGTAGCCCAGTTGGTAGCCCGGTTGGCAGCCCACAAATAAGCTCAAATTTCAGCCCGCAGTTCAACCAGCTTAGAAGCCCAGTGATAGAGCATGGGTTTCAATCTATTGGAGAGGCCATGGATAATCCGTGGGCATGAAAAAATGAACCTTCAGTTCTTTACACATTTACACACCTTAGCATACGTCATTTGATTTATTTCAGAAGCTTGTAGAACATGTGCCTTAGCACTGACCCTTGTATAGAGTCAGATATATAGCTTCCCACTAATTGCTTTGGTTTGACTTACACCGTCATTTGCGCTCGCTAAAATCGTTCTCTCAAGGATTCTAAGTAACTTCTACTTACTCACTTATTAAGATCATTTTTGGGATACTACAAAGAACTCTACTTGTTCGAAAAAAACACAATTTTTGATTTTCTTCATGCCTCATCTGAGGTACGATCTAACATCTTATCTGCTCATCAAAGCGCCATGGCGCAGTGGAAGCGCGCAGGGCTCATAACCCTGATGTCCCACGATCGAAACGTGGTGGTGCTATTTTTTTTTGCATATCAAGTTCTGTAAACCAAAAAAGAATGGTAAACGATATTTTCTTAAGATGTGAAATAGATATTTTTTTTAGATTAATGCTCAAGCTGGGTCAATTTTGAAACATGGAGATTGATAGTTCCTTGTCACATGATATATGGCCAGCGTAGATAAGATAACTTCAGGGAGAATGAATCCTCGCGCTACTTCTAGTTTCTGAAGTGAAATCATAGCATCTTTTATCATAAAGTTTCTAAGTTCATCTCGCATCTGTCACGTTGACTTATGCAGGAGGGACAATAGGTGTGAAAACTCTCTAATGCCGCAGAATCCACAATTAAAAAGGCGGTTCGAAAACCAACGCCTTGGAGTATAACGCCTTACTAAGTGCCAAGGATATCTCATCAGTCGGGTTTGTGCCAGCTCCTAAAACAAAAAATAGAGAAGACTAAATCATCAACTAAAGACACTATACTGAGCCAAAATATCCCTCCAAGAAAAGTCCACCATTCCTAAGATGGATTTCTACCATGGGAATACCATCTATATAGTGCTTAGATTTCCTGGTGCAAGAAAGGTGGGCAGAGCAGTCCCGCATCTTAGTATAATGCAAAGCTGATGGCATCTGTGGAATGTGAGCAGATGCACATAAATCCGTGCTTAGAATTTATATATAAGAATGGCACCCCCCTCTATTGTAACCAGACCTCAATGCTCTTTTCCTATGTTTTGAGCATTTTCCTGCTTTTGCTCAAAGCACAATGCATGCTTTCTGAGGAGGAGCTTGGGTACAAGCCATACCCCAACATGACAGAAGTGGTGCTCAAAACTGAAGGCACAGGAATATTAGACCGCTACTGGTCCCTTTTGTGGAAAGGCGACTCTTTCCGTGACGTCCTGAAATGCTCTTCTGACGCTATTCCTGTTGTATGGCCCGTAGCCGTGGCTCTCCAGTCGTTTGTTGATGGTGAGTCGGTTAGCCCTGGAAATTACACTGACCATATTGCAAAGATTTACACTTTCCTTACACAGTACTACAATGCCGAGAAGAAAGGGTTTTCTGCAAGCACCAACAAGGACAACGACATCTACTACGATGACAATGCGCAAATCGCGGCAGCCTTGATCACAGCCTACGAAGCCACTAACAACCAAACTTACTTGGACAGAGCCAAGGATGTTTGTGATTTTTTGATGGGCGGCTGGAACACGACTTATGGTGGTGTTACATGGCACTTGGGTCTGCCTTATATTGCCCTGATAAGTACTACTGAGACTGCGATTGCGGTTTTGCGTCTCTATGCGAATACGCAGAACAAGACTTATCTTGAATACGGGGCAAAAAGCATGACTTGGATCAATGACACTTTAGTAGACAACAGCACCGGTCTCATCTACGATGGTGACACTGCCGGAAGCATCAACAAGGCTGAGTTTAGTTATCAGGTGGGGACTGCTCTTTCTGCAGTTGTGAGATTGTACAAATTCACAGGCAACGAGGCGTGGAAGGCTTGGGCCGATAAGCTCGCGAAGGCGGGTATCGACCCAGGCTTGACCATATACAACCGCGACTACCCAAACAAGCTTCGTTTCTGGCGCGATGAGCTAGATTTTACTCAGCTCTTGTTCTTGGGCTTGCAAGAGTACTACATGCTAGTGAACGCTCTGTCAGACGTTAAAAGCGAGATTCTTCGTGAGGCTCGCTACATGTACGACTTTGCGCGTGGGCTGAACGACCAGTTGTACTTCACTCTGGTGGACCCACTCGGTAACAACAATGAGATCTACACCAGATGGAAGTCATTGGCTAACACAAACAAAAACAGCACTTTCTCTTCAGACGGGTTTTGTGGCAAAAACGAGACTGGGCTTGCTATTCGTCACTTGATCCACCAGGCCTCTGCGGCGAGAGTTTTCTTAATTTCTAGTACCCTTGCTGAGAGCATTTAGTGGGTACTTAAACCAGAAGCAGGCTTTTGGGCGGTTTATAAACAATACAATTCTTATATCATAGATTCATATTTCGTAGTTACACCTATAGGTACAATGTTTACAATGCGTATCTAATTCACATATCGATGCTTTCAATTGGTTCAGATATTTAACAATTACTTTAAGATGATTGACAAAGCCAACTTGTGCTCCTAAACTCCAATACTTTTTTGGCCATCTGATTTGCAGAAACAGATCAGAGTGTTTGGGCACTCTCTATACTGTATTGTGTGGTTAGAGGATTTGACTTGAACAATTGAAGAATACAAAACCTACACAAGTTCGAAGATTGGCGTGCTACGCCTGAATTAGTCTTTCAGATTTCACCCAAAAACGCATTTTAAGGTGTGTAAACTGAACTAAACTATTGTATAGCCGCAACTTATGCGCTAACCACTGGTCATTCATTGGGTAAACTAACGAGTTCTCATGGTATGAGTGCATATTTCCGTTTATAGAGCTTTCAGAATATCCTAAAACTTTGATTAGCCTCTGGACATCTGGACCATTGTCTCGTATTGGGCGTTGATATCGAAATTTCAAGATGTTGGGCACTCAACATGCCCGATCGCGCAGCCAGGAGATCGCCTGAGTGACTGCTATTTCGATAATTTGATAGAGTGTCTATATATCTTTCATTTTGTAGTACTTTTCCGCCAATATTATTTGTAAAAGTGACAGTACGTCAAAGTCTACAAAAGCACAACCAGTGATGGGAACCTGTGGAACCCATCAAATCTACGACACATTCGGGCGCATGGATGTTTAATGATCCGATCTCGTATACGTTCTCGTACCGAATCTTCCATTGATCCTGGCCCTGCACATTTTTTTTGATGCGCTCAAGAAAGGGGAAACTTAACTCAGCGAGAGTTGTTGAGTTATAACTTATAAGCAGTCAGTTCAACGTACGAATATATAACAGTGTATTTACATGGCTGTATAGTTTCATACCGGTCGTCTAGTTTGAATAGTGATCATTGACTGAGTAAGCTCATAAGCTCCGCCATATTCGGGTCATACTATACTCTATAACATACAACAATCTGCTTAAACGAGAGAATACGAGATAAGGGGTGTCATATTGCGTAAACACAACAATGATTGTTGTGCACAGCGGTGGCCTTTTGATCCTGAATTATAAATAAGCCAGATCTAGGTTGCATGTTCATGACAAATCCAGCTGGTCAATCGAAAGTACATGTGCACACAGCCAGGATGTTTTAGCTTGTCTCATATCGCCATTTTCAGTTTGTCAGCACTGTCGGAGGGAATCAGTGTCCCGAGAGAATCGTCTAGATTGTAAATAAGCAAGGTTGCTGACATAGCAAAAAAGGTATATAAACTCACCCCAAGTCACCAAAAAAAGCATCAATAATTCAATTGAATCCATATCAACTGAAAATCATCCAATCAATCTATCATCACCAAAAATGTTGAAAGTTGGCGACAAAATCCCTAAGACTGTTTTCCAGTACGTTGAGTTGAGCGACCATGAGAAGGACTCTCTCACCTGCTCTGCTCCAACAAAATTTGAACTTAGCGACAAGGGGAAGTATCTTATCATTTCTTTCCCTGGTGCTTTCACCCCTACTTGCTCTCAGGACCATCTTCCACCTTTCCTTGAGTCTGCGAACTTGAAGAAGGTTGTGGCAAAGGGCTACAAAATTCTCTTTTTGAGTGCGAACGACGCTTTCGTGCTTCAGGCATTTGCGAAGGCCTTGGGGGTTGACAAGAGCGAGGCTCGCGAGCATGTGCTTTTTGTGAGCGATGCCGACGTAGGATTCAGCAAGCAGTTTGGCTTGACGTTGAACTTGAAGGGGTTGGGCTTGGGAGAGAGAACAGGAAGATACAGTATGGTTATTGTTGATGGGGTGGTTAAGTATATTGGGAATGAGGATGGGCAGGGTGTGACAGTGAGTGGGTTTGAGCTGGCTTATAAGCATTTAGTGTAGTGCGAGTGAAGCGAGCCCTATACTAGCTTAAATTTGTAAGTGAATTCAAACTTGAACTAAGACATGATATGAGCTTAATGGCTTATTCTTTGAGCTCTGATTTTCCAGAAAGTTGGCTCTATTGAAGTATACTGGAAACCGTTAGCTAGTGCTTTGCTATGTGAATCTTTTAGTCAGTGAAAACCTCACTCGTTGCTAATTAATATGTACTGCGGATTTGTAGATTATTAGTGAATGACTTGGCAGGCAGGTAGAGCTTCTGGCAGGAAAAACCACGAACTCTGAACTTGCCGGGGTCACAGGTAAGCTAATACACTACACAGTCTTCTGATCACTCAACTGGAAACAGATTGATCAAGCTACTAAGAGATACGAAATGGAATTTTAAACAACTTTTCAGAATACTTAATTACGTGCTTAGGCATTTTATTGCGTTGCGAAGCTAGCTTATCGATACATCTACGCTCTAGTATATCAACCAAAGACTACTCCAGAGAGTAGAGCGTCTTTTGGTATATCGAAAATACCTTCCCAATGTCGAGATATCATGTCTTTGGTCAACAGTCTACAAAGCCATAGCTGTGCACAAGAAATCACACACCACATCTTCACCATTTGAGACAATAGCCAATTATTCTCCACTTCAAAGTGGAGATCTCCACTGTCTATAAATACAGTGTATCAATGATAAAGCAATGTTTGTTTTGGTGGGCAAGTCATGGCGATGACACTGGGCCCTCTCCACTTCAAAGTGTGTAGATTTTCTTTGCACTGTGTAGTTTATGAATATGAATGATATGTATGCTGCAATAATTTTGTAAAATTACTGATTTGTAGTTCATGTTTATAGTGTATACATGCAAGTTTGACAGGTGAACGTGCCCACGAAAGTCATCATCAGTCTCACTAGCACACTATATATCATGAATATACAGATTGGCATAATACTATCAACTAGAAACTAGAAACTAGAAACCTTCATCATTCATTGGATTCATCAATCGATCTGTGTCTACCATCTATAATATATCATATATGTGATCATTTAATGTATAGATGATGGACCAAACCACCATGACTGAGACATTGACATCTTATCTCATCTTTCCCATATCTCCCACCTATAGGCGGTGCCCAGCCACCTAATTTGCTACCCCTCATGTTCAAGCACGAGCCACCTCACTAGTTGTTACGTTACACCCTATGGCCAGCTTAAGCACCACACAATAGATTAGTCATTATGTTGTTGCCTTCACCCCCGCTCCGGTTTTTACCGGTTTGTGCATATTGCATATAAAGGTCATCGATCGCAATATTTGTAAAAGTTGGTATACTGATTGATAAGCAATTGACTGATTTATCAATTGAGCATCTCTGACTATTGATAAATTATTTGTTGATTGTTAATATTGACCGATTATATTGATTGTTGATATTGATTGATTGAATTGTGGACTGATATATTCTAATATTGACATATTGACATACATCGAGCATACAGTTGATACAATTGAGTACAGTGAATAAAATTCAATACTCATATCAAAACCCAATAGTTAACCAGCTCAAACCAAAAGTGCAATGCTCAGAATCCCAAGACTTGCGCGCGCCTTCAGCGTGAGCAGAGCCCCAAGAATTAACATTGGTGATAAGCTCCCATCCACCCCCCTCTTTGTGGATCTGCCAGGCAACAAAGTTGCCCTCCCATCACTTCTCCCGTCCCACCAAAAGTCCATTGTGGTGGGGGTTCCTGGGGCCTTCAGCCCAGGGTGTACCGCCACCCACGTGCCGGGGTACGTGTCTGAGTTGGAGAACTTCCGGCACAAAGGCTACGGAAAAGTTTTTGTTGTTTCTGTGAATGATCCGTTTGTGATGAAGGCATGGAAAGAGGCTCTCGGGGCTCCTGAAGAGATGATTTTCTTGGCAGACTCGACGGGGGATTTTTCGGAGGAATTGGACTTGGTGTTCAACGCAGAGGGAATTTTCGGAAATGTGAGGGGGAAGCGGTATGCGTTGTTGGTTGGCGAGGGAGGGGAGGTGGAGAATATGTTTGTGGAGCCGGATGATGTAGGGATACTGGTGAGTGAGGCGGGCAGTGTCTTAACTAAAGCATGATCAATTCGAGCGAAGCAATTCAAGCGAGGCAAGCGAAGATTGTGCTGAATAATTCAAGCATCGAGAATTGAGTTAATGTGCTTCTCGTTCGCCAGTTGCCTCAAGCAACATAGATTTTGTATACACTTGACTCGGTCTCAATAAGCATATACTTTTCTGGGCCACTCGAACACAAGAGGACAAGAAGCAATCCACTCGAATGAGTGAGTCAATCGATTTTCTTTTGTTCAACAGATACCTTCATGATGCTCGAAAGAAAGTGTATACATTGTCTTCGCAGTTCTTTATTTGCAAGCTCAAACTCTCACTCAAAACTCCTTTCATTAGAGTTTTTTCAACCCTTAAAATTCCTATTCAGAGTGTCGCTCATCAGTTTTCAGATCACATGTGTTATCGTGGCCACGGTTAGATTCAATATTCCTGCTATTTAGGCACTATCGATGTGTAAATTGTTTTGTAGTTGCGTGTAATATATATATATTAATGTTGTCGTTAAGCTTCGATTATCTAGCCATAGTTAGAGGCTTCTACACTTCATATATGACTTGAATAGTTCACTCTAGTCTTACTATACAGCATGTGCCACATCTATTATTCCGTTTCTTGTCCATTACCGGTTCTCAATATTGGTTGTATAGCCTATGTAACTTCTAGTACACTATAAATATTGGTATACCAATAGCATTTGTACTAAAATTGGTTAACCTAAATCACCTCAATTCATCTCAGTTCTCGCCTCGCCCGAATAATCTTGTTTCGGAGTACCTGTCAAGCGAGTCAATGCGTGACCTCGGAGAAAATCGGATTAATGTACTTAGCTTGGCAATTACCTACCTTGGCCTATCATGTTCTATATACAAACTTCTATATTCTATCTTCTTTTACAATTTTCACATCCTCATAAATATTCAAGGTACAGACTATAATTCATACATCTAATCTACTACACCGAAATCATGATTACAACCAAAAGTTAGCTGTGATCATCATGAAATTTGAATACCTTGGCATCTTTCAAAATCGGGTGTTAAAATCCAATTTTCTCCGATGTCGGTTGAACCATAAACACTGCGCACCCTGTCACGCCTTTAGACACTACACTCCGATTGGTTGGCGATACTCTTATCATGTTTGGGTTTCGAGATTAATGCAATTATAGGAATATCAAACGCTCTTATAAGGCTGTGCTGAAATTCGAGGCATGACGGCGAAGTTAGAGTTTCCCAGGGGCGGTTGTGCGATCTCGGAGCGGACTATATAAGACTTTGGGTGATATAAACGTTCTACTGAAAAGTGCTATATTCATACGATGGGGCTTTTCTATTTATTTTTAGACTCATGTCGCTAAATTGGTTTCTATAGTTTCATTAGGGCACGGTGGTGTGGAGCCCATCAGATTATCAGAGGCTTTGCTTAGGTAAAATAGTTCATAGCCCACAACTCGTCTATATTAACTGCTGACGACATAGTATGTAACCATTTTGACTTAATTCTTTGGGCCTCTTCTTGGCTATCTCCAGTTCAATGATTACAACCACAAAAACATATATTTTGATTATACTAAATAGATACACCACATACGTTTGAAGAAGGTTTGATTGTAAACAGTACACTGTGAGTGCTTTCAAAGATGATATCAAGCGAAACGATCACTAGTAGTAAAAACCGAATCTCATGGCAAACGTGTGCCACTCTTTTCACTGTCTTCAAGTAAAACTAGGCCACAAAAACAAATGTTTTGAAAGAAAATCCACAATTGAGCCTTTGAGAAGCTATAGAGTGATTCGATTTCTCTAACTATGAATTTGTCTTCTTTAATTTTATCATCGATACGGTCTTTTCAATTAGACTGTCAAATGCGTTTAACTTTCACAGATGAGCTCTAGTCTAATAACCAATCATTGGGCTTAATGATAATATTCATAAAAAAGAGGATCATCTCGTCCCGAGAATAGAGAACTCATCCCGACGTATAGCTACAGCGAATCAATTGACATAATCTTGAAGAAACTCTAATCAACACGACCAACACTCCCAAATCAAGCCAGTTCAACAAGAAGTCCGATAGTGGGGCATATGAACTCCGGGCGATAAATAATGGGTTGGCTCTGTTTCAGTTCTAAAATCCATCTGTTTGAAGATTCAGATGTGGTTTCCTAAAGCGTTAGACAACGCCGGAGCACAAGACCTCCTATAATGCATGTGCCCCATCTGATATGTTTAAGAACCTACAAACAAAAACGTCCATCTATTTACAAGCCATCGTCAGAACAGGCATCGTCTTTATCGACAGTTAATCGATTATCTGTCAACATACAGTAAACGACAGAAAAAAAAACGGCGGTCTTCCATCATTTATTAGCTGTTGTTTATTTACTCTTAACCCCCCCTCTCTCAATGAAAACCCCCAAATTAGCAGTCCACTCCTCCGTCTGCTCCAAAAACTGACCCTCCCCCACATTTCTGCTCAAAATGCCAATGCACTTGTCGAAAGCCTTTTTAGCTTCCACAAACTTCTCCTGCTCCAACACTAAAAGCCCCAACCGCCGGTGCAACACCCCCATCAAGTTGGATTCGCCGTCGGTGTGTCCAACTAACTCAATCGAACGCTCCACCAGCTCCACAGCGGCCTCCCAGCTTCCGTTCTTCTGCAATATCCACCCATAGTTGCTGTACACTGTAAGCACAAATGGATGAGTCAGCACAAACCAAGGGTCGAAACCCTGGGTGAACAGGTCAGGAGAAGACGTCTTAGCACTGAGAATGGTCAACACACGTGAATACACAGAGCCACACTCTTCTAAGTGGCCGGCTAAATTTTCCAAAAACGCAAGACTAACCAATTCAGTAACAAATTTGTGCAGGTCATATCCATAGAGACGCTCCAAAATGACGGCTGCAGAGCGCAGAAACTCCGCGGCCTCTGAAAATTGACCCATTTCGCTGAAAACCTCTGCCAATCCCAGATACGCGGCAGCCACCAGTGCGTGAATCTTGCCGTGCGCCTGCTCGAGGATGCCCACTCCCATCAAGAAAGAGCGCATTGCTTCTTTGCGCGAGGTCTCGGCGTTCTCCGCCCCCATAGTGCTCTGCATGAGCGCACGTGCCGACGAAACCAACTCTGCTGCAACCTGCAGCTCGAATATCGCCGAGCCGACTACAGGAACAATCTCCTCGATATCGTCCGCCTCGATCGAGCCCGCATAAGCCTTGTTCGCAAGCCGAATGCCGTACTTAATGCACACTTCCCTAAGAAGCAGAGTCCGATTAGCAACAACAAAGGAGACCAACTTCAGAGGCTCGATGACGTAAGCGAATTTTTGTTTACAAATGACAGCTACTTCCTCGACTTCTTCAGTTATCTTTCCGCTGAAAAGAGCTGTCAAAAAAGCGGCAATTGCGCCTGGAAGCTCCTCAAGGTCCAACTCTTCATTAGCAGCACCGGTCTTTGAGCGAAGCACGTGCTTGGCACTCCGCGCAATGATCTCCTGGACCACAACACGGTGAGTGGAGTACAATGGAAGCGCCAAGCCAGAGGTGTCGACGCTCTCAGGCTCTGGTTTTTCCTCATCTTTTTTGTCTTCACTTTTTTCGTCTTTTGCAGTTTTATCCGCTTTCAGGGCAGCTCTTGCGGCCTGTTTTTCGGCAGCCTGTTTGCGCTGCTCGTCAATTTCTGCTCGCTGAATTTTGAGTTGCTCGCGGATCTGTGCGGCGACGTATCCAAGATAACGCATGTTGATACCTTGCAGATGCATCTGCTCTGTTAAATGCGAACCGTCCAAAGGAGCACCGCGAATCGTTTCAGCCACCTCCCGAACGTATCTTGGGATAACCTCGGTGCGCAAAAGCTCGCCCATAGTGCGAACCACGGCTTCGTCTTCCTTGACTTGCTTGAGTGTTTCAGGAGAGATGTCGCCTTTTGGAGCATTTCTAGGGTTGAATGCATCTGGGTTAAAACGGATTTGATCAACAGCTTCTTTAAGCTCTTCAATGTATTTCTGTGCTGATTGTTCTTTTTCAGTTTGCTCACTTTCTTCACTTTTTTCAGCTTTCTCAGCTTTTTCAGCACTCTCATCTTTCGCGGCTTCTTCGTCTTGCTCAGCCTTCTTTACCCTCTTGACCATCTCCCTCTTGAACCACTCCTCCACCAACTCATTTCTCAACAAAACCTCCTTGTGAGGATACTCCTTGTGCTCCTCAATAAAAAACACATCAAGTGGCATCATGTGCGCAAGCTCGATGGCGTAGAAACGGTTGTCGGCTGCCAAAAGCCCCTTGACATCCACACTAGTAATGAGCTCTAACTCCCCCTTCAGACCATCTTCTCTGAAAACAGCATGCTTTTTCAAGTGGAATCCATCGGAAATTCCCTTGAGAGCCTTCTCGAAAACAGGTGAAGCTTCTACATGCTGCGAGTCGTCTCCCACTCCATAGACAACTATATCGTTAGTTTTCAGAAAATAGTCTGGCAAAATGCTTCCATCGGCTCCAAAATCAGATTCCGACATTTTTGCCACCCTATAGAACGCCCCAGGTACCGGGGCCTGGCATACAAGTCTGCGGCCTGCAAAATCCACAACCGCCGTCATGGCAGCGCGGACGCACGCATCGTCTATCTTAGCAAATCTTCTAGCAGCGTCCAAGTCCTTGCGAGCGCTGTACCGCGCTGCCTCGGCTCCCCCAGTCTCGGCGTAGATGCAACTGGCATCTGTAGCGTACAGATAGAAAATCCCACCCCTTAAATATATTCTGTCAATGGGCTCAACAGTTTCATCGATAGGAGCCATTCCCCCCCTGAGGATCTCGAGCGCCCCCTCCCTCGCTGCCTGCACAAAATCCACCCCTGCACGAACAAGCATACGCTCCCGCAAAATGCTCTCGCCAAATGCTTCCCTAGGAACGTCCAAATAATCTTGGTACTCGTCGTTCCACTGCTTCTGGAGCTCGCCGCAGTCGGCTCCCCCAAAAAGCACACCTGTTTGCGTAAGCCCCAAGTCTGGTTTCACCTCCATGCTCCCGAGCCAGAAAGGCAGCATGACGCCCTGGGGTATGATGTGAGCGATCGGGTGCGCATGCGCTAAAAGTTCAATGTTTTTAGCACGCGTGGAAGCGTACAATGGAGAGATAACAGTCAAAAGATCGTGTAAAGACGGAAAAATCTTGTTTTTCATCCGTCCGAGCTTCTTCAGCGACAACTTATCGTGCTTAATAGACGGATCAAACCGGGTGTTGGAGGAGTTAGACACGTAGAAACCCGCACTGCTGGCGGTTATGTGCACGCTCTCTGTTTCCAAAGTTTGCACAACGAGGTAAGCCACGTGACCCTTCGTGCGGTACTTCAGCGTAACAGGCCATGGAGAGAAAGAAACGCTCTTCACAAGAGGCGCAGGGGTAGCTGGTGTAGAGGGGAGCGGGTACAACTCGCCATACTTCAAGGCTGGGGGAGCTGTACCGGTCTTTGGGGATTCCGCTCCAAGGTACGAGAGCGGTGGCGCGCTTTGAGGCGTGATTGTGGTTCTAAGTCCAGATGCTTCTCTGAAGTGCCTGACATGGGAGCGGAGTGCAAGTGAGGTAAGTTTTGGGAGTGTAAGAACAACAGCAGGTGGGGTGAGCGATTCGAGAGGAGTTTCTAAAGGAATGGATTCACCGGATTGCGAGGTAACAGAGATGTTTATGTAGTGAGAAGTTTCTGGGTGTACAGCAAGAGTGTCCAAAAGCGCCAGAAAGGGGTCTGTGGTGGGGAGCGAGACCTCTATAGTGCTTTCTGGCGTAGCGGAGTTGGTAGGAAGACTTACTCTGATCTTGACGAGAGGGATTGAAGGGGCCTCGGGAGTCTGTTCAGCGTCCTGTTTCTGAACAGGCTCTTGAGCTGAGGAATCTATTTTCTGACCATTTGTTTTTGGAGCCTCAGATACGGATTGGGTGGAGTTTTGAGTCTCTGGGTTCACTGTAGCTGGAGCTACGTCGTTTTGAGCGGTAACTGAGGCAGAAGATTTGGCTTTTTTGGCCGATTTCTTAGATTTTTTCGCCATTTGATGATTAATGAGGATGAATTGAGTGTTTTTCAAGTGGTATTTGCGAAAAACGGTGATTTTTGGTGGGGGCAGATGGGTAAATGTGGGGCAGTTTTACCCCGGATTTGGAAAAATTTTCATAGGGGCACGTGAGAGGGGAGCGGGGCATGTTCGGGGGCGGTCGGAGAAAGGGAGAATACCATTTTCTTGGGGCCAACGGAGGCCCTGCGTGACCGGAATGGTGACAGGTATGATCGGCAACGGCTTGAGGGGTTTTTCAGGTGGTCTGTGGGGTTTTGAGTGGTTTTTGTGGTGCGTTTGTTTTCTTAGTAAATGTGAAATTTATTTTGACAAGCTTGTTCACCTTATGATTTATTATTTTTTGACAATTCATATTTGATGTTTTTGTGTAATTGTGACAGTTTAAGCAGTAGAATTTGATACTCTTCTGACGACTCCTATAACTTTGGTTTGCTGTTAATTTCAAAGTAATTACTGTGCTTTTTCCATGAAATTTGAAGGTTTAGGTGTTGTATTGAAGTTGGTAACCAAGACCAACTTGGGTATTGTGAGCCGCAGTTTGTTTTTCTATGAGATTGTAGACCTCATGACATGTTTCAGAAGCTAAGTGATACAGCAGAAGTCAAGAGCTTGGTTTTATTAAGAGTGAACCTCTTTGCTTCTCTTTGAACAAAAATGATCAACTGAGTTCGCTTTGGAAGTATAGCTGAATGTGACATCATAGCAACTGGCTCAGGTCAATATAAGGTTGTAATTCATGTGTAACAGAGTGGCTTCAATTGGAGCAAAACTCAACTTAGACATCTGAGTTTCACAAGATTTTGTTGATCCCATAAATCACTATAGTGTATAAGTCTACAATCAGACAATATGTTTAGTTAACTATATAGATATAAATATAATTCAAAGACAGACAGCTTACCATTCATCGAGCGAAGCAGGATGAGTAATCAGAAATTCAAGATTCAACTTATAATCGCTCGTTTTGCTCCATTATAAGCCAATCAGAAAACCTCAACTTATAATTTGAGGTTCTTTCTCAACTTCCCCACATACTCCAAGAACCCGGCCGGCCCCCCGTCCACCCCCCTTTCATACACGAACCCCCCCGCGATCTGGGTGCTAAACACCCGTCTCAAGTACGCCTCTGGCGCTCTCCCCAAGATCCCCTTCACCCCCCCTATCTCCTCCAACAAAAGCCCCGGCAAGCTCTCTCTCAAAACAGCGTCTCTGAACCCAGGGTCTTCTTCCCAGATTGCCAGACCAGCCAACAGATCGGCCAACTCATTAATAGCCCCAGAAAGCTCATCAGACAATTCGGAGAACGGCTTTCCCGTCTTCTCACGCATCACCCAAAGCGCGTGGAACTCAAGCCGTGCCTTCTCCTGGATCAAACCCTGGACATCTTTCACATAGGCCTTATAAAACTCTGGTAAAACCCCCTCCTTAACACACATCTTCTCCAAAAACACGCTTTCTTCCATCGCCAACGAAGCCAACACCTCCCGCGACAGCAGCGTCACGCCCCCCTTGTTGGTCAGCGCATCCTTGAAGAGAATGGCGCCTGCAGCCTCCAACGCAAGCTTGGCGGCCTGCGTAAAAAAGAGATTCGCGCCTTCAACAATATACGGAATGATGGACTTCCCCTCCTCAATGAGACAGTGCACAGAATTTGCGTCCACCAGAGCAGGTCTCCCTCCGCAAGGAACAAATACGTCGATAGTCCCAAAAAGCTCCTTAATACGCAAATGGAACGTGTTTCTAAACACAACTCCATTAGGTGCAGTTACCCCACCTGGCGTCTGCACATCCACGTCATCCACTTTGACCAAGTACCCATCTTTAGTAAGCTTGGATGGGTCATAGTGCAGAATATCAAGTCTGGCTTTTGCTAAACGCACCAACTCAGCTTTGTCCAACCCATTTGGGTCACCAACCACGGCAGGACCGTCAACAACCGCCACATACACCTCGTTTTCCGAAGACAAGAGGATCTCATTCAGACCCAAGTCGCCACTAGGACCACCCGTCTGCAACTTGGTTACCCTCTTTTTCGAGATGCCCTCCTTCTTATAGATCTCCTCCACGTACTTTCTCACCGACAACGTGGTCATACCGTAAGCGTCGTGCGGAATGCCGCCCAAGGAAGGGCTTTTCCCCGTGAAAAACGACTTCCACCAAACGGCGCCTCTCTTGCGTGCGTGGAGCGTAGCCCAGTCCACGTAGTCCGCGGTCCCCTCGTCTGGTCCCATGAAGAGAATCTCAGGCTTCTTATATAGGTCCACCATTGATCCTTTATCTAAGAGAATGTCAAGTAAAGCATCAATATACTTTTCGAATGACGCCTTTGGACGCGTCTGCGCAGCTCCAGGATTCAATAAGATAACACCTTTACTTCCTCCTTCTGGTATATCCTTGTTCTTTCTTTGCTGAGTGCTGGCCAAACCGTAGTTCTCATCAATAAGAGAACGTGAGTTTGCAGAGTATGTGTCTTCGTTTCTAGAGCGAACCACCCGAATGCCACCTCTGGCAATGTCTCTAAACCGGATGTGGAAGCCTCTAAAGTCCGCACCAACAACGAAAAACATCCCAAACGGCGTCTCTGGGTACTCTTCTTTAGGGAGGAATGATGGCTCGAGACGGAAGGAGATGGCTACCTTTGGCTGTGTGTAGAAGTTAGTCTTCAACACGCTCTTGTTGAAGGCGTACAATGCTCTCAACACAAGCACGGCGCGCTCGTCTTGAGTAGAGTGCGCCAATAACAGCTCAAAATGCGTATCGCTGTCCACCAGTGGCGTCTCCTGGAGCCGCTGATACGATAATGTTCTCTGCTGACTCTGAGCGCCAATGTAGTGCACGTCTGCAAAATGGCGGTAAAGGCGCCCAACAAGCAGCAAGTGCTTTCCCAATACGTCTCTGATGAACTCAGGGGTGTAAGTTTCGGCCCTGAGTCTTTTCTTTAACGCAGAGAGCGCTTCCAAGCCCTGGGGGCCAACCAACTTAGCGACCGCAGCGTACTCAGGACCAAGTCTGTTGAGGAAGTGCGTGACAAATATCGCTCCACAGTGCGCGTATATACTCTCCTGAAGCAGAAGAGACGATGCGCGAAAGTGCGGAGAAAAGTCGTTGTTTGGAAGACAGTAAAGGAGAGACGCTTCCTTGACCACTTGTTGTACCAGGAGAGCAGGGTGCGCCGCAGCATCCGCCTCTATATACAGCGAGACCACGGTCACGCCGCACGCGAACTGCTCCACGTATCGGCGCGTCTCTGTGAGGTTGTAGTAGCCCAAGAGAGCGCTCAAGGCAGAACAGTAGTTGGTGGACGTGTTTTGGGGGAACGCAATGACAAGTCTGTGTTCTTTGGAACCGTCCACGTCATAGTGGTGGATCACAGGACCCATTGTGGAAGGCGTTTGCGAGAGAATGCGCGCATAGAGGTTCTTAGTGTTTTGCAGCGCGATTTTCTTGTAAGTAGAGTCCAGGAGGCGATCCAACTGAGACTCTGTGAGATCAGCTGAGATGTCACAGGATGCTGCAGGCTCCTCAAACTTTGTCCGATACACAAAGTGGAGTTTAATGTGGTCCTTGCCAAGAGGAGCTCTGAACAGCTCCACTCTATACAGCTTCTCTTTAGAAGAGGTGTTGAGGTACCGCTCATCGATGCGCTCTTCGAAGCCCGTAGTCAGGGTGAAGTAGACAGCGTGGTCCTCTTCTTCTCTGGCCAAGTGGATGGCGGGAACCGAATTTCCAGCGGCGTATTGTTCGAGCTTGGCGGCGTAGAGCGCATGCACGTGGCCTGCGATGCCTGCAACCGACTCGCGAGCAAAGAACACGTCGTCGATGCCAAGCTGCTCGTAAAACCAACGGGCTTCGGACTCAATGAGGGCTTCTGGAATGAATCCAGCGCGATCAAGCTCATCGAGGACCTGGTCAAACTGTTTTTCTTTGCCAGGGAAGGGGGTGGGGACGTAGCCCGAGGCGTTGCTTTGGAGGGAAAGAGTTGCGAGCATTCAGTGGGTTATGTGAGATGAGGAGAGGGGCTAGTAGTTAGTGGTATAGTAGTGATGAGTTCAATAAATTTGTTGGTCGAAGTTGATGATATTGATGTCAATGATATGAAATGTCAATCGAAGACAATGTCAATAAGTCAATGATATCAATGTCAAACAAGATAAATCGATAATGAATAAAAAGTGGTAAAGTCAGTAGTAGTGTAGCAGAGATGAGTTTTGAAATATAATTAAGTAATGGGGGGGCTAGCTTTATATAGTGCAATATGCACAATGTTTCAGATTGGGGGTGGGAGGGGCTGCGTGTGTACATTTGTACTTTAACGACAATTGAGGGTGGTAAGCTTCGTGCTGCGTTTCTTTTGCACTGGCCCATTTGCCTTGTCTTGTATTGATACAAGGTTGTCTTAGTTAATACACTGTAGGCTTACTTTATGATTGGTTGAATGCTATAGCATGGTGTATATAAGGAAGGAACTGGCTAAAACAAACTGGGGCTGATAAGAAATCTCTATTGAATTAGAGGTTGAGGAAATCGATAGATATGTAGATCTCTGCACGGCCGTTAAGCGAATGCAGGAAAACTTACGTGGTACCATTCATCAGGACCATAGATAGCCGAAGAGTTAGTTTTCATTGAGTGAAGAAGTTGAATGACGGATGCCTTCTATTTTAAAGACGATACGGTATTGCCGTATCATAAATTTCATATTTTGCAAACTAATTTGACCTCTTTGAATCATGGAACGGATTCTGCCAAGGCTGTGACATCTGCACGGTGTCTGTTGTTTGTATATACAACTTATCAGACATGTATCTTCATATATATATAGTCTCTGTCTAAATGTATTTCGTACGTTATACTGTAGTACACAGCTATCAATACACGGGTAAACTTGTGTACCGATATCAACTCCGCCGATAACCGCACTTGCTGGCTAGCCATGACCGTTGCCGCGTCACACCAGTACGAGTCACAGGCAAAGTTTCATCTCCTCATTTTCAAGGTCGTCTAGACTCACGCAATATGCTGCTGTGGCTACGATCCTTTCCTAATTGGGTGCACGACTACACTTTCTGGGACTCGATACAGAGTCTATAGAAGCGTAGGGATACATGTAATTGGAGAAGTGAAATCAGCATCAAATGGATGGTTTATTTCTCACTACACTTCATGTATTCACCCAAATAGCGTTTACCCCACATTTCAGCACCCTCCATTTCCCTAAGAAAAACCCAACAATACCAGGCGTCATAGCGAAAATTTTGATGATCACGATCAAATGATCTGTATACGGCTCAACTCTGAGATTGTAAACATGTACATGAGGCCTCAATGCGGTGTTCGCTTGCCGATGCAGTTTGGGTCTCGGGAACTAATCCCGCGTGCTCAAAAGCAAAGATAGGGTACGATCATATGTGGTTCATCGCACAGTGGTTTTTTGTTTACTAGTTCAGAGTTTCAGCCACAACTATGGTTTTATATTGTGTAGTCTTGCGTAGATCGTTAGTTAGTTAGAGCTTGTAAGGTTGCATTACAAAACACAAGTGTGAAATGTGTGAAATGTGTGAAATTGAAATAAAGATTTTGACATGTTGAATTGTTCATAGGAAAAATTTTTTAAAGATGTTCGTTGTGGGGAAGCGTTGGGCTAGACTATAGCTTTGTATTATGATTTGTGAGTGTGCTTCTGTAGTTCTAGACTTTTATTGAACGTGTATAGAAAATATACGAAACTTCATTCATGAAGATAGGTGTTTTCGACTTTTCAGTTACTCTTTTAAGCTCCAGGCTGAAAATTTGTCATGCGCTGTTCATGGACAGATTTGTCAAGAAGGTTGTAAAACCCATCTAGTCTAGATTAGACAAGTATTGTGATACTCTTCGGATTTCCGGTTATCAGATACAGTCCAACACTTTTTGAGCGGACTGCAATATGTGCTGTTGGCCAATCTCAACAAGCACGTTTAACATTATGGCATATATATCTCAACCAGAAGCTCAACCTCAATGTTATGTTATGATCCTTCACTGGTTAGTTGATATGATGATATGTCTACCTATTCTCCTCGAATTTACATCAAAACTCAACGGTGTGATAGAAAAGTTTTTATCTACAATCAATTTCGTGACATTTCTTGTGAGTATCTGCGATCACTAGGGTATGCATATGCCCAAGCTAATAATTCGTTAATCGCTGAGAACTCACATTCCTCGGCAATATGTGTAAACTATGCTTGGATCTAAAATACGTAAACAGACGCTCTCATATATTACCTAACGTCAGGGCCAAGCTTGCTCCCGAAGATTTTGTGATGAGTAAGCATGCATTCTCATACCCTAAGGAAGCGGGTCTCGCTTCACTCAGATGTTCACTCGTCAACCAGCCATCCCATTCCTCGCAACATCGTAAATGGCATACACATTTATCACAGTAATCAACAACCAAACCCCCACGGCCGCCCCCATTGTCCCCCACCCATTTGCCATATGCACCACCCATTCCCCTCCCTCCTTCACCGCCCCCCTCACTGGCCCATCCACCTCCATTTTCATCACGCTTTTTTTGCTAGTGAAGTAGATCAACGGCGCCGTCAAGAAAGGAAGAAGAAGCGAGATGATCAACTGAGAAACGTTCAACGCAGTCCCCAACCCTTTCCTTCCAATAGACATAGAAACCGCAAAGCAAGGAACTATAGAAATGCCTCTGGTCACGAGCCTGCGCACCCACGGCTTCAAAGTCCAGTTGATGTGTCCCTCACTCACAATCTGCCCAGCTATAGTGCATACGATTCCCGCGCTTTGCCCACTAAGAAGCAAAGCCAACATGAAAATTGTTCCTGCAGTGGGGGCAAGTGTAGTAGACAAGAGATCGTGGATAGTGTATAAATCAGCATTCACAGCTTGAGCTGTGCCGTAGAGAGTGTGTCCTGCAAGCACCACTATTGACAGGTTGACAAAAATGGCAAAAGTAGCAAGGGCCAATATAAGCTCGGTAATGGAATATTTGAGTGACCAAACCACGCTTTTATAAGATGGTTTATACTCTCTATAGAAGAACTCCTCTTCGTTTTTTTCAGACAAATCCACATGTCCGTGGACAACATCATACTCACGTAATCTAGGCTGGACTATACCACTGCCCAAAAATAGCAGGTGAATCATAACCGTAGCACCGATGATAGAGGCAGATATGGAGACACCAGAACCTTGAATCATCTCTTTGGAGGGGGCAAAGCCTCTGAGGATTTCTTTAACTTCACTGCGAGAAACATCAAGTTTGGCTAATTCGATGGCAAAGCAAATCAGAACACCCAAGACAAGTAACCCTACAAACATCTCAAAATAGCGAACAAAGCGAGTGGACGCACGCTCAGCACGATACGCCATAAGAACGAAGATTACGTCCACAATCAGTATAGCTACACCTGCAGGAAGTGGGATTTTCAAAAGGATATTCAAGGCTACCGCCAGCCCAATGACCTCGGCAATGTCGGTCGCTATAATCGCACACTCTGCGAGAAACCAAAGTATATAGTTGAGCCAAGGAGGGAAGTGTTCTCTGGAGCAACGGGCCAAGTCATGACCGGTCACAGAACCAAGTTTGACACAAAGCGACTGGAGGAAAATGGCCATGATGCTCAGCAATAAGACTGTGAAAAGGAGAGAATACCGGTTGGACGCACCAGCGGTGGTACCGGTCGCATAATTACCAGGATCCATGTACGCCACGGACACCATGAGACCAGGACCAACAAACGACACATATTTTTTGAGTACTCTCGAGACCTGACTGAGTTTGGGGCGTTTGGGGGGAGTTGTAGGGTTTTCACTTGAATCTGGGCAAGTGCTCATCCAACTCATCATGTTACTCATCCCGGGGAATGGATTTGAAGAGATCGGGAGACACTTTATCTCAGGAGACTGGCAAAATATATACCAGTGTTATATTTATAGAAAAGCACCTGACCAGTTATAAAAAATTACGCGCCAAGATAAAGGTACATCTGACTTTCTATGTGATAAAAATAATTGTTTTCAAGCATCAGCTCAAAAGTAAAAGAGAATTCCCTTCTTGTCTTGGTTATCTATACTATATAAGTGCACTCTGTCCACTTGAATTGATCGTATAATGAACTATTTTGATGTTATATATGTTGATAAATACCTATGACGTTATGTCAACTGGCAGCTATAACTTAAAGTGAGTATCAAGGTAGTCGCACACCTTCATAAATGAGAAAGTATTTATACATGAACTTAATTCTCTAAAGATATTTGTTGTATTTACTCAAAATCATTGCTACTAGGGTAAATAGTGCTACCCCTCGTCCCGGGTAATCGCTCATGAATGCACCATAAATTAAATTAAATTGCATTGCACAATTTATCAACTAACTATCAGTGAGTAATTCATGGTGATGTAGCATGGTAGAGTGTAATGCGTATTTGATCGGTTTGGTATTCTAAGTGTTTTTGATTGGTCTTTAACTGATCTTACAATTGATCTTTTTATGGTATTTTGTCTTCTTCTCTTGCTTCAATTGAGGCATGCGAAGCTCCTACGGTATTTGTCATCAAATATTTAAGATTTGATTGGTGAAGATCTGATCTCAATCTGACCAAAAGCTGTACTTCTTTGACTCGTTACTCAATATACTCTTTGATTTGCTATTATTATTCAATTGATCTCATCTGATTTCAATGATGGTGTTCCTCGGTGAATAGTCTCAGTTGTTATCTTCACATCTGTTTGCTTTTTTCATGTACATCTATCTATAGCTCTACTATGTAAAGATGAGGTGAACAGGTATACGCTGTTATCAATTGATCTTGAAGTTTTTGTTTTTTCTGTTGATGGATGTGCATCGATGCAGATGATATCACTTGACAGTTTATTCGATAACTATTATGATCAATTTAACTTTATTGATCAATCGACTGATGTATCATCATACGTCTGAGTACTATTTAATCACCAGAGCGATCAATCTCTTGGCACTCCTTGGACTTTTTTTTAATTGGCCTGTTCATCACAAAGAGCTTCGATTGTTGATCTTGCTGCTAGGGAGTCCAGGCTCCCTTCTCATTGACTGTTTTTCCTTTGCAAAAGCTTGATGGCACGCTTCCTTCCTTTTCACTTCGCTCGCTTGTATTCTTCTAACCTGTGACCACCTTCACCGGCCTCGCCGCCACCTCCCCCTCCACCTGGTCTTCTCTTGAAAAAATCACCTTCACTCCAAAAACCCTCGCCCCTCACGACGTCGACGTTAAAATCGAAGCCTGTGGGATCTGCTCCTCCGACCTTCACACTCTCAAAGCCGAGTGGGCCGGTCCCAAAGCCGTAGACTACCCAGTTATTGTCGGACATGAAATTGTCGGACGGGTAACTCTGGTAGGGAGTGGGGTAACTCTGCTCAAGGTTGGTGACAGAGTTGGAATTGGTGCTCAAGTATACAGTTGTTTGAAATGCCCCGAGTGCGGCTCAGATAACGAACAATACTGTAAGAAGAGTGTGAAGACGTATAACCTGAAGTACGAAGATGGGTCAAAACTGTGGGGCGGGTATTCTCTGGACATTAGAGCTCATGAGCACTTTTGCTTCCCTATTCCAGAGGGCATCCTGTCGGTTGACGCAGCCCCAATGTTTTGTGCTGGTCTTACAGTGTACTCTCCATTGGTGAGAAATGGGTGTACTAAGGGTTCCAAAGTAGGTGTTATTGGCTTGGGAGGATTGGGCCATTATGCAGTTATGTGGGCAAATGCCTTGGGAGCCGAAGTGACTGTATTTTCTCGTAGTGAGTCTAAGAAGGCAGATGCCTTGAAAATGGGGGCGACCAACTATGTAGCCACTGAGAAGGGCGCTGAAGCCTTTGAGAGTGTTTCCCGTAGTTTAGATATGATAATAGGGACTGCAAATCTGACCAGTGGGTTCAATTTGGGTGACTATTTGCTGGCATTAAAAGTCAATGGGAAGTACATAAGTGTAGGCCTTCCAGCGGATGGGAATTTCGAGGTCAACACGCGGACTTTTATTAGAAATGCGTGCTTCTTTGGGAGCTCCTTGTTAGGGTCGCGGAAAGAGGTTTTGGAGATGTTGAAGTTGGCTGAGAAGGAGGGGGTCAAGTCCTGGGTGGAGGAGGTGCAGATCGGGGAGAAGGAGGCGAAGGGGGCGTTGGAGAGAATGGAGGCGGGGGATGTGAGATATCGGTTTGTTTTTACGGGATACGATAAGTACTTCAAATAGGTGAAGAGGATCTCTTCTTTCTAAGACATGAACTTCCAAATTTGATGAGTAAACAGATTTCTTATTCACTTTTGGGTTGTCTTGTCTTGATTCACCGATTCATTGATTTCAGTGTCGTAATTTGAGTATTTTCATCTTTGTAAGTGTACATAGTAAGAATTAACCTATCGTCAAATGATCAGGAGCAATGAGGGCAGGAGCAAGATCAAGAACTAAAGCATAAGTTATGAGTCGTATACATCTCATATTCGAGATATGTGCTTCCACATTTAGGCAAGCAAGTTTAGTTTTTGTTATCGCTCTCCTAATTTATTGATTTTGTCTGTCACTTGAGGGTATATTCAAAAAGACCAACGAATGATCGGTTTGCGAGGGCGTGGAGTTGATAAAGTCTAGTCTGGGAAATCTGGTTTTTCAGACATCGAGCTGCCTATTCACTATTTATGTCTCTTGCGTTATTCTTAAAAAAGCGCCAGTATTACGAATGAGACTCTGGAGGGGTGAATGGCTTTACCTGATTCATAGTTAGCTTCAGAATCAATATAGGGACGAACATGTAGTCAAGCGCCCTGTATACTGTTAACCTATAAACCTATATCTAAACAGCACTTTTAGTGGCTCTGTAGTCCATGTTATACTCAAATAAGGTCAAATTAGTTGTCATTGGTTAAAAAATGTATAAATGTTTTAATCTTTACAAATTTAGAATTTTGAAGATTTCATGATAAATACATTTGTTTTACTATTCTCGACTCACAAAAGATAAATAATCTTGATACATTCTTTTATATATCATACAAGATCAAAAAAGATGCTAACAGTATTTCAAATTTTGAATTTCTTCATATGTATATATATATAGCCTTAATCTTTTCAGAAAATGCGACGCGTAAAGTAATTGCTACGCGTCTGTGTCAAACCTTGGGCTCTGTATTAGCAGGCAACATGAGTAGTCTTTATTATATACAAGCTCTAATATTCATTTTTCAGCTGCTAAAATCTCCATTCTAAGAGCGTTTATGTTCCCCCTAGATGAGGTTCACTCTTTGAACTCTAACTTTTACTCCACACTTTAGGTAAGGAATGCAAAAAGCAAATGTAGCAAGTGGATGTACTCAAAAAAGACTTCCAACGCTCATCACTGACTAACTATGCCTTCTCTTCTCAAAGCCAGACAATTTGCAACACTTCAAAACACCCAAGTCTTCCACAGTGAATTTTCCGTAGATCTCTTGCCACAATATAATGCTACAGCTTGCAAAATCTTTTCGAATTAATACCAGACCCCAATTATCACTTCTTGGCAAATGTGGGTCAAGCTTTCTCCACATGGAAAATCCCTTGGTACCCAAACTCTTACATAGTATAGTGCCAAAAGACTTCGAACGTGCATCAGCCTCCCGCCCAATCAGTCTGGAGATGGGCGGGTTACAGTGTGACCGAATAGCTCGAGATCATACCTCACAAAATCCAGTCATCAAAGAATCGTAGAGAAAAGCCTTGACGTGAACCCGCCCACCCGCTGGCTGTATCCGTAGATTGATATACAACGTCTCATTAATATTGACATTTTCTAAGAGTTTGGATAGGTAAAGTTTCTATGTAGTTTCTAGCCCGTCAGTAAGGTAAAACAACACATTCTCATATTCTCTCTTCGGTGTAGTTGATGGGATACTTGAATGAAACACTTCTAACTGAGTTTGCATTTAAGTTCAATCACCATAAATAGAGGGTCTTGTTTTTTAGGATCCTCTGGCTTTATGCATGAGTTACCATCCAGCAGTACCATAAATACGGGGTACCAGAAATTCTGACAGACTCACGGGAAACATGCATAAATGGTATATATAAGACGACAGTCTCCTCGGAAAACAAAAAGTCTAATCAAAACTTATCAAATATCATGCAGTTCACAGTTCTTCTCTCCGCCATGGCTGCCGTCTCTTCTGCTGTCGTTGTCTTCAACACGCCTGACCCTATTGTCAAGGCATTTGTGCTGGCGCTTTCTCCAACCCAGCTGAAACAGGTGTTGCTGCTCATGGGTGCTACTGTCACCGCCACCACCTCTGCGACCGCCTCGGCCAGTGGGACCGAGAGTGCGTCCGCGACATCCGACGTTCTCTCCTTCCCTTCATCCGCCATATTGAACAATATTCAGATAAAGAATATCGCTTAGATTTAGATACAGTTTAGAATTTATATCATAGAGGGTTATGTAGAATACTGTATAATGTATGCAACTGTCAAAAACGTTTTTTAAACGAGCTATAGAATATATAGTGCTACGAAAAATATCTATCAAAAGCTGCAATTAGTTCTCTCAAGTCTTCAGAGGACTTTTTTGGAGCGATTGCTTCTTGTTACGATTTGTTCCTACTATGTAGTCAACTTTTTATTCTCATAATTAGTCTAGCCAAGAGCTCAACAGTTTAGCATATGAGAGAATCAGTGAAAATCAATGTACTTCAGAAGAAGCCTTGAGAAAATTCAATTAAGTAGATACAGAGGGCATTTTGTGCTAGTGTGCTTGCAGTGCAGTCAATAAATAGAGTTATACATAGCAACAACAAAGAATCTCTTAAATTCAACCACTCTTATCACACCTTATAATCAATTTGATCCAATAATGCCGCATCAATTCCCTGAAAATCAATAACGTAAAAAATTCCAAAAAAAAGCTGATCCCGCCGAGGATCGAACTCGGGACCTTTCGCGTTCTCAGAAGAGTCACAAATGTGAAGCGAACGCGTTGACCACTGCGCCACGGGATCAGATTTTAGTTAATTTTCGTTCTGTGTTTCTCGATCTGGGCGAAGAAAGTCTCACAAGTCATAAAATTGACTCCTCCAGTTATGCATAAAAGTCTCAATTGACGTTTATCAATCTGAATCATGTAGCGGAAAAAGTCGAAAGCGAGCAATAAAGCAACAATAGACAGAGTCACATTAATTAGTGCTTTACAATAGGATTGCTCAATCGATTGAGGTATGGATGGAACTGTAAGCTAAAGTTATACTTAATATATAGCACGACTTCAGATAACTACACAAGGCACGAGATGTAACTAGTCCAATTTTCACGGTCTCAATCCAATCACAGGCCAGGCACATACCGGAAAATTGAAGAGGAATGCACATGTAAAGCAAATCTACCAGGAATTTGGGTCTTATCTTTGATATCCATGGATGATAAGAGATCATTAAAATTCCTCATATGGAACTCAGCAAAGATGAGCGTCCAGCTGCTCTTGGCTATTGTGCGCTGCATCAAAAGCAAGCACCCCTGATGCTGCAGGTGAATCAGGCAGCTGAGTACAAATGATAAAGAGGTTATAACATATATACATACTGCTAGCACCGTCCATTTATCCGTAAATATCACCAAGGAGATTTCAAAATTCTCCAGCATACCATCATTCTCAGTTTAGAGTCTTTTCACGTCAAAACCCAACTTTGCTAAACGCACTTCACTTCATTTGATGCCGCACAAAAATTTGCAAAGAAGAGGGAAAAAGAGAAGATAAATGTTTAGAACAATCTAGTAGAGCTTCAGCTAACGATTTCTACAAAGTATGCTGTCTTTTTGATTCATGCAGTATTCCCCTGACTTAGCCGAACAAAAGCTATGGATCCTACCCTGCATCACACACGGCTTAGATAAGATATCCAAGAATCCTTACTTTGAAAAAACTCGTTTAAAACTTCCAAGTAAAGAGGCGAAAGTATAGCAGACTTTTCTAATAAAGATTGAGCCCGATTTCCTAGTGAGAAGTCAAGCCTGTTTACTCCCCTTGCTGCCCCTCCCCCTACAAGCCGCACGGCAGCACGGCTTTGCATCACGGATATCTTATCAGGATATTGATACCTACATATATATAGCGACTCTTTTGACTGCTCCAGCATATGTCTACACACTCGTTCAAAGAAGCACAGCGTGAGAGCGACGTGGACCCGTCCTCGAAAAACGTTTCGGAGAAGGTGGTGGAGGTTTCTGACCTCGAGAGTGGTCGCGAACAGCAGTCCCCCGACAAGCCCAAATTGAGCATCAAGCAGAAGATCAAGTACCTGTATCCCCGGTGGAAATGGGTGATCCACCTTATTTTCTCGCTCTTCATCACCGGATGGTGGGCGTCTATCATTGCCCAGCCGAAGCAGCGTCACAAATGGCTTATCCCTACGATTGTGTACGGCATGATCATCACGCGCATGATCACTTTGTACGTTCCTTTCACTAAATGGATCATGGTTGGTCTCAAAAAAGTGTGGTTTGTCATCCTCACTGCGCGCAACAAGGTGATTCCTGAGAAGTTCCGGCTTATCAGTGGTGCCATTCTCACGGTGGCCGTCATGTTGATAGGGACAATGGTCCCTGCTGAGACCAAGGACCTGCGGCGTGTAGACCGGTTCATCTCGTTCTTGGGAATAGTGGTGGCCATCATCGGCCTCTATCTCACACTGACAAACCGCAAGAGAATACGCTGGATCACGGTCATCAACGGCCTCCTCATGCAGTACATTATCGCTCTTTTCGTGCTCCGCACAAAAGTTGGTTACGATATTTTCAAGTTTATCAGTAGTCTTTCCGAAGAATTTCTTGGTTTCGCCAAAAATGGTGTCGCCTTTGTGACCACAGACAAGATTGCTGCACAAACCTTCTTCTTCTTTACGGTCCTTCCTGCCGTGCTCTTCTTCATTGCCGTGGTGTACATTCTTCTTTACATTGGTTTTATCCAGTGGGCCACCGGCAAATTCTCTAAGTTCTTCTTCTGGTCCATGAAAGTCAGTGGTGGTGAGGCCGTGGTTGCTGCCGCGTCCCCCTTCATTGGTATCGGAGAGAGTGCCGTCCTCATCAAAGGTCTCTTACCCTACCTTACGACCGCCGAGGTGCACCAGGTCATGTGCTCTGGTTTCGCCACCATCTCCGGTTCTGTGCTCATCTCTTATATCGGTATTGGTATCAATTCCCAGGCTCTTGTATCTCTGTGTGTGATGTCTATCCCAGCCTCTCTTTCTGTGTCCAAGCTTCGGTACCCAGAGGTGGAGAACTCTTTGACTGCCGGAGACTGCACTATTCCAGACGGAGACGAGAATCTCTCAGAGAGTGAGAAGGCCCACAATGTTCTCCAGGCTTTCTCGAACGGTGCTTACCTTGGTTTGGTTGTAGCTGGGACTATCATGGCCAACCAGGTATGTATCATTGGCTTTGTGGCTTTGATCAACGGTATTCTCACTTGGTTTGGCAAGTTCTGGAACATCAAGGCCTTGACACTTGAGTTGATTGGCGGTTACATCATGTACCCTGTGGCTTTCTTCTTGGGGGCTCCTAGAGATGAGCTCACTCTGATTGGCCAGTTGATTGCAATTAAGTTCATCGAAAACGAGTACAATGGGTACACCACTCTCATCAACAAGGCCCCATACAACCAAATGAGCAAGAGAGGTCAGCTTTTGGCCACTTACTCCTTGTGTGGGTTCCTGAATTTTGGCTCAGTGGGGACCCAGTTGGGTGTTTTGAGTACCCTTGCGCCAAATAAGGCCAAGGTTGTGTCGGAGACGATTTTCCTGGCGTTGATCACGGGGGGAATCAGCACGTTGATTTCGGCGTGTGTTGCGGGGATGGTTATCCACGATTTGAGTGATTTTGCCGTCAGCAAGGGTCCGACGACAAGTTAGTTTAGTGTTCTGAAGAGGTATCTATCTGGTATAGATTTTGTTCTTGAATGTTTAATTAGTAATTTTTGGTTGTAGTGGTTTTGCCATTTATATTTACAATTGTATATCTGTTTATACGAGGATTTCACTGTGGCATAGAACACAGCCATGAGAAAAAACTGAGAGCAAGACACACCCTTTTACAAACACTCACTAAGCAAGTCTCAATCCGTCTTTAGCTCTATTCAAAAGTTCCCAGAATGAATATGTATAGCTCCTTACTAATACTAACCAACTCACTTTTCTCATCAGAAACTCAATCTCATTTTACTTGGTATCTAGAAACTTGAGTTACAAAAATGATCATAAAAATCGTTTAATTTGTTCAATATTAATGTAGAGAAATTTGAGTAACATTCTTGAGTCCATTGAATATTACTGAGCGGAGTATGATGATCATTATTCAGTTCTCAACGATTCTCGGTTTCAAAAGGAATCATCTCGCTGATTCAAAGAACGCACCCTCAATGTTCACTCAGTAATGCTCACTTAATATGTTCAACGCTAATGAACAAAATCTCGCGGAGCTCGATGTTGTCTTATTGTCTTATTCATAAGCATTTCTCTCTTCGCTCGACAATATTACTTCTATGAAACCACCCAACACCCCCCACACACACAACTTTTCTGAAACATCATATCCCACAGCAGCCCCACCTTCACCCTCCCTCCACCTCTCAAAATCTCAGTCCCCCCCTCCATCCCCGCAACAACACCACACCGTACACACCGTTTCACCCCCCCTTTACCCATAATCTGCTTACGTAAGTAGTCCACTTTCTCGCCCCGATTATACAGGAATCCTGGCTCTTTAGGATTTCCCCCATACAGCCCTCTCACTCCCTCGTTCCCTTCCCCAAGCCCCAACCAGCTGACGTCAGCAAACACCATTTTCAGCCGCAATTCAACCTTCCCCACATCGATGTACGCCTGGAGTATGGTCTTGACTGTAGGCAAGACGCTCTGGGGAACCAAGCCCTCGCATACCAAAAAGTTTTGAGTGGCTGCGTCGCTCTTACCGGTCAAAGTATCAACCTTTTCGAGAAATTTCTCAAACTGGGCGCATTCAGCGAGTGGATCTTCGTACACTGTTTTCATGCGATCTGCAGCATGAACGAATGCCATTCTGCTGGGAGTATTCTGGCCTCCGGAGACCGTCAACCGAGCGGCCGAAACGTTAAGTTGTCGCACCAATTTTAGTGCATTTGCTAGCATCATTCTGGGCACTTTACCTAACACCAAGGGGACGGCAGCCAGCGATTCAAACATCTTCTGGAAACTCAGTGCGCGGCTTGCGACGGACGCTGTCGTGCTGAGTGCCAAGATTTCTTGTGATAAAAAGACGACGTAGTCCACCAACCACTTGGCTTGGCCTGTGGCCTCAGCTAAAGTTCCAGCCCGCCAGTCAAACTCCACAGGCTGTTTGTTGCTGTCCTTGTTGTACCACTGCTTGACAGCCACGGTGAGTGCAAAGCCGCATGTCCTGAGGTTGAGGAGGGCCCAAGCAATGCGCGCCGCCTTCAGACGCTTCCAATGCGCCGTCGTGCCGAGTGACATCTGGAGCAGCGCGAGCTTCTGGAGCATCGGGTTACTGAAGAGCGTGTCGAGTTGTGCCAGGCTGGGTTCCCACAGAAACCGCAACGCCATTGCTGATTGGATGAGTGCGAGGCGCACTAGGGATACTCTTTTTTCGGGTGCCAACTTACTGGCGATTTGCGATAGAGTAGCTACTGAGTCGTCGCAGCACAGCTTCGCAAAATAGCTTTCCAGGTGGACCACCGCAAACGCTGCAGAAAGCTCTTTTGGGTTAAATGCGGAGTCTACTGTCCCCAAATGAAGAGCCAAGCCGTCTTCAGATAAGGAAACCGCCGCCAGGAGACTCGGCAGAGGGCAGCATTCTCCAGGCGCACGTAATTTGAGTCCAGCTTCCTGAAGCAGGAGAAACGTCTTTTCCTGTTTTTCTTGCTTCTCAGAGCCAAACGCAGACCGCAAACACACAACATCGCCAGAAATACCTGCAAACCACACATGTCCGCCCCGGGAAGCGATCCCAGACGTCTTGACTGGACCGCAGCTCAAGTTTTGGCGATCCATAAGTACCAATCTGCGAGATTTTACGGGTTTTCCACCGGAAAACACATTAGGACCGCCGGTCAGAAGCCTATACCGCAAAACAGGACCGTCAGATGTGGCAGCATACGCATCTGTGTCAGTGTCAGTGGTATGGGTCGCGCTAGGAGCCGTCAAAGACGTGAGAGTGGGAACAGGAGTCCTGCACAAGCGGGCCACCAGCAAACCTTTTTTGCCGGAAAATAGGCTTTCCCAGTCGACACCAATTTCATGAGCCTCAAGCATGCCGCTCACAGGGTCGTACGCAAACATATAGGCTCCAGATCTGCGGAAGGAAAAACTAGCGTGGGAGTAACACGAACCCGTTTTGACCACAGATTTCGAGAAGTTGAGTCCGTGTGCGCCCTGGAACCACATGCACACGTCGCCAGACGCAGTTACCCCAAGGACGGCCTGTTTAGCCTTGTTGGGGTGCTGCGGCGTTAACACGGGCAATTCCCGCACTCGGTACGACACGCCCATCTGGGAGAGTCGCGCAGGCTCCATGCCGTATGCTGGGGCACCCCTGCGGCCGGGTAGCCACGCTGCAGAGATGACGGGGGAGGGGGTGCTCAGAGGGGGATCCTGGTAGAGTACCGCTAGCTCGCTTATGGGTGCGTATGAGTACTGCGGTGGATTCTTGGCCTTCTCGGTGAGGCCTGCGGCAAATATCAGGAGGCCGCCATTCTCGGTGCCTGCGGCAAGGTAGTCACCAGCCTCACTCCACGAGAGCACTGTGGGGGTACTGCAGGGGAGGGGAAGGGAGGGGGATAGCTCGAATCCGCCGGCGGTGTGTTCGAGATGGCATATACGGAGGGGGGATGGGGTGATTTTCTTCTGGCGTTTTTTGTGGGGGTGTGGGGGGGAGGGGGTTGTAAGGGGGTTTCCAGGGGGGGGGAGTGAGTATGCAATGAAGCCGTTTATTGACCAGGCGAGGGGCATGGGTGGAGTAATTTGTAGGGTAGAGGGTTGTGAGGGTCGTTGTTATAGTATGGACTTATATAATTATACCTTGGAGGTATAATTGTAGTCTGTAGTTGGATTTTAGTAGGGTAAGTTGTGTCCTTCTTTTATCTGAATAGCTGGTAATGAATAGCAGTACTCGTTATGGTGTGTGTTCCGCCCTTTAGTTGATTTTTCACAGGTCAATGTTATCTGTATATTTTCAGAGAGTGCTGAAAAATAGTTTTCTTTGGGAATTCTAAAGCATAGCAAATTGAATATTGTGTTCCTGATGCCCTGAAAAGTTTCGATTAACTTTTTAGCAGGGTTTTAGTTGTTTTTCACCAGTTTTCCGCCGGTTTTGGCGGTGTTTGGTTTGGGTGGTGATAGAATTGGCTATTTGGTCACGTGAGTTGTCTAATATGTCATAGTACTACATTGTTTTGTTTATATCGATTGATCTATCAACTTAAAGATTTATTGATTCATATGCTTATAAGGGCAAAGACTTGTTTGTTTATTTGTTGTATTCTTGGGGGAGTAAGCCGGCACGCAGTACACGTCTTATGAGAGTCCACACATGTTTTTATCGATAGTTACATTGGATATCCAACTCTTTTTGTGATTCATTACACATATAGGAAAGATTGAAGTTTCAACATGAATACTACTCAAAACTCAACAAGCAGTCTTCCTAAGAGTAATCATTTTGTTTAAGGTGCCTTTGGAAACCTAGGCTCTGATCTAGACTAAGTGATTGCATAGTGTACCGGTAGGTTATCCTTTTTTTGGTGGCCAGAGCCGTTGGATTAGCTAGTATTAGCAGACTGATGATATTTAGTATTTTCAGTATAGTGGCTCATGTCATAAATTCTCTATTCTATATGGATGATCAAACTACATAAAAAAGATACTATAATATAACGAAAACTTTTGTATCGTATGCATGATTCTATAATTGAGTGAGTGGCTCCATTTTGTGGCTCACTTTATAAGCTTAAGCTGTAGGAACCACCCTTATTGTTTTATAATTTGGGTAAAAGAGTAGACTCAAAAGATGCAGGCTTACTCTAAATTAGCTTTTGAAGAGAAAACGGATATTGGGGCTCATTTGAGGTTCTTCTCAAGAGACAGAAAATGCTAGGAAACATGCGAATGCACTCTTCCCTGAAAAGGTCCAAAGTACAACCTGAAGAAATGGGCAGAGTCCAGAGAATGTACACTTCCTTTTAACCCACTCCACTCAAGCTGTGCAAACCAACTTTCAATGTATAATAGTATGCTCATTATCCACATTTAAAGGCAGGTATAACGTCAGTGAGTTTAAGACTGAAAATACTGAGTCTTCAATGAAAGAAAGATTGTTTGAGTGTGACCCTTCAAGCTCTTCAGGATCACCTTATTCTCTGAGCTTCGAAGGTTAAATGAATTCGAATTACTTATTGAGATAGAGAGCACCGTGATCAACAGAAAAAAGCCCTTCGTAGTTTATAGCTGAGCCTCGCTCCGCTCGGATGACGAGAACATCGGTGGTTTGCTTCTTCACCAAAACTAATCGAAATTTTCGATGTCCCTCAACCCCTCCCTCACGAACTCCACCCCCTCCTGGGCCCCCCACCTAGTCCCGCAGTCCAAGTCCATCAATCCCCTCAACAATTCGAAACACACGCCGTGCATCCGCACACCCCCCTCCCCCTCTTCAAGCACATTCAACGTATCTAGTGCTACGCCCCCTTCTACTAGTGTGCCCGCCTCCCTCTCCACAGTCAAGGCATATTGCACAATCGCCTCAAACCCCCTGTCAGACTCCACCAAAGTGGGCAAGTCGCACTCCAATCCAAGCCCGTGGAGAGCTGCACATTGCCGGATGCGTGCGGTCCCAAACACCAGCGCAAGCTCCACCAACGCGTCTGTGTCGTCCAGTGAGTTGAAGAACGGAAAGCGCCGTGCGAGAAAGGAAAGGAGGATGACCCCTGCCAGCCATACGTCGATCTTCACGCTCTGGCTGGGACATTTGAGTAACACTTCGGGTGCTCTAAATCCCCGGGTCCCAGCTCTGTTTGCCCGTCTTGCTGGCCTGTCGTCGTCTCTGGGGTATCCCCTGCACACCCCCTCAGGCGGGGGGGTTGCGCCACCTGCTAGGCACGTGCAGCCCCCTCTGAGGTCGCGCGCGCGCTCTGCAAGACCAAAATCCACAAGAACGCCACGGCGGGTGCGGGGGTCAAACAAGAAATTGTTGGGCTTAACGTCGCGATGGATGACGCCGCGCAGATGCACAAAGGCGAGGGCAGAAAGAAGTTGTTCCATATATACAAGCACCCCAGCAAGAGGAAGGTCTCTATACAAATCCAGGAAGCTCATGTGGACCACGTAGGGCAAAACAATGATGATGCGGTCCTCGCAACGGAGCGCGTCGACCACGGGCATGACGTTCTGCAGGCCCCTGAGGGCGTGCAATAATCTGAGCTCCGAGTGAATTCTTTGAGGAGAGGATGTTGGATGAATCTTTTTGAGGGCGTAGACTTGCGTTTGTCCGGGAACCACGGCTTTGTAGACGACGGAAAAGGCGCCTTCCCCCACTTTCTCAAGAATTCTGTATTTGTCGAGGCCGGGGAACGAGCGCTCAAGGTCGCGAAGCGCAGCCTGGTCAGCATCTTCTTGGGCAGATTTCAGGGGCGATGGTGGTGTTTTTGTGGGCGTTACAGGTTTTTGAGGCGGATTTTTATGGGGCGAGCTGTGTGATTTTCGCGTTTTCTGCGCCAGCAGCGAGCCTTTGCGGCCAGAAGGGATCTGCATGAAATGGCGAATGCTGGAGAAGTCCTGGTCTGCGAGCGTTTTGCGGTTTTTGGCCGATTTCATGGTGCTGGAGGGGCTCTCGAGGTACGCGTCAAGCGACCCATTTTTGGGGGTTTTGAGTTTTGTGGGGGTACGAGGAACGGGGGTATTCATTTTATGGGTTGTGTGAGTAGATTGGGTGGTTTTTGTGAAGTTCTGGGCGGTTTGGGGAGAGTTGTGGCGACTACTGCAGTGATGTTTTTGGTGATTTTTCGAAATATAAACAGGAAGTAGCGATGATGCAGAAATTACGCGAACCTAACTATGAGCCTCAACTACAAGCGAAGCAAATAGTTGAACTTAGAAAGTAACTTAGTACATATTATATAAATAAGAGGTATGAGTTTTAAATCGTTTTAATATATAAAGCAGTGTTGTGTAAATCAAGTCCACAAGACGGGAATGTATGAGAATGGGCTAGTGTTTGAGTGTTTGTAGACAGTCTTGCGTCTTGACGTCTACTATAGAAAAAATGTCAAGCTCACAGTTTCCTCAAATAATCAGATGGCTCTTGGGTGCTCACCAAGTATGGAGGTAAATTCTAGATAGAACTGCGTCTGGGTATGATGTGGAAACGTTGGTTGATAACATGCGAGCTCAGACTTTTGTTATCATCTTTCCAGTATCCAGTTTTTCTGGGGGCTCCTTTTGTATTCTTGAATCTACTCCTCTGTATAAGTGGTTCTGGGTGTATGCTTTGAGCCTTCTATAGAGAGCTTTTATCCTGAAATGAGTACGTATTGATCATTCACTAATGATCCAGTCCATTACAAGAAAAACTACCGTAATCAATCAATTAGAATATGCGCTATTGGAATACGTCTTATAGTTATGTTTAGGACTAAAAACGTTTTAAAAGGTTGAATGATAACATCCAATAGAGATTATATATATATGTGTGTGTGTGGGAGCCATATTTAGAAAACTGATTGCTTAGCCACCTCCGTAAGAATTCCAATCACTCCTCGCAACTATAAAATGTCCCATTCTCATAGTCCAAATAAACAAAAGTCCCCTTTCTGAAGAAATAAGGTGCCCCCCTGATCTCTCTCCCCGGAGTGTATGCTTCAGGTATATTGTAAGGAGCATATCTCTCAGTCTCTGGTGTGAACTCAGCAGTGGTGGTCTTGTACCAAAGAACCTTATCTCCGTTCTCCCCGTCCACAATATGAGCATCTGAGCTGTTCATGGATTGAATGTCCTCCACAAACATGTCGAAAAGCATTTTATTAGCACTGCTGAAATACGGATACAGAGGGTCAAACGTTGTGTTTGCCGCACCTCCCAAAATGGTCCCGTTCACAAACCCTGCATCCTCACACATCACCAAGTCCGGTTCTTCAGCTCCCAACACAAGACTTGTGCTCCCTGTCAGACTGTGATAAGCTCTAAAAAGCGCAGTAGGCCGCAGAATTTCTCCCGCTTCCAAAAGATAAGTCACGAGTTCTGGAACACCTTTGCTGTTACCGAGGCCAACTACTCTGGATGAGCTCAGCTCGAAAGTTGTATTCTCCCTAGTCACACTTCTGTTGTTCTGTGTGAATATGTCTAACTTACTGGTTTTACGGGATGCGCCAAGAAGAATCCGGCTATCGGAAAACAGAAGAGGAAGTGACACGTTCTGGCCATCCACAGCAATTTGTGCCATGTACCGGCCTCCAGAAATCGCCAAGGGCGTTTCCAAAGAAATAGGTTCACGCCATATTTTGATGGGGATTTGAGCCAAAGCAGCCGCACAAAAGAAAAGAAGGCTTGTTTGCATCATGCGAGAGTAGATATATAGTGGATTCCACGCTTATATACGGCTCCAAATGTATATATTTTGGAGAAAACGTGTTCTACATGTACCCATGGTATTGCATTTAATTACCCGGTGCACCTGCTCCAAATAAGGCAAAGCTATATTATATAGTGTATCTATAAAAAAGAATTACATGTTCTCAGATCTAGTTTATGAAGGATTTGTAAGGGTGGCTATTCTGTGTTTTTTGGGTTTTCGTAGATGTAATTGGCGTAATTTCGGCACTGACTTTTGATCTAGGTAAAATCTACTTTTTGGAGATTTTCAGCAAAGAACTATCACACTATTTTCAAAGTACTTTTATTCGATTTGAAAAGACGGGTTTAGCATATTTCAGTAGAGTTGCAAATATTTTAGTGACTGTATGGCTTTTTTGATGATTGAGCCTATACATGAGCTGCCACTGACCACCAACAGAAATCTGATATATTTTGATTGATTTGTGGTGAACTGATACTGTGTATCACGGCTAATCCACACCATAAATGAATGACATAATAGCCAATACAGTACTTCCGATTTCAATACAATGTGATTCCTAGTTTTCTACGATATTCAATTGATCTTCTACTACACGACCGAACAGCTAGCTCCTTATCATCCAACTTGTACGTTTACCATACTCCACGCCATCTAAGTTTACTATATGTATAAAAACACACCACCTATAAATTGACAAAAAGGACATTACATGTAATGGCATGATGGTTGTTACAAGGTCTACACCTCTTATCCATAGATAGTATATCGTTTTAATTGTATATAATGGCTGACACTCGTATATGGGTAGAGTGTGTTTATATGTATAACACATAAATACGGTTACGGGCAATTCTATGATTTATAGGTCGTAGCCCAAAATCGTAGACAAAGACCGTAGCCAAAGGTCATAGCCCAGATAAACGCACACGACACAAAAACTCGCTTCTTTCATTGCTAGATCTATATACATGCTTCGCTCTAATTAGATTGTCCTCGTGATATCCTTAGATATCCTGTTAACCAACAAATCTTTCAACCTCGTGGAAATCTCGCGAATGTCATAATCGATGTCCTGGTCGATGTCCCGTTTGACCAAAAGGTCCAAGTTTTCAACTGTGCCCTTGTACAATCTAGCAGAGACCTTTTTGCGAGATTTGGGCTTTGAGGGCCTTTTCCTTAGCTCGTCGTGAGGCTCCTCGAACTCTGGGATGCCATTCTGGGCGCGCTCTTCGCGGAGTCTGGCCTCTAAGTCACGGACAGACTGCTCGAGGTTTTGGATTTTGGACTCGAGCAGCTTGGGGAGCTCGCTTTGGAACTTCTCAATGGCTTTGGAAGCAGCCTGATATAGGATGTCCTCGAGCTCGTCCTCAGTGAGCTGGAGCACGGCGGGTTTTTTGTCTGTCATGAGGATTGTATTTTGTATTTGCAGATCTTCTTGCATCTCACGAGCGAAGCTAAGAGGATCAAAGATTACTTCACTATGTTATATACTTCTGTATATCACTCTAAACTTCGAATCAATATATGAATTCGTAATACATTTTTTGCTCGTACAGTATAACTTACACTATATATAGTTATACGAGTATTCTTCCACCTGTCAAATCAACTGAGTCTTCTCGAATGATTGAGAAAAGGGAAGACCACACTGCAATTACTACTGTATCTTATATACTTCTGTATATGTTTCTGATTGATGAGTAAATTTATTTTTAATAAATTGTAGTTATAGTTATACCGTTTCCTTTGATCTGTAAGATCTGCTTATACATAAACTAACCATAAGAAATTTCTGAGACAACAAAGCACCCCAGCACACCGGCACATACTTATCGTCCTCCTTCTAGAGAGTTCTGAATAATAGCTTAGGTATATTAAACTCCAGTCAATCAACAACATATAAAGACCACACTCAAAAAATGTACTTGAGCAAACACAAACTCATCTAGACAGCTTCATAAGAATAGAAGAAACATGAAAAATTTTCAAAGTAGTAGAAAGCTCACATTAACTTTTCGCTAGCTTTTGTGCGTTACAGTAGGAAGTATGAGTGCTCATTTTTGGGCACACCCAAAACAGCTGATTGCTAGAAATACATATAAACGCAAATATAAAGAAAAACACACTAGAGATATTGAAGAAGCATAGAGTAAACAAAGAACCAAAAAATCACAAGAAATACCAAACTCATTAGTGTACTGCCGAATCACGTGCCTCTACCCATTTATTGATCCACTCAAGCTTGAGTGCTAGCATCCCATGAGCCCCCTTCTACTACTACTTCTCGCGCCCCTCGCAGCATGCACTGCCCTTACAGTCCAGCTTGAGCCCCACGAAAAGCTGTGCTACTATGTGCTTACCCACAAGCCAGACGCTTCAATTGGCTTCTATTTTGCTGTCCAAAGTGGAGGCAGTTTTGACATTGATTTCTCGATAACTTCGCCTGTAGGGGAGACAATGATATCGGGAGAGAAAGAACGACAGGGCGACTGGGTTTTCAAAGGCCCGCAACCGGGAGAATATGAGTTTTGTTTTCTGAACTCGATGCTGACGTTTGCTGATAAGGTTGTTGATTTTGAGATTCGGTTGGAGGACGACTTCCGGGCAGAGCTCCCAAAGATGGCTGGGGTCTCCCTGGGAGAGCCTGTGGAGGGGATGGTTTATAGTGTAAGCAATATAGATGGGAAATTGAATGGGATGCTACGGACACTCCAATATTATAAAACGAGAAATAACAGAAATGAGTTCACAGTGAAGCTGACGGAGCGGAGGATATTTTGGTTTAGTTTGGTGGAGATGGTGGTGATGTGTTTGTTGGGGGGGTTTCAGGTGGCGGTGGTGCATTTTTTTTTCAAGGGGAGGGGGAAGGCGGTGGTTTGATTGAATCGAGCAAATCAGGCCAAACGAAGCGAGGTCCTATGAAACTACTAATTTACTGTTTATTACTATCTACTGCTCTACTTCGCGATTGAGCTACGGCTCACTCCTACTCGTTTCGCTCGATTTGATTGGTCGAGTATGGTTAATTGGTAGTGTAGTTTACATATCAAAAATCGGTCAATTTAGGCAACTTAATATAAATATCTAATATAAACAAAATTCAAAGTTAGCTTGTATGCACCTTGCACTACATTTACACAGAACACTATCGGGCAAAGCGAGCCAGTGTATTGGTCGTTTGATCAGACTGAGCGAGAATCTTCTTGATCAGATGTTGCTATACTCGCCAAATCCCATGAGCCTATAATTTCCCCTTCTAGCAACCTGAAAAATGAATAAACCGGCAATTTTCACTGGGTAGGATTTCTCCATACAGAGATGTACTGGCGGCAAGCAGTTTATATCCATAGTTAATTATAGAATACAAAAGCTGTTTGATTATGTATTCGTCATTTCAGGGCTTCTGTAGGCTGGAATAATTGTGATTTTATGTGCAATGAATTGTAACAGCAAAACCCTATGTACATGATCCTTTAGGTATACTAAAGACCCAAACCAACCCTCTTTTACTCTTGAGCGCCAACTTCATAACTTGCCTTTCCAAAAAACTTGTAGAAACATTTTGAAATTGATTTTAGAGACTCAAAATTTTGGGTTAAAGAATTTGATCGAAATACGTAATAAATACTGGAGATATACACAGACTTTAATTTGTACAAGTACTTTCATAGAGTCAGTACACTGCTTGATTGTGATGGTCTTAAGATAGCTTAACTTCTCATACACACGATAACTATCCAACGACAAAACTTTCCAACAAAACTATCTCTATCTAACCACAAAATTGAAATACGAAAGAACTACCAATCAAGTGTAGATCTACAAAAAATAACCCATAACCTATTAACACATTGTACTAACCTATAAATGTCCCACCCGAACCGCTCCAAATGCAGTCAAAGCAATTATTGCCTGTGACTATCAACTAAATCTTTAGTATGCAAAGTCTAACTCGAAAAGCAGGAGTTATCCTCAGAAAAGCTGACTTATGATCAAATCAACAACTTTTTAATTGGATTCCCAGTCAGGTAATTAAAATATTCAATCAAAAGTTTTATTAATTGCCTGAAGAGGATTTTAACGAAAATTTTTAACTGGAATATTTCAAGCGTTAAGTCGTCTTTGCTTGTTTCGACTTGTTTACTAACAGGAGTAGAAAAATCAATACTCGCTTCGCTCGTGCTGCTTATAATTTTCTACACTCCCTCCCCAACCACAACCATCCCCTCCCGTCCACCGCCTTCACCCCCTCCAAATCCTCTAACACCCCCCGATGATACTCATTCACCCACCCAACCTCCTCCCCGCTCAACATCCCCACGTCTATCAACTTCCGACAATATGGGATCCGTGTCAAGCACTTAAAGCCAAGGAAGTCCCCCCGCTCCTCCACAACAACCACATTTTCTATCCGCACCCCAAAATCCCCCTCCTTGTAGTAGCCCGGCTCCATCAGGATCACATGGCCCGGCTCCAACGCGTCATGCGCATATGCTATACGCAGCCCAATCCCAATCGGGCCTTCGTGCACGTTCAAATACGAGCCCACGCCATGCAGCGTCCCATGGCCGTAGTCGAGCCCCTCCTTCCACAAGTGCTGTCTGGCAAGAGCATCTATTTGGTACCCTGTGGTCCCCTTCGGAAACTGCATATGCTGCAATGTCAAGAGGCCCTTGAGCACCAAAGTGTATGCTCTCTTTTCTTCTTTTGTGGGGGTTTTCAAGTGGATAGTCCGGGTAACGTCGGTGGTGCCGTCAAGATATTGAGACCCCAGGTCGTTAAGATACATTTTACAAGGGTCCACTAAAGTAGAGCCTTCTTGGAGAGGAGCATAGTGTATGATGGCCCCATTCTTTCCAGACGCAGAAATCGTCTCAAAAGATGGCCCCACATACCGCTCTTGTTTGATTCTGTACTCCTCTTGTTTCTCTACTAGGGCATACTCTGTGACAAACTCTTCCTTAACTCCCACGTGCTCAGAAACCCAGCCAAAAAATCTTGCGTTCGCAATGCCGTCTCTGATATGAGCAGCCACAAACCCCTCAATCTCCGTAGCGTTTTTGATGCTTTTCATGAGCGGTAATGGGGATTGGATTAAGGTGGCCTTTTTGGCCAGAGAAACAATCTTCCAAGATGCGTTTTGTGGTACGTTGACTTCCAAGTTTTGTAAGTCTGGATAGAATTGGTTATACTCTTTAACCTCTACGCTCAAAGACTTGAGATGGTCACCAACGTCAAGCCGCTTCTTGTCTGTATACAAGCTTCTACCTCCCTCACTATCCACCACAAAAAATGCAAAGAAAACAGGATTATATGGAACATCAGATCCCCTTAAATTCAATAACCATGCGATATCGTCCAAGGCGCTGACCACGAGACTTGAACCGGCGTTTCTTTTTTCCAACTCCTTAGAAAGCCGGCCCAACTTGCTTTCGGCAGACTCTCCGGCATATTCATGACGCACAATACGGCCCTGTGGTCCTTCTGGAACAGACTCGAACAGCTTCCAAATGGCGTCCACAAGGTCTTCATCGACCGGCACAATTTTTATATCCGGCATATTTGGTCCGGCCAATACAGTAGCCAATTTTTTTTCAAGTTCTTGAACTTCTGAATACCGAATATACCGAGGGTTCATACCAATCCGGATTGGCTGACCAGAATCCCGGCCCATTTGAACCGCTCTTTGAAGAGTCCAATCGTGCCATCCGGTCTTGAGTACTTTCCAATTGAAGTCAAGCTCTTGGGCGGCTTGAAGGAAATACCGGCTGTCTGTGCTAAGCGCACTCAGTCCGTCCGGCATTTCGTTCATACTACCTGGCTCGACAGTGATAACAGCTACCCCAGCCAGACCCAGAAAGCCGGACACAAAGGCGCGCCGCTGATCGCGCGCCGCAACGTACTCAGATAGATGCGCATCTTCAGAAGGCACAACATAAATGTCCACACCAGAGCGAACCATATGAGCACGAAGCGCTCCAAGCCTCTCCGAGGTATTGAGCTCAGGTTGCTCCTGACAAGCCAGGAGAAGGCTTGTTTGGGTCAGCAGGCGTGTGAGGGCGTGAACCAGGGCGCGCCGCAGTTTAACGCGCTGCGCAATGAGCAGCGCTGCGCGATTCTGACGGGAAAGAAGACCAGGGGAGCAAACACAGTTATTACATGGACGGCGAGGAGCGGTTGACGTCAGAAGCGACATCACCAGTGGCCGATGCGTGAGTCTAGAAGTCATGGTAGTTGCTGGAAAATGTTTTTTAATTTGTTTTCTTATAATTTGTTTATATATTGCGCAGGTCATCAAATTTATTTTTTTTTGTGGCGGGTAATTTTTTTTATTCTGTTAAGTTATGAAGTGGTCGGCAATGGTTAGTAAATGGACGTTAGATGGCGGCTTTTTGGGGGTTGATTAGAATATGAATTTTCCGAGTAGGTATGCTAGGGGATCGCTTCGTTTGATGATTCTTCTCTTTTGTTCCTCCGTCAAGAATTAGCAGGTGTGCATACACTCTGTTAACGAATTAATTTATGCGGTTGAAAGAAAATCTTGAGAAAAATGAACCTTGATAGGTTGGATAAACGGTGGAATATATAGTGGGGTAAATTTAGTCCTGAGACTGTTATAAATCTCAAACTTGTAAGGACCTGTTGTTGATCAAATAGAATCCTTCCTTATTCTAGTAATCCATAGTTGTGAATTTATGAAATTAATCCAGATCCTTGCATGTGATAAGGCTGGTAAAAGGTACATTAGGTGTTAAAGATACGATACTTCATACGGTAGAACTCTCATATTCGCAAGAATTTTCTGAAGCTTGCGGATAAAGTAGCTACAATATAAACATGTCTAACTCGGGAGTGGCGAGCACTTTATGAGTAAGTTAGAAATTAACCTTGACGCATACTAAACCAAAATTAGTTTTATAAGCATTCAAGTCAGATATGTCGCGACTTTGAAGTTTCTGAGCACCTCAATTGAAGAGTACCTTCTTATTTATATTTCCTAATGCGGAAGCAATTTATTATTATTTTTCTATGTGTGCAGCACCCCCTGTACGAATTTTATTTCCCATTATGGTGATATTGTGTCAAGATTAAAATCTGGAAAAAGATTTGAGCATCACGAAATTCAATAAGCAAGCAATGGGGGCCCACATAATAAATAATTAATATAGACTCGAATACTGAAAGCCTGATGATTTGATGAATATATTCTCTATAGAAAGTCATATGCTGCAATTCTTTACTTTATCCTTTGTCTCTAGGATGAGATATTGGGGGATATTTTAAAAATCAGTTAGTTATGCTACAAAGTTACAACAATGGTTATATCATAGATAGATAATGTATGCGCCGGATATGTGGCCAGCTATCTATCTATACTGGAATGTATGGCGTTTTAACCTCGAGAGAGAGAGGAGAGCGTTTTCTCGTCAATTTGCGGAGTTGCAAACAAAAAAGCGCCGATGACAGTGTCTATGAAGTCCAAAATACGCATTCGTATCATTTGTTACCTATTTTTTCTTTTATAAACCCAAATATATCTTTATTGTTCTTATATATTTCTAGTTCGTATCAGATTAGCTAGTCAACTATACCACTGTGAATAAAATTCGCATATGTATACTATACTGGCTTCATCGACATTTATCTCAGTCCAAAGCGCAACAAAGTTGAAACTATGTAAAATTTATCTAATACTAAAAATAGAAGCGTAGCATGTTAGAGAACGTTATGTAGAATATGGGTTCACGTGACAGGACCTTCTCTCAAATAGGAAAATACCTCAAACTAGTTAGGGTAACGATTCAGATGCTCCTCATGTTACACCAATTATTTTACTGATTAACGAACGATAAAAGCAGACTAGCATCTATTTATATTACCTTGACTATATAGCCGGTACTTATCAAGATGGCAAGGATATTGAGGTAACATTTTTGTGATTAGAACAAAATAGTAAATTTTCGTCAATGATATCTGTAAGAACATTAGCCTCTACCCATCAAGATATAAGTCACCAACCAAATTATTCCTTTTCTCTTTTTGAGACTTTGTCGAACTTTCCAAATCACCAATTTTGACCTTTTGAGCAAGGAGTCCTTTGACCTCGAGAACGAGAAGATCATAGAGCATCCTAACACAGGCTAATGGAGAAGTTAGGTGAGCATATCACCTGAAAGGGTATTTCTAATGATCTTATCTACGAAATGTATTCTTACACATCTACTTTCCAATCTGTTAGCTTTGTCTGGTTCTCATCCCAAAAGACAAACAGTCATGCACGCAAAACGTAGTGCGCAAGTGCGTAAAAACTCTCTTAGGTTTCAAAGTGCCAAATTAGGGTAAAGTGCTCATTTGTCTCCCTCTTCACCGAGAATTGAACATCTTAACTCGAATTATTTGCACGTTAATGCGTGAATACAACCAAACTCTGACGAGATGAAAGGAAGAAAGGCTTAAGGAATTTGAAAAATCTCAAAATAACTTCTCACAACACAAATCAAGAATTGAACCACTAGTAGAAAATAACCACTTTTCGTTTTGATTGTTTGCCTCGAAGAAAGAGATTTCCCCAGGGGGACAACTGACTATCACATAATGTATGGCGCTGCTCACAAATTAAATTTACCGACTTGCCATTAATCACTGTAATTTTTGGTAATTAAAAAGGAAAGAGTCCGCGCGATTTCAACAGCATCAGGATTGGGAAGGAAGCAGGGGGGCACAGGGGACGCGTGTTTTTCGGACTGTTGCTTCAGAATATTACCAAAACTTTCTTTGGGTGGGGGGCAGGGGGCAGGGTGCGCAGATATTTGCAAAAGTTTGGCGCTTCCAGAGGATATTTCCTCTATGGCCTGATATGAAGAATCGTGGCAACAATATCCCCATTAATGCTTTCAATATTACATTACACTAGTAGCAAGATACAATACTTAACCTGCCCTTCGAGATTATTAGTAGTGCTCTTACATTGAGTTCTTACGGACACTTATATCAGAGTCAAATTCAAAATTGGTCTTGTTATTCCTTATATTGTTATCATCTTACTCTACTGATATATATATATATCATCCGCAATCATTATTATCCCATACTAATTCTTTTCTCATCATTTGAAATATATTTGTTGATAGAACCAAGATTCTAATGGTGTAAGAAGCTTTATAGAATATACATAGGAAGGTATACAATTTGTGGGAGGACTAGAGAGATTTGTTCATAGAGATGTTACGATTACGAAACCTGAAAATGTAAAGTACAGAGTATGACGTCATTTAGGAATTTGCTAGGAACAGGACCTGATCTTCTTATCTCCTCAAATTAACAATACTCACCAGCGGATGTGTGAGGAGTAAGAAAAAATTGGTGCAAGATAAAAATTAAAAGACTTTCGTGAGCATGTGGAAAAAAGATTAGAGATCAAAAGCATTTTCATCCGCTGTAAGACACGCTACGCGACAAACAGTGAGTAGAATAGAAATGCAACTGCAGCCCGGTCTCTCAAGAGTATTCACTGAAAAGTATCTTAGTAAGGTGGCACAGTTCATAGAGGTCATTCTTAGGGTTTTCCATCTAAGTATCCTGGCAAACATTGAGCAAAATATAGAGTGATACAGTGTGTGCTTATCGTGGCAAGAATTATTTGATGAATATAACTGCAGATTTACTAAAATTAACAAGCAGTAATAGAAAATTGTGTTAAGGATAAAGCTGATAAGGAATATAGAGGGAATAGGTCTCATGTGATGTTCAATCTCGGAAGTATAGAGTTACATAGAGATTGACTTGATCTCTAGAAAGTGTGGCTTTATCACAAGACTTGGTAATTTTATCTGTCACATTAGAAAAGCTGTAGGAAACATAGCTCAACTCAATGTTTTTGTTTTGAGCATGATGAATAACCCCAAACGAAATGATATCGAACATCATGTGCTTGGTTCTCTTCTTTAAAGTCTTGTGAGAACTTTAGGGAAAATGAGGCATGGCAAGTGGTTTCGATGCGTATTTCCGAATTCAGACAAGAGCGAATATCTTGAGCCAGTTTCAAGGGCTAGGGTGACTCATCTAAGAGTCTTTTGGAGGGTTTGCCAGTATTTCGCTCGGACTGAGGATTTATCGCCTATGGAGCAGAAACTAATCCTATTGGCCACTTCTGATTACCCTAAGCAAGGCGGCTCATATAATTACCATCTTCAGCGACTCTGATCATGCTGCTGCTAAAGATGATCGCAAATTTCAGAGTGGCTGTTGTACTCTTGCCGATAATATGTTGGTGTTGAAGATGATCAAGTCTTTTATTGAACTCTCCAGTCTTTCATGGATTCTCCTCTAGTTCCTTAATAGAGAGTCTCGTAGATTCCGGAAGATTCTACATATGTGGAGCCCACTTCAAACCGTAGAAGATTTTATTTAGCATCCACATTTTCGTAGGAAGTACGTTAGCACCGTCTGGTGGTCTCGAATAAACCTTATAATCTATGTCTCCATATAAGAACGCAGTAGTAGCATCCCCTATCTAATTCGCAATTTATTTGTTGTAAGCTTGGAATTTACTCATGCGTTTGGCTGTTTCTGGGCCTCTTTGCTTACCGATGTAGTTGAACCCGGCCTTCAGAATGGGAACAGGTTCAAAATGCGAAGCTGTATTCTTATGGTACGGTACCTCTAATCATACTTTTAAACAACTTCAGAGCTGAAATCAACTTTGGAGATCTTCGAGACTGAATCCCTTACATATAGGACTATGCGCAAAACTGCCTTTTGACTCCTCGATTATTGGTTCCAGAGTAACAAGAATCATATATTAGCATATATTTATTGATTCAAAACAATCTCTTTTTGTCAAGCTTTTTTATGAATTTTATCATCACATGAAAAAAAATATAATTCACAAGTTGATTTTAAAAAATTTTAATGGGATTTTTATATTGTGGATTTGTATTGTAATACATATAAAATATCTATTAAAAGTATGAAGAAAGACGTAAAAATCTTTATAACGAAAACGAAAAAGGGTATATTGAGCTCTGGAAAAATCATGTAAAAAGAAATAAAGAAGTCTAAATTTTTGTTTCATTAATCATTGATTTTGAACCTGAATCAAAAATTGGTTATGTCAAAGCGTATAGAAATTTTAAATCTATATATCTTTAGGGTTACAAGCAGACGCTTTAACTCTTAAAGACCCTTATTTAGGATTAGAAAGTAGAGAGTAATAGCATTTTATAAATCACAAATTATGGAGTTAAAACGAAAAATAATTGAATAGCTGCAACAGTTGTAAGCCATACGCAGTTCCTCCCCACTTGGTCAGTTTTCCTGCTCAGTGTTCGTGCTGTATCTTCAGTTTTGTTTATAGAAGCATCTGTCACAACTCTTGAAGAAGGTCAGGCCAGTGGTCTGAAGCCGCTGTATCGGTGACAATATTATCGAGACCGACAGTTGGACCAGTAAATACCTCATGAGAAACTGGAACTGTCAGAACCGCCACCAAAACTTCCAGAAATGTCTGAAACACCGCCATTGAGTACTTGGGGGTGGTATAAGGTTGTAAGTCAGTTCTGAAATTTTGAAGGACATGGGTCTACTTATATAGTATTATGAGTTTTTCAGAATCCATATGTTACGTGACTGATGCATATAAGTAGAGCAAGATAAAACAAATAGAAAATAATGAGTTCAAGTCTCTTATGACTCTGATCAACGCCATTTCTGTTTGGAGAAAACCCCACGGTCACTAAATTGAAGACAGACACATTCTGAGGACACGTTCTGTATCATCTTCAAGCACAAAACAGATATAGATTGCTTTGCGATAACCCAAGAAATCGCCCTGTATATATTTTGTGCTACCAAGTTCCCCATTTTATGTTGGTTTTGCGCTAACACGTGAAACCCAAAGTCCACAGAGTAAAGCAACACTTCATGTTTATTCTCAGCCAAATCATTCAGTTTCTCTCTTCACAACTTTCTCTGATAAAGATTCCTCATAGAACAACATCCGCATCATTTATCAACCAAGAAGCCGCCATTGCCCTCTTGAATTTTGATGTTGTTCACAAGAATAGAAGGAAGCAGCACAATTATCTAACACAAAACCTGGAATAATCTCAAGTGGATCTGCAACCAAGTGTGTGAGACCTTCTGGGTTGTGTCGGCGAAGATGGTATCGTCTTTGCCAATTCTCGAGAAACACAGTCTCTTCTTGTTCTTGCAGTCCCCTACTATAGTGTTCCTATGCCGTAGAAGTTCCATCAACCCACAAACTTCTATGCTTTTGATAGCAGGTAGCCCACAACACAAAGCCCTCCAGTTACTTGAAATCATTGAGGTTCTCAAGTTAGCCCCTTAAGCTGCTCAATAAGGATGGCCCTGTAAAATATAATTGCAGATTTACGGAAGATGGCAAAGGAAGTAATAAAACAGTGTGAAAGTCGGTAGGGAAAAGACCCCGTTTTTATAGCTAAACCACTCGAATATACTCCAGCTGCAAACCCTGCGGATAAGGTCATCTTAAACAAGAACGTGAAGTGAAAAAATAAGTAAACCTTGTCATATCGTGAATGTGTGCAAAAACATTTCAATACCCGGGGGTTACAACCGTGTCTTCAGTTAATATTACAAAATATACCAATAAATTCCCCCAGCAAAAGCATATTTCTTGGACTGTGATATCTGTCAACTCGAAATCGTAAAGAAGGAATTGGTGATAATCGTATATCCAAAATGATACAGGGACCCTATTCAGGTGGCCTGCAAATAACATAATACCTAAGGTTGTATAAGAATTGTAGATTTACAGAAGATAATAAGGAGTAATAATAGTTTTATGTAAAGGATATAGTCGGTAAGGAGTATGGGGAACAGGCCCCTTTATATAATGTTATGCATTCTTCTGGAACCCATATAAGGAATCTTCCAGAAACCACGAGACACTCTATCAAGGAACTAGAGAGTTCTATGGAATACTAGAGAGTTCCATTGATGACTAGAGGGTTCTATGAAAGCTTAAAGAGTTCTATAAAAGACTTGATCATCTTCAACAGTTAAGCAAGTTACTTGTGTTAAATGTCGTCTTCATATAGAATGAATGTGTATGTATGTATAGTAATGCTCACTCTATAATACATAAACTAAACTAAGATAATTTTAACAATGATGTGAAGCTAGGGTATGACTCTGACTAACATTATGGTTAACCCGCCAGGTCATAGTATTGCCCTCTTCTGAAATAGGATGGTGGTACAATATCTTATTTTAGAATCTACCTATTTTGTTCATTCTACAAGTTATTCTCACTACAATCAAACACACGTTAGTCTTTCTTGCATTTTATCACTTTATTTCCTTGAGAATGAAAAAAATCGTTAATTGCTTCTACTGTTTGTTTGAATATAACTGCAGATTTAAAGAAGATAATAAAGAGAAATAGACATTTATGTAAAGGATTAAGTCGGTAAGGAATATGGAGAGGTTTACTTATATAATGTATGAAAGACTTGATCATATTCAGCACTCTTTAAAGTGATTTTCGTCTGAATCATGAGGACGATGAAAAAAATAGTAGAGGTAAGTATTCAAACCTATCTAACTTTCTTCTGAAACTTACCATGATTGATTACGAACATAAGTTTTGAATATATTGATTGGATAGAAAGTTGCTCAACTTGCTTTTCTTTCAAATTCAGCTTTTCAGTTCAACTTCAGTTTCAACTAGACTCAAAATTTCTGGCTATACAAAGAAAAGCATTGAACGAACTTCATCTATTCCTGAATACTTATTTATTTTCTAACTCCAAACAAGGAAAAAAGATCTTCTTCTCACCACGTCTCATTTGGTCCATCGCATATGGTCACTAAAACTTTAAGTTTCGAAATATCGGAGAGCCTCTCAAACTCCCCAATTTCGAGATGTTCACCTTTGAAAACTTCGAATAAGTATGCCTCTCTCGTATTCTCAAATCTCGGCTCCTTCGAATTGTGTGTGACAACTGACTCAAAGAAGGGTCAAAGAGTCATACTAAATATATACCCTACAATGCTGAGCCAGAAACTAATATAAATATTGGAAAAAATATCCACCTGATCCATTTTACCTAAGCTTAATAAAAGGTACATACTCATTTTAAAATTTTGCTGAATATACATTCTTTCATTTTTTATTCGTACAGATGATGGCAAGAGATTAATTCATACCAAAGTGACAATATCGATTATAGCTTGCTACTGGTGTAATATGAGAATCGTAAGTATTTATGAGGTGTGTAAAGTTTGTAAGTCAAATAAGAAAAGTCGGGGGATTGGGTCCTCTTATATTGTTGAGTCTTCTAGAATCCAGATATCACGTGATAAATAAGTAGATAAGGAAGAATAAGTCCAAGTTAGACATGCCTCTGATTGACAGACAATATTATATTCGTACGAATGAACAAAAACTGTGCAGACAAGTGTATTTTTTTTATCAGACTAAATATTCTTTAATAATTTTGGATGACATTATAATGTTTTCGGTCTTTTGCAAGTCTAGTTTTTTTTGTATCTTAGAAGACTGTTTCTTGAAGACATAAATCGAAATACCTTGAAGCATTTCTGCAGATCCTTCATAGCTTTCCTTAAAGGTCTTTGGTAGTCTTCTTGAACCCCAAGCATCAATCAATCTGATCTTTCTGACTTTAACAGGATCGTTTGACTTTGCCTCTACATACTGCCCAAAAGTCTTTGATAGCATTCAAGCATGATGAATATGGCGGCAAAAATACAAGCTCAAGGCCTTTCAGAGCCTACTTAGTAGCTGGTTGTCACGGCGCCTATGGGAGCGGCTGCATTGTCAAGAATCAAATACTTCAATCCTTTTAACTAGGCAATATTCTCGACCTGTTGGATAACATAATTTATAAAGCCATAAAAATGATTTGCAGTATAAGCGCAGTGCCCTTTGGAACCATCAATAGCCTATTTTCCATCAATCTAATCTTTCTTAAGCTCCTCCAGACTTCTTCTTTGAGTCCATTTGGAGGATCCTCTTGAGGCTTAAGTTTATGTACCTTGATTACAAACTTATATAGCGCCGTAAGCCTTAGCTTCAAAGTCTACCAACTCTTCCTTGAGGCACAGCAGCATATTTTCAAGTGTTACATTAGCGCTCTCTTTGATTAAGCCTTTTGTATGAACTCCTTGTGCTCCTCAGTTGAAAGGGGTTTACGACCCTTTCTTCTTGGATACTTAAGGTGTGCCATTCAACACATTAACAAGAGCCGTGTTCCAATTGTTTTTCCGAGTATTTGCGGTCTCCAATGGTTATATACATCGGCTTCGCAGCTCTATAAGAGGATCTTCTGTTCAGAAAGTAATTGATAAAATCTCTATTTGATGGCATCATCACGATGTCTATACAATCCTCTACGCTGTGCTGTGCTTTCTCGCATTTCTCATCTAAAATTAACTCATCTCAGATCTACCACTCTCACTCTCATCTACATCCACATCTGTTGCTCTGATGTCTTTGTATAGTCACTGCAGCTGAAGCAGTGTTCTCCTGGCTTTGATTTCCATAAATACTTTACAGTTGTCTGTTTTTATTTTAAGTTATAGCAATCACATATGTGGCAATAGAGTGCCCACCTTTAAATAAAATAAGATATGAAGGATGCACCGCCAATTCGCACCACGTGAATAAATCACAAACATCTTAAAAAAAGGGGAGTATGACATTAATCCTCAGGTGTGTAGTACAGAGATCGAAATGTAGAGAGCCTATTCACTTATCTCTAGGTTTGCTAGTTGGTACGAAAGATATTTTACAAACTGCTATTATAATAATTTACTGACTTTTGGTACGAATATAATATTGTCACTTTGGTATGAATAATTTCTTGCCATCAGTAAGAATGAAAGCAATGCAGAAGATAATAAGGGGAGTGGGAGTAATAGATTTATGCAAAGGATGAAGTCGGTGAGAAATATGGGGGGGAACAGGTTCTTTCATATAGTATTATGGATACTTCCAGAACCCATATGTAGAATCTTGCAGACATTTTATCACGGAACTAGAGAGTTTCCATGATTATCATATTACATGAAGAAATTGGATGTCTTCTATCAAAGTTACGAAAGCTAGATCTTTTGGATGATATCCCTGTTAAGGGGAAAGTCAATAATGTTAATATACATATGTCTAAGTCAATGGGGTAGGAAAGGTAAGAATCCTCCAAAAGTTTTTAAAACTTGATGTTCATCAATAAAAGAATGACTAACTGTGCAACTGCACTTATATAAATAATAGAGCTTCAAATTCACTATGACAGATCGCGTGGATAAAGCTAGTCTATAAGTTGAAACTCCGACAGCTATATAGCCATCATCATTCGGAAGTGCACCATTATTATGGTGTAATTTTTATAAATTGGGAATCATTTCTTTATTTATAGATATATATTTAAATATGATGAAGTAGAACCCCCACCCCCACCTTAAACGGAACTTTTTTTCATTGCAATGGTTTTGAACGAGTATCGAGGCTGAAGACATAATTCATTCATTCATGTTTATGGTAATTACTAAGTCTCTAAGTACTTATTTTAAAACAAAAAAACTCCATTATCCAACTATGACTTTCTGCATCTCACTGATATAAGAAAGTTTTACATTGCCCAGGGTGATAGGATATATTTACGATAAAGTCATATATGAAGGGAAGAAATTCTTATAATCAAAACAGATTAGATTAGTCAAATCCAAGATTTGATTGTTTGCCGAGGACGACCAAGTCTTTTACATGAAGCTCTATGGTTCCGTGGTGATTGAACGTCACGTGAATTATAGAAGATTTCTACATACGAATACTAGCAGAATCCATAACACAAAAAAAAGAGAGGGAACTGTCCATCATATATTTCCTTAGCTTTCTCACCTTCCGTAAATTTGCGATAACATTCAGCTCCATTCAATTTAAAAATAAATCTGTTATAAGCACTACAACCCACCTGAAATTGCTCTAACAAAAACCTGCTGTCGTAACTGGGAGAGAATAGAGGAAAAAAGATGGGGGTGGGGTAAGTATAAATGAATGTTCATTGCTGCTTCCATGAGTAATATCTGAATCATTTCTGGTGGAATAAATTAATGAGCTTTCCGGCTCTCATAGTCATAAATATTCATCTCCTGAAAGTTTGAGTTTTAGGATCTGAAGACGTAACAGATAATTGGCATAATACTCAATTTCAGGTACGGCTATAACAATTTCCACATTTTTCTAGGTGTGTTCCTTACCAGTTAATAATTTTGGGATGTTTTTTTTTTGTTTGATTTACAGGAGATAAAATAAGAGTATATGAACTTTGTAGGGTAAAGTTGGTAAGGGGACCGAGTCCCCTTTATATAACTATGTAGCACTAAGTCAACTTGAACCGTTTCCAAACTAAGCTCAACTTTTTTTTGTTCCAAAGCCTTATCGATTCTGAAACTATAGAAGTTAACCCAACTGGAGTGATTAACAAAACAGTATATTGATATAATCTTGCTACTGGTGTAATATAAGATTGTAAGTATTTATGGGGGTGTATAAGACTGTAACTCAATTAAGAGAAATCGGGGATTGGTTCCTCATACATTGTGGAGTCTTCCATAATCGAAAATGTCACGTGATAAACAAGTATATAAGGAATAATAAGTCCAAGTTGGATATGCCTCTGATTAACACAGGATTTCTATTCGCAACATTAACACACTTTTTGATCAATTTCATATTTTATCCATGCTTCCCCACTGCTCTTGATATTCAGAATTTTAATTATGATTAACTAGGCTAGACGTACGAACCTTCTAAAAACTGAACATTACTTTTGAAGTGGAAGAAAAACAAGCCTAACTGCAGTGGTCTATTAGGTTTTGAGAGATTAAGCAATTTAATTCAATCCAGAACTTTGTTGGATCATAACTTCGGAATAAAACGAATTGGAGGTTTTTTCAAAATTGGTGTAGAAAAAAACAGAAGAATATGTTCATTTCAACTACTTATTCTGAATAATAGTGGAGATGATCAAGTCTCATCTTAGGGACTTGCAACTCAACTCCCTGTACCCAGCAGTGTTGAAGATGATCAAATCTTTTATAGAACTCTCTAAACTTTCATGGAATCCTCTAGTCATTCATGGAACTCTCTAATTCCGTGATAGAGTGTCTCATAGTTTCTGAAAGATTCTACTTATGGGCTCTGGAAGAATTCATAACATTATATAAGGGAGACCTGTTCTCCATTTTCCTTACTGACTTTATCCTTTACACAAAAACAATACTCATATATGTACAATCAAATTTGCAAATTTTACTATCTATTGCAAACTCGTAGTAATAATGAACATATACCGTTTGCCACTCGAACATTAGGTTTCATACATGATAGTGTCTTTTTTGAGAAAAGTGAGACCAAAAGAAACTAAATGCTAGCAGTTTATACCTAGGAAATTCTCAAAAACAAATCGATGGAATAAAACCCCCCCAAAAGCATATAAAATTGTTGTGATTAAATAACAAAATGAAGGTAAAAAATATAAATTATCAGTGAATAAGTAAAGAGGTGTTCAATAATGAAAAAGAATCTGCTACTAATAGAGTCTAAAAGAGTTTCAGAGGGAGAACTGATTAAAGGAGAACGGAAATTTACTCTTAAAATCGTGTAAAACACAATCAAAGTGTATAGGAAAACTTGAGTTCAAGAATGAATTTGTATAAAGAAGTTGTGTATATGCCCGAAGATTATTTAGATTTTACTACATTTGCTTGATTACCTTTGGAAATATTTTATTTATGGGGTTATCTAATATGTCACTCTGAAAGTAGTGGGTTAAAAGTACTGCGAGTCCTGTCAGTGCTCGCGCCCGTCGCTTTTCCCTGCCCCCTGTCTACCGCTCAAAAAAAAGAACAAAAAATAATATATCTGAAAATAACAAAAAAAAGCAGAAAACAAGAAAAATAAACGAGAAAAATGTCAAACGATAGTGTTTATAAGTTTGATGAAGGCTGGGATACTAACCCATGAAGTCGTCAAGAGCGCTAAGGAAGACCTCAAAGGTCTTAACTGTCTCCAAAAAGATCCTGAAGGATTATGAGTTTCCATTGTTGTTTAAGAAAGTTGGAGACTAGATGTTTCGAAAAGTTTGATGTTTCCAGTGGGCTTCTCTTTATTGCTTGAAATGAAGGAACGTGGCAACAACATCCCATTCGAAGGTTACCACCATAAGATAATCAAAGATTTTCTCTCTATTGGAACCAGATCTAAGAGTCTAGATGATGCTGTGGAAAAAAACACTATCATCTCGTACTACTTTCCTAGCATCAAAGAGTTAGGACCTCTCTGTTTCACCTGCATCTATACGGCAGAACAAGTACGCATTTTGCTGCTTCTGCATTCGTATGGTGAAACTCCAAGAAAACTCTGCGAGGTTCTTTTTGAGATTGCAAGAGAAATCTACGAGCGATTCATACCAGAAGGAGTGGTTGATGCTACTGATTCTAGTCCAACAGAAGTTGTCCAACTTGCTGCTTCTCGCCGAGGCTCTTTGTCACTGAACGTCGTCTGCTGGAATTGTCATAAGCTTGGACATTATGGCAGAGATTGCAGAATGAAGAAACGCCGCAAGAACTCAAGAGTTAGCCAAGGAGAAAAAGCGTATCTTCTTGAAGTTCCTGGAAGTGTTGCGATTCAGGCCCAAGATGACGGTCTCTTCATTGACTTCAAAGGACGTGATGAGACTACTGAGGTTGCCAATTTCGCTGAGGAAGCTACCGAAGTTGGTGAGGTTTATCACGCTGAGGAACCTCCAAGATTCGTCTTGGACAGCGGCTCTACTATTCATGTTGTGAATGATGAAAAGTACCTCCAGAATGTCAAACTGGCCAACACGAAGGTGCAAGGTGTCAATGGAACTACCAGTATTGACACTCAAGGTGATGTTAGCCTCAAGAATCTTCTTGTCCGTGATGCTAAGTTGATGACAGATGCTTCTAGAAACCTTATTTCGGCGAATATCTTGGCCAAATTGGGCTATGAAATTCGTTTGAGAGATAACTCTGATGACCTTTGGTTCAAGAATAAGCCTGTTGTCAGCCTTGAGAAGAAGGAGAAATTTTGGGAAATTTCCTCCACCCCTGAAGAGGCTTTATCCAATGCTGCCCTTATCCCGTGCTGTTTATTGTGAACATGGACACGCCAGATTTCAGGACATGAAGGCACTTTTGAACGACAATGCTATCTCTGACAAAGATATCAAAGAGGTTGTCAACAATTGTGCTGACTGTGCTTCTGTGGTTAGAAAGAATCCGGTGCCTAAGTCTACTTCTCATACTTACGCTGTTGGTGAAATGCTTCAAGCCGATGTCATTGGTCCTATCAATGGCATTTATGCTCTCTTGGTGTCTGACCGGGCTTCAACCTTTATCATGTCTAGAGTGTTGAAGTCGAAAGCTGAAGTCTCTGAAAGAACTATTGAGATTCTTGGTTCTTTTGATAACTTCCTCAGACTCCAGGGTTTGTCCATTTGCAAGTTCCGTGCTGATAACGAGTTTGACACCTTAGCTATTAACAAATGGCTTCAAGGTGACTCGCACGCTCATCGGAATGCTATTGAAGCTGAGTACACTGCTCCTTACTCTTCATGGCAAAATGGTGGAGCTGAGCGGCTTAATGGGTTGAGCGCAAGTTGAAGGTCTTGCTCAATTCCAGTGGCGTTGCTATCAACTCCGTTCGGCTGTCGCATCTTTGCTATAAATCACTACTTTGCTGGCAAACTTGTTAGGAAGGATGTTAGCGGCATCTTCTTAGGATATCACAAAACCACTAAGATCTGCTTTGTACTTGAGCCAGAAACTGGGAAGATCTTCCGAACGTCGGTTTTCAACATAGTTTCACTGGAATTTCCAAGGAAATCGTCACAATCGAATTTTGGTGGTGGGGGTTATGTTGTGGTAGTGGTACTACTAGTCACAGCAACGGCAGTTTCGATATTGCTCCAGAGCGTACCGTTCACAATGGTGCTATTATTGGTGCTGATACCCGGGTTCTTGTTGATGCAGACTCAGAATATACTCCAACTTCAGAGGGGGAGACTAAACCTCGTGATGAATTTGAAGCTGATTCTGCTAACGAAGAAGATTTATCTGATAAACAAGCCCCGGCCAGTGACAGTGACTTGTCGATGGATAAGGATGAGAGCACATGAACTCTGATGAACAAGGTTCTGACTCTGATGCTCTTGTTGACAATAAGCTTGAGACCGCCTGGAAGCCGCTTGATTGGAGAGCCTAAAGCGTCTACTGCTGTTGTTGCTCAGTCGTCTAAAGATTTGGTTGGTGTTGATAAGGAAGACCAGGTCGCTGAAATGACAACTGTTGTTAAGAGTATTGCCGCTGAGCTCAATTATTCTGATGATGAAGATGATCCTGTTGTTGATGAGGTAGAATCTGACAGTTCCAGCTCTGAATCGCCTCAGAAGTTACTTACTGATGGGAAGGAAGTTGTTGAGATAGTCGCTAGGTCAACTTCTAAGAGATCTCGTCATGATTCTGCATCAGAAACAGATTGTGATCCTATCAATATCTTGTCCAGAAAGCCGAGCAAAGCTGTTACAAGACGTGGAAGAATTGTTAAAAAGGTTCCAGTTGATGCTCTCATCGAGGCTGGTTATCCTGCCCCTGACTCTCACCGTGTAAGTAGGATCTTTGAGGCAAGCAATGCTACCAGGATCGAGGATGAAGCTCCCTGGGTTGTTCCAAGAGATAGTCGTGCAATTGAACCCCAATCAACTTAAGACCTTCTTGATACCTGGGAAGAGCAGCTCAGATGACGAAAAGTTGCTTACCGTTGCTCGCAACAAGTATAACATACCCCAGACCTTTAATGAGGCCATGTCTACTCCTCAAGCTGGTAAGTGGAATGAGGCGTCTTGGCTATCAGTGCTAACAATGGATGCTTGATTAACCAGACAGATGCTAAAAATGGCTTTCTTTAATGGCGACATTGACTATGAAGTTCATGTGAAGCCACCTCCAGGTGCTGGTGGTGTTGCTGACGGTAAAGTGTGGAAGCTTAACAAAAGTTTGTACGGTTTGAAACAAGCTCCTCACATCTGGTTTGAGACTGTTTCCAAAGTTCTTATAGCTGCTGCGCTTAAAGACTCCTTGGTTGAGCCTTGCTTGTTCTTTGGTACCGATGTCTTGGTCGTCCTCTATGTTGACGATATTCTTATCTGTGGTAAGAATCAGCCGACCATCGACCATATCAAGGAGAAGTTTGCTGAGATATTTGAGATGTCTGAGATGAAGGATCTCGGTGTTCCGGAGGTGTTTCTTGGAATGAATCTCAGTTGTCTGCCTGGGAAGATTACTCTTAGTATGCAGGCTTCCATTGAAAAGCTTCAAGCTGAGTTGGGCATTTTGGTTGAGAAGAGTCTCAAATGTCCTATGCTGAAGGGTTTCAAAGCTCATGATGAGAGTAGCCCGTTGCTAAGTGATGCTGAAAAGAGCAAGTACCGTTCATTGATTGGTCTGTTGCTCTACATTGTCAATGCGTGTCGTCCGGACTGTTGTTATGCAGTCAACCTCTTGAGTCAGTTCTTGGAATCTCCCAGAAAGACTCATATCTCTGCAGCCAGAAAGGTTGGTCGGTATCTGGTTGAAACGAAAAGCCATGGTGTGGTTTATGATCTGAGCCGAATTATTGCTACCCTACAGGACTTTAGACTTATTGACAAGACTAAGAATGTCCACGCTACAGACTACGGTACTGAAGGAGATTTTGTTGTAACCACCTCAGTGACTCTGACTATGCTGCTGCTGAAGATGATCGTAAGTCCCAAAGTGGTTGTTGTGTTATGATTAACAATATGTTAGTCTCGTGGAGCAGTCGTAAACAAAAATGCACGCCATTGAGCTCTACTGAAGCGGAATATGTGGCTCTCTCTGATGCGTGCCGATCCACTATCCACTTCCGCAACTTGCTTCTAGAGATTGGATTGGACACAACATTTTCCAACCTCGTTGGTGATAACATCAGTGCTCTTACATTGAGTTCTCATAAAACCTTACATCAGAGAACTAAACACATTGATGTTAGATACCATTTTATTCGTGGTCTTGTTCAAAAAAAGACTATCAAATTGAATTACATTCCTACTTCTCAAAACATCGCTGATATTCTTACTAAACCTTGCGATCCCACAACATTTGCTAATTTCTCAAGAGACATCATTAACTGAAGCCTCTTAACATTATTATATTATATTATCTTTATCTTACTTTTACTATTTTATAATCTTAGTCCTTATATCTTACGCAAGTTAAATCTGAGGAGGTGTGTTGATCAGAGACATATCTACCTTGGACTTATTATCCCTTAAACACCTATTTAACACGTGACACCTGGATTCTAGAATATTCCACAATACTATGCAAGGGGAGCCAATCTCCCGACTATTATTAACTGACTTAAAACGTTACACACCCCATAAATACTTACAATTCTTATATTACACCAGTAGCAAGAAATAACCAAACTTGTGCCTAAAACATTCAGGAAAGAGGGATGGGATTTGTGAATAGCAAGAAAAAATATCATTTCCTTACCTAAAGCCTCCCCCGGCTAAACTTTCTCAAACAGTGGTATCAGTGTAGACCAGAGTGAACTTTGAGACCCTTCAACGTTTTAAGATAGACTTATCTCTGATGCTCGCTTTTTTTTGGGTTTACTTGTTGCTATCGTCGAATCATCACTGCGGGACACTAATTTTTTTTTTATTTAGACCAATGAAGGGAAGGAAATTGCTCAAACCAAGTAGCAAAAATTATTCATATCAGTGCTGAGTTTACTCAGGAAAATTTAGATAAACAGTTCATACCAGAGAGCGAAAATTTTGACACAATGAAAGTACTTCAAAGGGAATGGACATATTTTTTCGTAGCTACTCTGGAATTTGACCTTGAGTTATCAACTGGCCTTTTGCACACTTCAATGGCGTTCAAGCACGGAAAATAAAGCAGTAGAAATACAAGGCTCAAATCCACTCAGAGCCGTTAACAACTGAAAGTCATGATCTCCGCTTTGTCAAGAACTACATATACATTTCAAGGCCTTCCCTTCAATTTCAGTCAGCTGGATGACAGACTCCATAAAATTATTAAAGTGATTGGCCCATGGTCTCTCTTTCATTACTACTGCAGTTTCCCCATTGATATTTCTTTCCTTAAATGTAGCGAAAGCTGGCTGATGTTCTTTACTTATAAGCCAATACGACCCAGGAGAGAGATATCACCTATGAATGAACGTATAAAATCTAAGTAACAGGAACTGTTAAGACTGCTATTTTACCAACAACTGAGCCACCCGTTCCCCCATCTCATGATGATGTTGAAACGAGCCTCATCAGCTTCATCAATGAGAATACAGTTCAGATTGAAGTCAAACGCATCCCTTATATTCCTGAGCATAATTGAGCGTTTCTCGTTTTAGTTTATTCAGAGTTCTTTCTTGAGGCCTTGGCTTTGAAATCCCCGAATGCTTGTTTGATACACAGGTAGCTTATTCTTATGTACCATTGTCACGTTCTCATTGAAAAGGAACACATTTTTGTGCTTTTCCAAGGTACGCAGTCTCTGTTGCACAAATTTGCAGATTTACAGAAAATGATGAGGAGTAATAGAATCGTGTAAAGGAATAAAAGAGAAATGTTCCCCTTATTTACTGTTGTGGATTCTTCTAGAATATATTCTGGAACTCATATGTATCATATGTACCTCCTAAACCGGAAGCAGTCTTCGGATAGATGCGATTTTTGACTATACGACCATCTCATCAACTCCAGTATCTTATCAGAAATATGCTTCCAAGACCATCCCATCGACATAGCATGTTTAATATATCTTGCTACTAGGGTAATATTCTGTAAGTATGCTATGAAAAGTTGGGAATTGGGTACCCCTTATATAGTGTTATGGAATCTTCTAGGTGTCACGTGATAAATAAGTGTATATGGAATACAAACTCCAAGTTAGATATGCCCCTGATCAACATAACATTTGACATAACTGCTGGAAAATTTTTCTGGCTTTGATTCCATGATTATTTTACACTACATTATCGGCAATCACAGAAGAGGCGATTGATTGCCTCACGACCTTTATGTTGAATGTGATTGCAGGATCCACAAAAGATAAATATGGAGAGTAACAAATAGATTTATGTAAAGGATTCTAAGGTCGGTGAGTTTAATACATTTTTTAAAACCCATATGCAGAATCTTCAAGAGTCAATGAGAGACATTCGAACACCAAACTAGCCATGAAAGACTTGATCATCTTCAACACTTCATATGAAAAATATAAGGGCAATCTAACAACCTCCAGTTCGTTCTGCACAAGTGAATTGGATATTGACAAATAGGACTACAACCATTCTACGACCTAACAGTGTTTAGATGACACAGTTGCGAACTACACAGAGTAATTGGTCTGAAAAATAAATACTTTGTATCAGTCGGGCGGAGGACTCGGACGATTGCCTAGCAGCGTGCTTTCTAGTTGTTAAAGCACACTGATTCTTTTAGGCACACAATTGGTGTCTACTCTTGACACGGTGCTGTTTTGAACTGCTTGTTTCAATGAAAAAGAGCTATGGTTATTGTGACAGCTTTCAAAGAGTGGAGACATAATACTTGTTCACTCCATTTCAGATGGTCCTTTTATAATTCTCACTGATACCTGGAAGGAGACCAGCAAAAGTCTTATCCGTTGGTTCAGCTTCCTTTCCGCGTTCTTCTTTGTGTGATTACATCGTAATCTACAAACCTAGATCTCTGAATCAAGCTACCAACGGCACTCATGATGTTGATACTCACATGGGAGCAGCGAAGGTTGCTGGGGCAATTCATTTCAATCTGTGCATCACTGGCTCAAGATGGGCTCTTCCTTGAAAAATTCGTTATAGTGAAACCCATTTTCCTCTAAACTCAATATAACAAGCCACACGAGACTTGTCTTCAACGTTGGCGTCACCTCTCGATGGATTTCTATTCTGATTGTTACCGTCCAGCTAAAGCAAATGTTGATGACATTGGGTATCGCCCAATGGTACTGATTGATCGTGCACCCATATGCTTTTCACAATGGGGAGTTGTTACTTGTGCATTGGGATGCATTCCGAACAGCCCGTACTAAGGAACAGGAGTTGGAGGCATTCCTATTAGGGTATTCACAAGATGTATAAAACACTTATGGTAGTGTAACCGATTCATCTCACTGCCAACATTTCTAGATGGAGACATCACTATTTTCCAGAGCTTGGGCGTTGATAAGATTCAGTGGAGTGGGTCGATGAGTTTGACCATTCCTTTGCGGAAGTGTATGTATCTTGGCCATAAACAAATAGTAGAATTCACTTACTGTGGTTAAAGAAAAGGGTCTACTCACAAAGGCACGCCTCAGAGACTTGACGCAAGTGTTAGGCGAATTAGATTTTATCATGTAAAAGAGCTGGTTCGAGATTACCAAGTCTAGTGGGGGCAATATTTTACTGTTAGTACCTCGTGCTCATCAAATAAGAGCAATTTTATGACGGTAGTCAAAAAGGGTTTCAAAGAGGCGTAATGCAACGTGAAATATTTAACTTAAAGGCGAAAAGCCAACTGAAAAAGCGGATATTCAAAATTGAAGATTACTAGGAATAGAATAGGAACTGAGGTGACTGATGATGAGATTGCAAGGACACATAAACGCTGGGAGCGTTCGTGAGCATTCGTCGCTACTAAAAAAACCAATGAGAAACCCAAATATACCAACAGTTACGGAGCGAGGTGGAAGTAGGAGGCCTCTCGACTTGTTTATTGGTTATAATGTTGCAAGCGATATCATTTATATGACCTCGTATAAAGGGGGGCAATAGGCCCCCTCTATTAGTTACTCAATTTTGTTCTTGGTTGCGATCTCCTCTAGATGAGGTGTATTTTGCCCAGTTCTCTTATCGTTACACAACAATATTTTATGTGTAGCTCCTACATAAGGAAAGAGCCAGTATCTATATTATGAATATTAAATCATATTGGCTGCTCTTCTAAATCCTTTGGGCCCGGTTTAGTCTTAGGATTGGGTATGTTTTACACAAACACTCCCGGAAGATATTAGTTTTAGACTAGGTAGACTTTCTGGAGGAATATGAAAGGGGGCTATATGGGGCAAAGCCGTTAATATAGGGTGCATACAGTTATAGGGTACATACACTTATGTGGAGATAGGGATAGGCGTGTCTCTCGCTAACTATGCAGTGGTCTGCAAAGAGATGGTCAGTGAGACTGTGACATTCAAGTATTCCTATTGGGTCCAAGGGTGGTGACGGGTGATGTTTATCATTGTACTTTACATAAAAGTGGAAATCAATATACAATTTGAGTGCGTAATAGAATATGCCTTCAAAAGGAGAAGAAAAGGAATCGAGGATAGATCCTGGAAAGTGAACTTAAAGGGTGGATGATCTTATAGACCTGCACGAATTGGTTTCTGAACTTGACTATCTCTCTACTCTTATTCTCTTACTCAGGCTAATACATTGAGTCTCTCTATTATTGCTTGCATTCGCAGCTTCTTACTCTTTAGTATTCTTCCCTTTGGCTTGTAGAATATTTCTATATTATGAGTAACCCATATCCAGTCTCTTTAACTATTGATTTCTTACTTTCAGAGATCATCTTCTCACCCATTGTATTTTATCACATGTTATATGTCAGGTCTATGGGATTCATCACTAACGAGTTATTGTCGGTATTATGAGTAAGATATTGTCTACTGGATTGAATCTAAGAGTGTTGGATTGGTCTTAGGATTAGATATGAGTTACATAATTCTCCCAGTAGGTTATTAGTAAGACTAGGACCTGCGTGAAGCATATAGACGTTCTTGTGGAATATGAAAGGGTTGTCGGTGGTACAGTCACTAATATAGGGTTGTTACATACACCTGTATGGAAATGGGGATAAGTGTGTTTATCGTTATTTATGCAGTGGTCTGCCAAGAGATAAGCCATTTCCCGATAGTGACTTGGAGAAGCTACTTGAAGAATAGGATTCGGGATAGGCAATCTCTTTACTCTCTTACTCTTGCTCAGGCTAATACATAGAGTCTCTCTGGTATAGCTTGCATCCACGGCTACTTACTCTTGAGTCTCCATCCCCCTTGGATTGTAGACTCTTCATTTACATAGTAACACTGTTACTTTGAGCTACTCATTACTTACATTTGGAGATTAAGAATCACTCGATCGTATTATAACATCACAAAAATATTGGGCGTGTGGCGCAGTTGGTAGCGCGCTCCCTTCGCATGGGAGAGGTCTTGAGTTCAATTCCCAACTCGTCCATTGTTATTTTTTGCCTTCCTTTCTCTTAGGAAGGAATCTAGAAGATAAATTTTTTTTTTTTTTTTTTATTTCTATAAGTTTACTGGATTTTTTTTTTTCAATGCAATATTTTCATACTAAATATTAGGCAGAAATTGACGATTAACGGAGCAGAAAGGACTCAGGAAAATAAACGTGTTTTATACATGTACCGTGTTTATCACTTTGAGCTTTCCGAACTGTCTCGCGAACTGTAAAAAACAAGATATCGAAGGTAGAATCGACACCAACGGCTTGAGTGGCATTTGTTAAAAATCGGTATTATAGGCCCTTTGGTTTCAATTCGATGAATATGTGCGTGCGCCTGACAGACAGGCAATGTCTGTGACTTTGGAGTAAGTCACATTGCAACCTGGTGGTACACGATTGAATGTTGGAGCAACTATCAAGTGCATTAGCCACATCAGAGGACTTTCCAATGTGTCTAGTCCCACCACAATAATGTACCTCAGTTCAGGAGGAGGCGCCAGGCCTAGAGCTTTACCATCGATTGGTCACAGACCGCATCGTACATTTTTCGTTTGCTGAAGCCTCGATTTTTAAAACTTGCGAGTAGATGAGCGAACAAAGAGGCGCCCTTGGAAAATGATAGGGGGTTTTGTCAGGTGCTTATATAGATGTCCAACCTAAAGTGTCCGTACTGCTGTAATACTTGTCGATTGAACGGCGGTGCTAGAATTCGAGTGAAGTGTACAAGAAGCAAATGTAGATCGGAACTATAGAAGTCTGGAATAGATCTACAGACCTATAACCTATAAGTAACAATAGATGACATATCCTCACACCCTCGATGGACGGCGACATCCCTTTATTGGGATTTTGAGCTGTACCAACCAGCAATGTGGTAAACTTTAATCAAAGACTTCGGCTAATTCTGCCCCAGCAAAAAACTCCAGTTTAGCCTCAGAATACAGCTTCAAATGGAGTAACGCAGGTTGTATGTAGCATCTATGAATTATTTCGAAGAGAATAAGTATAAACTAGCGAATGTACTTACCACAGCTATATTGAAAACGATAAAAATAAGTATAATACGTATTTCAATTTGTGTAATCGAGTATACAATGAGTTCGATAGGTACCAGATAGATTATAACTCTCTCAATAATCCGTTAAGCCGTTGGGCGATTACCGAGACCTTTTCTACGCCCATCCAAATCATAAATTCCTAATTCATCTCCACATCCCCATCCTTCCCCTCCCGATATGCCTCCAACTCCTTGTCCAAATCTTCGAAAGTTGTGGGCTTTTTTTGCTTCTTATCCCCCTTCTCCCTCTCCACCTTCTCTCCTCTGTCACGCCCCCTACCTCTCCCTCTTCTACGAGACTTACCACTACCCCCTCCCCCGATTCTACTGGCTAATGGCACTCCACTGCCCACACTGATGATGTAGCCAGCGGCCTTCTTCCCATCAAATCTTGCAATAGCTTCTTTGCCGTCACGAGGGTCCTCGTATCCCACATAAGCCACGCCTTTACTTTGGCCTGCGGTGTCTACAAGAATATACACAAAATTGACTTCTCCCACTTTCAGAAAAAGATCACCAATGTCGTTTTCACTCAAATCTGGATGAAGGTTTGTGATTTTGAGGTATGGCTTGCCTCTGCTGAGTTCGGCAACTTTTGGGTCCTCTCGCGGAGGAACGTACAGATCACGTTCGGGACGTGAAAAAAGATCATCATGCGCAAAGCTACGGCCAGAAACTCCTGCTGGTGGTCTGGACCGCCGAGGAGCTCTCAGAGGCTTGCGGGACCGGTTCGATTTTGACGCTTTGGTGGACTTGTTAGTATGCTCATTTGGTAAAAAGTAACCAATTTATATCTTCAAATGGATTTATCTAAGATTAAAAACGATGTTTCCTCTAAGATTTTATCAATATTTTTCAAATTATATGGCTTGATCTGGTATAAGATATGCGGCAGACTTTATGTTTGATTCTATTGAAATATCTTGCTGTTATATCCATGATACTGTGGAACAGTTGATATCATAAATTGCTTCCTTTGGCCGTTTTGTGCTTTTTATATAATATATCCAGATTTCGATGAACATATCTGCTGCTAGCTACACTATGCTTGCTTGATTGGCACTAAGCCGGTCAAATTCAAATGGCCTAATTAAACCAAATGACATGGTTTGAATGGCCAGTCATATTCGAATGTCCAGTGATATACAACTGGCGACCAGTTATGGGTATGAGTAATTACATCGATGGAAATAAATTAACACCATGTCGATATGATATCGATGAATCTTATCAATAGTTTGATATCATTATCAACAGTATCATCAATAAACATTTAGCATACCACATGACCACATATCGCCATAGCACCACAACATCAGCACAACATCAGCAATATAGCACAACATATAAGAACGGCATATAAAAATTGGTATAGAGCATAATGGTCAGATATGAAACATCAATTCCACATCAGAACGATAGTTCATACCAATCTGCCCATAGCACTTTAGGGTTATGCTGTTCACTCGGGCTTTCACACCAGCTGTTCGGCATATAATATTCTGCTTAGTCATAAAGACCTCAGAATACTCACTTTGGCTTTTATAATCTCGTCGAGAGATTTTTCGAGGTCTGCCATGGTGGTTTTTAGCTGTTAGCTGGTGACAAAATTATTAATTCAAGTACCATGTGGATGGTGTACCCACAGCCAGCCCAATATTCTTACGGTTGCTAAGAAGCTTTTGGCGAGATATTTGCCATAGCGGATCTTGAGTATGTTTTTCTTTCATTGGTCTATGTAAAATTTCTCAAGAGCCGTTTTTAATGTAGTTTTGTGGTTGCTTTGGAGAAGGTATGTGGTGCGGTTAGTATTTACACGAACTCATAAGCGTTGGAAGATGGACGACCAGGAGATAGTTTTGACAAAATGAACTTGCGGAATAACTCATGTGAGCTTTTTAGCTTATATGTGCCATCACCAACCTCTGCGCTGGCTCGAGTTCGACGAATTTTTTAATGTGGTTGTTACACCCCTTTTTCTCATTTAACTTCCATATCGGGTTAAAATTTGATTTTATATTAGACTTGTCACAGAATACAAATAAGCGAAAACATTCAGCAAAGATGTATGACGTCAGCATGATATAACAATTATCGCAAGTTTGGTGAACAGGATTTCCTTGATTTGGCAAAACCATATATATTTCAATAGAAGTAGCTGATACACTTACTGCCTTGTTCTCATCTTAGCAACTGCAAGCCCAACGTTAAAACAGGCAGTGAGAGAAGCACAATGGTAAGTTAGAGAGAGACATGTAAAACGAGAAGGCTATAACTTATGTCCCAAGATGCGTATTCTGAAGGTTTGTGGCACAGCCATCCCATCTACGTGATTCTCATTCCTAGGTAAGACTCGACCTTTCAAGTTGTCCAAGTGTATTTTTTCTCATATGAACATTTGAGTATGAATGTTAACAATGCTTCTCTCAAAAGAGCAAACAGAAAGGTGGTATACTAAACATCGCCACAATAAACCACACAGAGACTCATAACACATACAACTAATAAAACCTCATATAGAGCTCAAACAGACATGTCTGAGCATCGATTGAAACTTAGACAGAGTCAAATGCGTATACACAATAACAGTTGCCGGTGTAAGGTTCACCGAGGGATTTGCAGACAAACCCCTCGTTAAATGGGGTAGCAGAGAGAACCGCTGAAAAGATGTGCCCATGCACTTTAAATGTGTACACATTAAAGTGTCTAAGATCCATGAGCTAGAGCTAGTACAACCATGCTTAACCCGACAGCAAGCAGGCCAGCAACCGAAAGCCAATTATTCAATGCCTAGCTTTTTTATACGGCATCCTCTTCAAAGTAGTAGTATACAACATTGACGCACATCGGCTAACAAATGGAGGAGTGCAATATAACACAATCATGATATAACTATGGAAGAATGACATGAAAGTAATGAAAATATGACCACGTAATTATATGAACCAATAGATGTATATGAATATAAATATACTATTTTCTTTGGTGGTGTGCCCTGTCAGGTAGAAAGCTGCTGTGCAGTGCATGCTTGCTGTAAAATAATTAGCTGATCTTTCGCTCACTAACGGTAATCCAGTACCATACACCTTCAATCCCTACCAGTTCAATGAGCAAACTCCCCCAGACCCTGTCGCGGACCAAAGGCAAGTACCTGCTTCAGGATTTCCACATTCTACGTACTCTAGGCACTGGCCTGTTTGGGCGGGTCCACTTGGTGCGCCTGGTCCACAATGGCCGGTTCTATGCGATGAAAACTCTCAAAAAATCGCTAGTGGTTCGCATGAAACAGGTGGAACACACAAACGACGAACGCAGAATGTTGAAGATTGTCGAACACCCCTTCATCACCCGCATGTGGGGCACCTTCCAGGACGTGAGCTACGTGTATATGGTAATGGACTATATCGAGGCCGGAGAGCTCTTCTCTTTGCTCAGAAAACTGAGCAAGTTCCCAAATCCCGTGGCCAAATTTTATGCTGCTGAAGTGTGTTTAGCTCTAGAGTATCTCCACGACCATAATATCATTTATAGAGATCTCAAACCCGAAAACATCCTTCTTGATAAAAATGGCCATATTAAAATAACGGACTTTGGATTTGCTAAAGAAGTGCCGGATGTAACTTATACTCTTTGTGGTACTCCCGACTATATAGCTCCCGAAGTGGTGGCCACAAAACCTTATAATAAATCTGTTGATTGGTGGAGTTTTGGAATTCTTATCTTTGAGATGCTTGCTGGATATACTCCTTTTTGCGATCCTTCTCCAATGAAGACGTATGAGAAGATCTTGGCTGGACACGTCACATACCCTTCGCATTTCCACCCGGACGCTTTGGACTTGCTTCGGAATTTGATTACGGCAGACCTCAGTAAGCGCTTGGGGAATTTACAAAACGGAACCCAGATGGTTAAGAGCCACCCATGGTTCTCGGAGGTCATTTGGGAGCGGTTGTATAATCGGGATATTGAGACTCCTTATGAGCCACCGATTCAGAGCGGGGTGGGGGACACTAGTTTGTTTGATAAGTATCCGGAGGAGGAGTTGGATTATGGGGGTGAGGGGGGTGTTGATGAGTATGCAAAGTTTTTTGAAGAGTTTTAACGAGCGTGCTAAGAGAATTGAGCGAAGCGAGTTTTCGTGTTGCCTTTGTTTCTACATGTTTGTACGCTTAAACGTACATTCACCAACTCAAAATCCCCGTTTTTCCAAGAAAAGCTGTTTTGCTTAGTCAGAACCGATTAGGCACTTTCCTCATCAAACCTCATCCTCAGAAATGGTCTCCCATTCCTATTTCGTGTCTCTTTTTCAGCCATCTTTACTGTTTGTGTGATTACACAATCATTACGTAACCACATAAGCCTGTGTGTTAAGCTTATCGTATTCGATAAGTGGTTTTTGATACAATCATAAGAAATTATAACAACAATATAATGGTTTCTATGTGACGAGTCAAGCCCATCCCCATGTCCCATCAATTCTTATCTCTTAGATTGATCCAGATCGATCAGATCGAAAAATTCCTCCTTTAAGTGATCAAGACTTACCCTTGATAGACAAGTCTTATAGCTTTGATACACCATCACTTTGGCAGGCTCAACTCCATATCCTCTCATTTATCATAAACTCTACATTCATTTTTGTCTCTTTCTGGCCAAAGAGAACTCGTCTCATTCGTGTTTAATAATCTTATTTAAGAACGTTAGCTTATTTATATTCGTTACCTTGTAGAATGTTTGTTGGTATCCTATATATATAGTTAGTAGCATTAGTGTGTACATTTTCTGCTGGATTTACGGAATTAGAAAGTATCTCGACAGCTTATTTTCCAGAGCCTTAAAAATGTGCTTGAAGTGATATGGGAAAGCTTGTGGCATTTAGCATGACCTAGGACTGCAGTTCAACTCGCGTGACTGCTTGGTGATAAGTGCTTGTATACACATCATCACCAAGTTATTCAAATTATACATGACTTCTTCTGATATGTTATCCGTACTGTCGGCTAGCGTCTTAGCACCCCCTGCCCCCTGCCCCCACCACACCCACCTCCTCATTTCCATCCCTGAACAGCAAGATGGAAGTTCATGGAGCTCGAGTAGAAGTAGTGTCTAAAGCACCGGTGATGCAAGCTTCCAGCCTCTTACATATGGTCTAAGGAAGTTAAATTGGCAGTTGATTGTGAAGTAGAATTTATTGAAGCAGAATAGGGGTTGATTAATCAGTACCAACACTTCGGCCCAAATACGGTATCAAGGGGTTTTGCGTGATCCACCGATGTTTTTTGTGTTTTATTGATAGTGTTCAAACTCAATTATAGTACCCAATGATAAATATGGGAAGATACATGACAGTCGAGTTATGAATAACTATTTGAGGATCTTGTAAGAATTGTATGGATATGCTTCATTGAATAAATATAGACACAAGCAATATACTAATTTCAAATTACAAATAACTTGACCTAGGTACACGGTTTGGTGGATTTAGCGTATCTCTACCATTTGACACATTCGATACGGGTAGAGCCGTGCAAACAAATTAGATCAAGTTTGAGCAGGGTAAATAGACAGTTACCAGCAATACTAATCAACAAACGCACTGATTACAAATATTCATATTTACGATTAAAGCGTATGTATTTGATATGTGTAATACAGAAGATAAAACATGACCATAAGTAATACCATTTTAGTAAAAAAACGTTCCTCAAATTTGCACCGTTTTGGTTCCGGTTGCACCCGGCTACTTTCGGCATTAAGAAACGGGATGGTGGCTCGGCGCATGGATCTCCGTTTGACGTACTATCCATAATCATGTGAATTGTCCATAAAATATAGTTATCAATATGTTTTGAATAGAATTTAAGAGTGTATAAATTTATGATCAAAGAGTGTACAAGCATACATTGAACACACAATGTCAATCATGGATAGCCAATAAAAAACTGACGATCTTCTACCTCATGACACTTAACGAGAAACGCCGTGCGGCGCCAATTTACAGATGATCTGGATAGCTTGATCTTATGACGTAGATCTAAATAAATGACATTTTTTTGGAAAGGCAAATCAGTGAGGTATTAATACCCTCAACTTCCTACTTTAGAAATACTATTTCTCTATTAAAGACAATCCTCGATCATCTTCAATCACATGGATTGTATATACATTTTAACAGCCATTCTTGGCTCCCTCTTCAGTCTCGTCCTGACGATTTTTATCGGCTTGGCATGCTTTACAGCAGGCAAGAAAACTATTAACACGACTTTTGATTTGAAAATCGACACGAGAAACGCAACAGCTAAAGACATCCTCGGAGCCATCCAGCCAGCGCCCGAAATCAGCCTGACAAACTCAAACGAAATATATCCTACGTCCACCACCTCGTACACGCTCACCCTCACGCTGCTTTCGCCTTCTGCGCACGCCACCGTTGCTGCCGAGCTCGAGGACATAAAAACCACTTTCCAAGGGTACAAAGAAAAATATCCTGGCTTCAGCGTGGCGCGTGCGTTTGGCATCAACGACTACGTTGTGCATGCGATTGGTGGATACCGGTGCTACTCCGGCAGCGAAGTCAAAGACGGCGTAGTGAGTCTGTCATTGGCGCACACACTGTGTCCAATGAACGGGGCACTTCAGTGCTTGGGTTTTACAAACATTACTCTGCGTAAGAAGATGGATGTATTTGAGCTTCTGAGAGCATATATCAACTTAACAACCGATCTCAGTACCGCGGAAATAGACAATTTGTATAACAACTGGACCAGCTTGAAGACGCAGCTCGACCCCTACACACTAGCCGTGAATTTTGACCAAAAGTCCATCTCCGCCTTGAAGAAGCTTGCATGCAAGGATGACTACCTATACTACAACCAAGGCGATGTTCAGGATGCTCACGCCTCGAAGGTTAACGGGATCGGCACCGGGGCGTTGATCATGGGCATCATGAGCATCGTGACTTTTTTCGCGGCTGAAGTACATTTGATTATCTTTGCGCTCATTCTCTTTGGGACTGTGACGGCAGCCCTCATCGCGGCGATTCTAGGGCTTGAGATTACCCGGGGTGAGGCGGTGCGCAGCGCTATCATGGGGGGCACTGATGGCGTCGTAGTGACAAGAACTTTGAAGGGCGCAGGGGGCGGGGGAGTGTTTTTGGCCGTGGCGCTAGGCCTTATGGGGTTGACGGTTTTCATGTGTGTGGCGTCCTTAGTGTATAATGAAGGTGGATGGGAAGAAGCCAGACGTTCTAGAAAGTACCTGAAGGCGCAACAGGGGGCGTGGGGGACTAAATTTTAGCTACGTATATTATAAGTTATGAGAATAGATTTTTGTGTGTTTGTACTATTTACATAGATGTTGGAATGTTGTTTAGAGATGTTTATGGCCTTCTGCAGTTTTAAAGGTACTACTCAAGTCATTCGGTGTCCTGCATTTTATCCGGTATAGTCTGCTTTGAATTGGCAAGAAGTGTGCTAGATCGATAATTAGGAAAACCGAGATTTTTTGCGTGTTTTTCAGCAATTCTTTAATATTGCCAATCTAGAAAGCTGATATTATTAGCTCTGTAAATAAGATATATAGCCGAATAATAGTACGAGCCACAGATGAACACCATAACTCTAGACTCATATAAGAAATCTATTTAATCTAGATCTACGGCCCTCTCGGCTCTTAAAGGACCGAAGAAAAGATATACATAGTCTGATAATAACGGGTCACTAACCAAGAGTCTAACTGCACATTTCTCCATCAAAAATTCACAAGCATTACAGATGTTTTTCTATCCACAAATATATAGTGTACCATCTGGTTGACATCATTTTAGATATATAAGCCGATATATGCCAGCTTGCTATATCTATACAGTAAGATACAATACAAACAAAACACATAGTTTCACGTTGAAGGAATAAACACGGAATGGTTTCCACCACTACTTTGACTTATACCAGTGACGTTTCTTCACAAATACAAACCTTTGTATATCAAACGAGCGCAACGCTAGTGAGCCACTCGCTTCGCTCAGGCGGTGCTTCTTGTTCTCTACAAAACAATAGTACATATATTATAAATAGCAATCACTCCCCCATAAACAGCATCAGATTACTCAAAAAATCGTCCTCTCTCTTTGGTGTTGCGAACTTTTTCGGGGTTTTCATTGGAGAAAAAGTATACTTTGTCGGAGAGTGTTTCCCCGGAGACCTCCGCCCTTTAGTCGGTGACAACGAAGAAAGTTTATTAGGTGAAAACAATTTACTAGGAGAAAACTGAGTAAACTGAGAAAACTGGGATGTCTGTTCAAAACTCTCCCCCTCGTCCCTCCCCTCTTCATCCCCGTTATCTTCCCCCTCTACATAAACATCATTGTTATTATCTATGTATAATCTTCTCCCCCTAGGCTGTCTGTAGCCCCCCAAAACCACATTATTCATAACCAAAGACCCGAATACCCCGAAAAACATGAACAAGAACGATTTCCAGCTCATTGGCTTGATGAAACCGTTCAAAATCTCCGCAAAAGTCTCGGCACCCAACTTGGCCGTGCTGAGAAGCTTTGGATCACGCGACATGCATTTTTCCCATGTCATACACGAGTGTTCCAACGCGGGAACCCGTGTGTCGGGGGCGCAGTGATTACGTGTGTATTCTCGGGCACAGAGGCTGATTTCTTGACTAATTTCTAGAAGCTCTGTGTTGATTCTATTATCAATATCGTTTTTAATGGTCCATATGACTAGAATTATGAACGCTACAAAGGCAGAGCCTAGAAGAAAATTGAGGAGAATTTGGATGTATAGTGAGAGCATTGCCGGGATTTGAGGGTCTAAAAAGAGTCTTTTCGAAAATGGTAAGTGATCATAATTTGAGGTTTTTACTAGTTGGTTTTTGTTGGTTGATAGAGTTTGTTTAGTTTCCGAATTTTCAGAGTCTTCAGATTCTTTTTGGGAGGTGTTTTTATTTTCATTCTCTGTTTTTTTGGTGGATTCATCAGGCGAATTGGGTGGATTACCTGATAGCATATCTGATGATTTACTTTCCTTCTTTTTTTCAAAAGCCTTATCGAAGTTCCGATCAGCACTTGGAGTTTTGAGATGTTTAAAGCTAGTGGAATTCTTGAAATCTCTTAGTATATTTGGAGTAGTATTATACTCTGGAGTGTCAATTTTTGAGTAGCCCTTTCTTGAGGACTCTTCTTTCTGATAACTTTTGAGGTATTTGCTTGAAAAGTCTTTTAAATCGTGACTTTTCGATCCAAAATCGTTATCCAGTTTAAAACGTTTAAGGTCTTTAGCTGATGATTTGAAACTAAGCTTGTCCAGATACTTCGAGTAAGGTTTTGATTTCAGATCATTTGAACTGCTCAAAACACCTGACCCGCTTCCAAAACCTTTTTTTTCACCCTTCAAATCACTCAAAACTCCTGAATCTTCGAGCTCTTTAGCCTTGAAATCTTTAGAAAACCCACTCGCCTTATAGTCGTTAGTTTTAAAGCCCTTAGAATAATCTTTAGCTTTATAGTCTGTGGCCTTGAAATCTTCAGAAAAACCGCCCGGAATACCGTCAAAATTCTCCTTTATCCTCTCGAATCTCTTCTCGTCAAATGTCTCATCTTCACTCAGACTCTCACCAAAATCACGCTTCAAATCAAAGCGCACGTTCTGGGGAACCTTCTTATCAAAAAGCACATCCGCTACTCTGCTCAAACTAACAGACCCTCCAACTAGCTTACGCGCAGACTCCTCAGGCAAAACGATATTGTGCCTTTCTGGGTGCGATGGCGCGAGAGCGCGCTCTCCGCTCCTCAGCCCAGAGAGGTCATGAGACGCTGCGTGTCGGCTTTTTAGATTCTCCAGACCAGAATTGGTCATTTTGGAAAGTCTTGAGGCGATAGAAGGCTTGCTGGGGGAGTTATTATGACCTGCACCGGGCGAGACATACGTGAGATTCTCAAGCCCTGAGACATCAGAAGACGGGGGAGAGTCGGCCCAGACCCGGCCTAGCGACTCGGCAGAGTCCATTTGTGTGAGTCTTGGTTTTGTTTGGAGATACCGGTGGGTTGGTGCTTGGATTTTAGTGAGGCGTATATAATAATATGCGGGGCTCGTAACATGAAAAGCTGGGGTAACGAAGATTAATTAACTCCTTTTGAAAAGTTTACAGTTGGCTCTACACTAGGGGCTCAACAAAGGAGAAGAAAATCTGGTAAGTTTTTGCTTTCTCTGTTGTCTCTTATTTTTTTCTTTCTTTGTTATCGGGAGTTAGCTAGCTCGAGAGTTGGAGTAATACGTGAGGCTGAAAGTTTGGTGGCATTTTCTTGGTTACACAAACCGAAAGTTTCATTAATATTCGAGGAAAATGTTCTGATAATGTTTTTCTATCGATTTGTCTATTTTTTTTGGACACTGTGTCCTCTTTTTTGGGGGTTTACTTGGACTGTCTGCAGTTCTATCGCCTTCTCCTACAATAAGAATAGGCATGCATCGAAGTATGCAAAGGGACTATGTCTCTTATGATCGTATATCTTCTTGTCTTTTATCATTTTCAGTCGATCTTCGAAGCTCACGGAAGATTTTATTGCCCATCTAACCTATTTTTTTAGTGTGTATACTTGAGAATCCAAAGAGATAAATCTTTGCATACTGGCTTTACATATGAAACAACACCAGCTCCTGATATAAGCAGGGAAATTTGATAAACAAACTAACAAGGAAGAAGTCACCGTCTACGAGACACCCCGTGTCGATCGAGACTTGCCACTAAAATTCCACCCTTGAGGTTATATTATTAAGCAGATAAAGGTGAGTGACCCATTTACTGAATTTGTTATATTCTTTTCTATTCTTGTTTGGGGAATACTGAGCGTGAGTTTCGTGTGGTATACACGTATACATTGGTGTTGTGCTGCTTGTGATGAGATGAGCATGTGCTTGATGTTAGGTGTTTGTGCTTCCCATCATTGATTTGGTGATTTACACTTGGTGCTCTGACCACATCTTCTGCCTTTCTATTGCCCTGCTGCTAAGTGATCTTCCGTGATTACTTTACTTCTTCCTGGCTGATCTTATGAGATACGAAGATATTCTTTGTTAAAGACTATCTTACCATACTAACAAGATACATAAGCATAAACAAGAAAGCATAAGAAACGATACTAAACGATACCCTTCAAGTACTCAAAAAGTCTAACAAGACAACTCCCATTAATATAATCAACAAAAAAAAAAATGAATACTGGCTTAACACTCTCCCTACTTTCCCTGACAATGTCCCTTCTTGGGTGTCTCATCATCTACATAGACGCCCTCATTTCCCGCATATTCCCCAAAAGCGCCTTCTCCATAGCCCATAGTAAACCTTTCCTTGTAGCATCTCTTAGCTTGAGTGCAGGCTCCCTCACTTTCACATCCCTCGCACGTGTTCTCCCCCACGCAGAGCAAATGCTTGCTCCTCGGGGTCTTTACGGAGCGCTTGCGGCGTGCTTTGTTTCCGGGGCTGCGGCGATACTTGGTTTGGACGCGACAATAAGGCGTTTCGCCCTGGAAAGCATTGTCCATTGTGAGCATGACCTGTCAAAGGTTTATGATCCAGAGAGAGGGGAGGAATCTAATGTGGGAGCGCATGTTCACACAGCTTTCATATCACAAGTTACCCCTTTATATACTCCTTACTCTGATGATCCGCATACACATATACATTCGCATTATACTGATGAACCACATACTGATGCACATGCCGATACACGTGCTAACACCCCAGAAGACAGTAAAACATATAAAGTTGTTGGAGTTACTGGCGGCATTGCTGGGACCAGTGACATCACTGGCTTGAGCACCAATTCCGGCACCGGGACAACCTCCGGAACGAGCTCCGGAACAAATGTCAGCGACCCTGGAAACATCGATATGGCTGTAGTTAAAAATGCTCACACAAACAGCACAAGTGACACAACAAATACTTTCCAAAAGAAGCATATAGTTAATGAGGATGTGGAGGATATCACAAGTGGGGGTTTAAGCGTAGGCTTGAGTGTAGGAGATGAGGGCATTGATAGTGGGAATGCCACTAGTGGGGGCACTCACTCCGCTCGGACTCCTAATCTCCTTCTGCTTGGTCTCCAAACCACATTAGCAATCTCCCTCCACAAGCTCCCCGAAGGCTTCATCTACTACGCTACTCTGCAAATCGACCGGTCGCTTCTGGTTAACATCTTCCTCTCGCTAGCCGTTCACAACATGGCCGAAGGTGTCAGCATGGCAGTTCCATTGTATGTCTCCCTTGGTCTGAGATGGCGCGCTGTGTTGATAGGGGGCTTTCTAGGGGGTGCTGCCCAGCCTCTAGGGGCCTTGGCTGCGATGTTGGTTGTTCCCCAGGGCGTGGATAAAGAGAAATTGGAGATTGTTTTCGGGTGTGTGATGGCGGCGGTGGCGGGGTTTTTGGCGGTGGTGGGGGTGCAGATGGTTGTGAGTGCGGGGGGCGTAGGAGGAGGGGAGAGGGCAGTTGTGGGGTGGTTTGTCGGGGGGATGGTTCTTATTTGTTTGAGTGGGTTGTTAGGTTGACCATCAATGCAAGCTAAGCGGACATTGCTGATTGGTTTGGAAACAGTAGTACCAACAATTAGTAGCTTTTGAGTGGTGCATTTAACAATTTTTGATTTTTGCTGTTGAATATCCTAACAGGAATCAAAAGCCATTGTCTGATCAGGCTTTTGAATAGCACTATAGTCAAAGATTGATAGATAAATACATTGTCTTCGAAATCGTTGGTTAAACAACAACCAGAAGAATCAGGAGTGATAGTACTCTGTCTCACTCACTATAATCCACCTCACGCCACTTTTAACTAATAGCTCAATTTATACTTACGATCTTCGATGTAGAAGGACAGTCTTTGTGGTAGTACTTCGCCTTCATGCTAAGAACATAGCGAACGATCTTCCATCCACCATATATACTAAATATAATTATGCCCTCCTACAAATAACATAATTCATGATATAATACAATCCAACTGTAACTCTCAGACCCTCACCCCTCTAAAACTATAAAAACTCTAGCCTTTCTTCGATTCCTTCCTCTTCCGTCTTGCTTCACTCCCTATATATACCTTCAAAACCGGATTCACAAACCTTACATTCTCCAACCAACCAATACTGGTATCCTCAGCTCCATCCAACTCCTTAGATCCAGAGAATCCCTCTCTAAAAGCCCAGGCTGCATACGTGCTTTTCTTACCAGGACCATGCTTCAAAAGGAAACCCAGAATTTCGTCCAAGCTACCCTCTGGTAATTGAACTAGCTTTATACGGTCCCCCTTTGATGCACTCCAACAAAGCATAGGAAAATGCTCTGTGAGGATTTTTGGTTTGACATCAGAACGGCAAACTATGACGTATTTTATTGGATTTTTGAGAGTCTGGCCTCTTCTGTATACGTCGGCTTGCTTTTCAAGAGCTCTTGTTACTGTTTGGATACCAAATAGTGTGTCTTTTTCTGACGCGTCTTTGACTATACTGGAGACGACTTTTTCGCAATCTGATGCGCTTAAACTGGGCCAAAACACGTTTTTGTGAGGCAGCTCAAGAAATGGCCGAACCACTTGCTTTTTGGGTTTTGCTATCATTGTCAAAGAGAATATTGAGACTGATCTATCTGCGATAATCTTTGCATTGAAAAATGGTCACGTGAGTAACCAACTCTTTAAAGGCATACGAGTTGGTAAATTAACAACTATTTCACCTTTCTCAATCCAAGGAAAGCTCGATTTACGTTCAAAATATCTCCTCAGCACTGTCCTAAGGGCTTATACGTACACAGGAAAGCCAGAAACTTGTAATTTGAAAATAAACGTACATATCTATCACCTGGATCAAGTCATGTGCCTGAGAGTCTATTATAAATCTATAATTTCCGAGTATATTTCTATTTTCACATGTATATGAAGCATCTCTTCTTTCGGAGTGCGCATAGCACCTGGGAAGGTAGTCATCTCTGCGCTATAAAATCGATTTCTACAAATCTTTGAAACTTACACTTTCAAAACTGATCCTCTTCTTACTCATTCTTCTTGTTAATTATATCGATACTTGTTGTGCACTCACCCCTTACATAATCACCACAAATACGGATATGGAAAACAAATCCAGAAAACTCCGTGTGTTGATTTTCACTTTTCCTTTATCTGTGTTTTTGAACGTTTTTGACTTTACTGTGGTGAGACCCTTCATTGCTGCTCAAAGTAGTGTTTGTCGCTTTGGGTGTTATTTGTTTCGGTTGGTTTATTAGTCTCCACCAATTGAGTCTTAACTTTTCAAGCCTCAAGTATTGTAGTTGTTACTATCTTAGTTTCAACTGTCTAGTTTATAACTGTCCTGGCAACTTGTATTCCGTTTTTAATTCTTCTATTTTCTACTAATCAATTACTCTACTGCTCTACCACTATCACCTTTCTATTTCGGATTCTTTGTTGATTATAGTCACTATACCACCAAAACTTAATCATCGTCTCACTCGGACTCCATTAAATCACAATTAACTTGCCATTGAGATTATAATCAGTACTCTTTACTAAGATCCTTTTACTAGAAGAACTCTTTCCCTCACTCGCTTTCATCACCTCATAAGTTCTATTTCAGAAGCAATCCACCTCCTCTCCTCTTCCCCTGCCCCCCATGAGCTCCTCCGAAGGCAGCTCCTACAGCACGGACTCCAACTCTGTTGGTATCGGGTCAATGGTACCAAATGGACTCAAACGTACAACCCCCCTTAAAGAGTCAGTCGGCGGCCTAACACGTAGTAGCACTCAAAATTCACTCCCATTGGGTGATGAAGTGCAGAAAGACCCTTTCTCGGTAGTGGAAAACGTAGAGCGGCCCGCAAGCCCAAACTTTGCATCTGTGCGGAATGTAGATGACGAGGATGCACTTGAGGAGGCGTTTTGCGACATTGCGTCTACGCGAAGCGCACCCAAAAAGAAGGTCAACTTCCGGGGTATACAGACCCCCAGCGAGGACCTGCGTGAGAGCGGCGCTGGTGATTTAGAGAGCGCGAGACGTATCAGGGAGCTTGAGAGCGCGCTAGCGAAGGAGAGGCAGGAACGGAAAGCTCATTTTGAGCGCTCAGAACGCCTTTGGGAGAAGAACATCCAAGGAGTGAAGAGAAAATATGAGGAAGCTAAGCGTAGACTTTTCAAGGCACAGGAGGCGAGAAGGGGAGTTGAAGAGGATGTTAAGAAAAGGGATGAAAGGATTGAGGTGTTGTTTAGAGAGATAGAAGGGTATAAGGAGAGAATAGGGGGGTTGGTTGAAGAAATTGAGAAGAAGGAGGTGGAAGTCGAAAGAAAGAATAGAGCATTAGAGAAGAAGAGTAAGGATTTGGAGGGAATAGAGAGGGAATTGGGGGAGGAGAGGAAACTATCGGAGGAAAAGGATAGAGAGATGGTAATGAAGAACGAAGAGTTGAAGGAAAGGGAGAAAGAGATTGAGGAGAAGAATAAGACTATTGAAGAAAATAAAGTTATCATTGAAGATCTCAAGAAAGATGTTTCGGAAGGAGTGAGATCCACAGTCTTAAAGAAAGAAGTTTGTGAAAGAGATGCTCGTATTTCTTTTCTTTCTAGTGAGATTTCAGAAAAGGATTCGAAAGTCGCCTCTTTATCTAAATCTCTAATTGAGAAGGAGAGCAGGATTGGGTTGTTGTTAGAAGATATCGGCAAAAGGGATGACAAGATTATGTTGCTTTCTTCTGTTGTTAAGGAGAAGGGGTATTCAGCTGAGGGAGAATTTCAAAGAGGAAGGGCTGAAAAACAGTTAGAAGGTGTAGAAGGTGTAGAAGGTGAAATAAAGGAGATCGAGGAAGACATAGTCTCTGAGAAAAAGGTGGATAACTCAGAAGACATATGCAAGCTAAAGGATAAGATAGAGGGGGTTGAGACTGAACTTGTTGAATGTAGAAAGGAGTATGAGGGGTGTAAAGAGGATCTTTCAAGGTGCAGAAAGGAGCTTTCAGGCTGTGATGAAGAGCTCTTAAAGTGCAAAGAAGAGCTTGTAGAGTGTAAAAATGATCTTGAAAAGTATAAAGATTTCTGCACTGAAGACAAAGAAAATACTCTTAAGCAAAAAACAATCTCCCCTGTTCCATCTTTCAAGATAGACACTCCTTATCCCCTCCTGGGAGACTCTGATGCTCTATCTGGGTCTCTTTCGGTAAAAGAAATACATCAACTTCTTGAGAAGAGTGCTGAAATACGCAAAAAGTCAAGTGAGCTTGTAGAGCCATCTACTAACGACACCATCACCAGCCTTCCTTTAAGGACTGGTCTTGTTCCAGAGCCTTTCGTAAGCACCCTTCCAGAAGACGCAAAGCTTCTGCAGAAGTATGTAGAGTTGCAGCGGCATGCTTCGGGATGGTACCGGGACTGCCAGTACTTGGTTCCGTTGCAGTCGGAGCTCATAATCCTGAAGGAAGAGCTTGAGCGTGCTGTAACTTTGAATAAGAAGCTTGTAAGTCGTATCACAGAGTATCAAGCCAACATGGCACTAGTTCAGGACTCTGTAGTGTTTACGCGACACTACTTTGAAAAGTTCTATCTGTTTATGATGGTGCAATTGGAGGAAGTGTTGGATCCAGAGAGTGTTCTTCACTACTGGGCGGAGTTTGAGAGGTTGAGGCAGGTGGAAATTTTCGGGGAGGGAGATATAGAGAGGATTGAGTTGTTATTGAAGTTTGTAGAAAGGGCGGTGAAGTTGGTTTTGGGAGATTATGCTAAGGAGAAGAGGGAAATGGTGAGGTGAGTATAAAATCTATGAGGTGCTGATTGCAAAGAGGGATTTGGGATGTTTTTCTATTTCAACGGCAATCTTCCATTTTCTTGAGCTCAGTTAATGGAGCACGAGCTGTTCAATCTTTCAATTTTTTTCCTCCATTTTGTATCTGTTCAAACATATATATAGAAATGTGGAATGGAAAACGAGCACTTTTTTTCTTCCGATGTTAACTCATTTTTCACCCTTCAACTTACTAACCAGAACAATGGGCTTCAGAACGGGCAAGAAAACACGAAGTAGGGGGTGATTACTATATATTCTCTGTATATTCTATACAGTACTTTGCTGGATCGCTATTGGATGATTAAATGGTTTAACATTTTCGTGTAGAGGGTGTATATAGTCATTAACTTTTTTTTCTAGATTAACTTATCCTCAAATCAAGAGATTAACCCAAATAACAAATTCGAACTCAAAAGCTAGACGCAATACTGACAAGCCACCCTTCATCTCAAAGAGGAAACAAGCGATGCAATTTCAAATTTGATGCATCAAATTATTTTAAATAATTTTGACAATTTTGATAATTTTCACTGATAATGAATAAGCTCCCCCAATCACCCATATTCACTCAGCTTCACCGATGGAGCAACAAGCCCAAAGTTCTACTGTTTTCCTCCCTCGAACAGAAAAACCAACGTGTTGAAAATTTCAACCCCAACCACTGGGCTACAAGACTTCTAAGCTCCGGCAATAAATATGATCTCTTTTCATACACAAAGGTCCCTAGAGATTTTCTAATTTCACTAACAGCAGTAAGAACGCCAAGTATGAAAAATGAGCCTTTTAGCCCCACCCCAAAGCTTCCTCTAGTGCTGCTAGAACTCACAAAACACAGGCTGGACCCGTTCACAGAGCACCCGCAGCGCAAGTATATGGAGTGCAACAAAGGCCTTCTTGGAAGCTTCTCAAAGACCACAGAAAAGTCCTCCAAGAAAAAGCCAAAGTCTCGAATGTTTTCTGAGCTTTTTATAGGCAGACACTCGAAGGTGGACCACGTGTATTGGTACGAGACTAATATTGAGGCTAAGTTGGCACTAAAAGCTGCAGAGTGTCTCCAAGAGAATGTGGATGAAGACCATGGATCCTTGGTAGTGCGATTTGAGGGGGAGAATGGGATAGACGTGGAGGAGGGAAGGGTGGTTGTGAGATGGGGGGTGGGGGACGTTAGTGAGAGCAGCCACAATGAAAATGAGAGGGCTGCTGCTTTCTTGAAGAAGGCGATTTTGGATGCGGGGGAGGAGGGGGGAAGAAAGGAGGTTGAGTTGAAAGGGGGGAATCTTTATGGGTTTATGCGGTTTTTTGTGAGATATTTGTACTATAGAGTCTAGTAGCGGGCGTACCGAACTGATTAGAAGATGAAGAGTGAACAATAAGAATGAATATTAAGAGCGAATAAAGAATAATATGAAGAGATGATTCTAAAGATATGTATAAACGATTATGTTTGCATAGAATGTAGAGCGTACTTTCATGTATGTCTTACCACCGACATATATAAGAGCTGAGTCTGTTATACTATTCTATTCTAGAGTACACTCATAACACAGGGATATCCTTTAACATATGGAGGCACTTACGTGAAAATGTGTTATTCTATTTAGGTAAAAATCAAATCAAATAAATATATTTAAAACCATATACGATAACTCATGTTGTTAACTGATGGGTGTTGTTCGTAGGTCAGGTTCTTAGTAGAAGCTGTTGATTTATGAGTCTGATCCTCTATTGCTTCAGTAATTGTGTCTGTCTGGATAAATCAACTGCTGGTGATAAGTTAATTGATGACCAGCCACACGATAAGTTGAGCCTAATTAGTCAGTTGGCCTAGTAAGCCACGATTCAGTATGGGGTGGTCTGAGATTCTATTACTCTTTTCAAGAGTGTAGGTGAAATTCCAGTGCTGTGCCTACTGATTGTTTAGCTTGACTTTCTCTATGTAATTAGATTTTAGTGATAGATCTTAGTATAGGAAAGTAGAAGAAGGAAGTTTGGCTTCAGAAGAAAGGATCCAAACAACCATTTTGGGTCATATATTTATGACCCAATTAAGGAGATGTCTCGATCAGTGCAGTCATGCAACACAAAAATACTATTACTATGGTGCACACATTAAATCTTTTGAGCTGGAATACGGTAAGTGTTATTCATATTAAACTCATATATGTAGTCAAGTATAAACCCAAAAATGCTCCTAAAGCGCTAAAGTGCCAGCTTTTGACTCCGATTCCTTAATTGTTATCTTCAGGACATATACTATATAAGCCAGCCACACCCATAATCCGAATTAGCTCCCCTCTTTGAAATGCTCGAGCACTGGAGATCCCACTCAAACTACGTGGCAGAGCGTTTTTTTCCAGAAGATGAGAAGGTGGTAACAAGAGGTATAGAGCCTTTGGAAGATTCTGTGGCTTCCAAAGAAATTTCTGATCCTCTTCAAGTTTTTAAAGTTGTGCGTAAAGGATCTGGTGATGAAGCTGGTTCCGCGGAAGTGCAAAAGTCCTTGGAAATTAGGAAACCGACTGGAAGCTTGGTCATTGGGATTACTGTTCCTGAAGACTCTGCATTGGGAAAGAGTTATATCAAGTTTTTGACTGCAAAGGAGAACAGATTGTTTCTTGAGCGGTGGGAGTTTGTATTTGAATAAAGAATTGGTTATATGAGTTGCTAGGTATGGACCAGGTGATAACCAAGTGACCAGGCAGCCAAGTAATGAACAAGTGACAGCCAGTTGATGATTTTATATAGTTGTTTTAGTTTAGTGTACCAGATGTTTGTTAAACGCGTTCTTTTATACTTGTAGACATACACAAATTTACAAGAACTTCATTAAATGTACGATAATTGGCCAACTTGTAAAAATCTTCCTGATTAAGATTCCGCTACTTCTCCAGCACCCAGCCCAAAACCCTTGCTTTCCTCATTTCTGAAACTTTAGTGTGTTTATAGATACATCCCAGCTCACTGATGTATCTCTCGACCGAATACACTCCATTTAGAGGTGAGTCCTCAAATCCATTGTCGACAATCAATAGCTGATGTACTATATAGACATATAGATTTGTATAAGCAATCAAAACTTGAATAGTGTTATCAAGAAAGCTGTTTTCATAACAAACCTTGAGTAATCAACTTCCTAATAGCACAAATGAGACAAATATAAACAATTCTCCCTCTCGTAATTTCAGAGCTGATACAATCATACTTGACTTGTGGTTATCTCCAACAAAACCTTCCCCTTGGCCTGGTGCGTCCCCATTCTGTCGAGCCCCTTTTCATACAATTCCAACGGGAAAATGCTATCTACGTTGGTCTTCAAATTACCCGTAGCAACATAGTTGACCCCCTCGGCAAGCCTCTCATCGGTCGCCTCACAAAAAACATAGTGGTATCTAAAACCATAGTGGAACACCTTATGGAGAAAAGACTTAAAGAAAGCCACAAAAACTGCCATCGTCAGAGAAACAGGCAGCCCCTGGTAGTCCAACACTTGAGAGCCAACTAAAGTGATATATGGCTTGTTTTCATTCATTTTTAGAAATTCACTTGCTCTGTCCAAAAAGACTCTCCCCCCAATAGCATCGATGATGTAGTCAAACTTTTCCCCGTCAAACTTATCAGAAATAATCTTAGAGACCTCTTCTGATGCATCAGATTGATCGTAGTTCACGGAAGTCACAGAGAAATCAAACTTTTGTTTATAGAAAACATCAGTCTTGGAAGAGTGCACAGAGACGATGTCGTGCACGCCCACAACGTTTCTCAACAACTGCAACAAGTAGAAACCAACCAAAGTTCCACCTCCGAGAACAAGAACTTTGCTCTCCTTTTTTATAGACTCTCTGCTGAGGATAGCTTTGGCAGTAAGAAAAGACAACGGTAAAGAGGCAGCATCTTTGAGAGAGATTTCCGCAGGGAGCTTGGCGATAGCCCACTTGGATCTAGAGAGAACAACATACCCGCTTGCTCCGCCCTCAGAGTTCGTAACCACTTTCATATTTGCCACTATGCGGTCTCCTTTTTTGAGGGACTTTTCAGCAGATCCAACAGAGACCGCCTCACCAGAAAGCTCACGGCCAATGCCTATCTCTTTTTTCGTGAGATTAAAGAATTTGGATGCCCCAAAAAGGTACAAGTCCACGGCATTGAGACCAGTATAAGCAACTTTCACCAAGATCTCATCGGACTTGATATCAGGTATGGGAAGCAGCTTGAGGTAGAGACCCGATGAGGGAGAGGTGTATCTGAGGGATTTATAGGGCATTTTTTAATTGAACAGAATATTCAACAGAGCGAGCTCTGTTCTTACATAGAAGTTTGGAGCGGATTTATGCAGTCGAGCGAAGCCAAATTCGGATTTAGGCGGATTTGACTTTGACAGGTGTGTACGAGTGTATTTATACATCACTGAATCCGTTTTTTTTTTCAGATCGAAAGATATAATTTTGAGTGATTTGAGCAACAAACAAACACTCAAAAAAGTATAGATATCTTTTCGTGATGTGCTATCCCATGTATCTAAAGACCTTATTTGTGCATATACGCTCTCTCTGATGGTCACCATCTGCGGGGGAAAATAAATTCGCCCGAGAGATCGAGATGAGATTTGATTATCATCGGAATTACAATCACAAAAATATAATCAACATATTAAATTCTAGCACAACGTATACTACCAATTCTCCTTAGGCTGCAAGATCAGCGTACTTTACTACCAAGGTCCACTGCTTGCACAATGCTCACCGGAACACTGCCACTCATAGTCTTCGTTCCCTACTAACACCATTCCTAGCAATCAAACAAACGTAAACTTGGCCCACATAATCTCACCAAGAACAAAGAAAAACCAGGTGATGAAGAAATTGTCCTACTAGAAGCTTTTCTTCACCGTGAGTCCAGCTAGATTCTGCTTCTCATGACAACTAGATGGGCATTTGCTTATATCACAACCACTCGCTCCGCTCGTGGTTATCCTACTAATTTAGCTACTTCTCACCTTTATTTTACTAAAATAGCATCGTTTTGCCTCGCCTCCGCTCGTGATTAACAGAAAAAGCATCGTTTAGCCTTACCCTCGCTCCGCTCGGGCAACGCTCATGCTTAAACTCACTCAACTCGGAGTCTCTCCTCCATCTCCCTCAACTCTCTCTCCCGATCCAACAACTCCTCCCGCTTTCTCAACAACTCCCGCTCCACCCGCTCTTCATACTCCTTCAACCGCTCCTCCTCTGCCTTAATCTGCTCCTCTCTGACTCCATATCCCTTCTCCTCCGGCTTCTCCTCCCTGCTCAAGGCCTCGGTTCTGAACTTCTCATACAAAACCTCATGTGTGTGCTCCTTCAAGTCCTGCAAATGGCTAATTAAAAGCGCATTGCGCAACACCGCGAAATCGCTCTGCAGAACATCTTCAATGTCCACCAACCCCCACGGGTACTTGCGTGCTCTCACAACCCCTTCTTCCGTCTCGTACGTATCATTACTCCCCACAACAGCAAAAGGAAGCAACCCCTTCAAGTAGGTGTTGGCCTCGATAGTCTCTTCGTCATCATAGTCCAAGTCGAACGGAAAGTCATAGATGGGAATCTCATAGTGTTTGATGTCTTCGTTAACCAACGCCTTGTTGAGCTCCAACTCCTGTCTTGTCAACGAGTCGCTCTTACTAAGCACAGGAATCACATTGACCAACCCCGCAAGCTCACGCATCACCACAACGTCCATTTCCCTAAGGCCATGACCGGTAGGCACAATGAAGTACAACAACGCATGGACTCTGCCATCTCTGAAACGGGGGTTTCTTCTCACACGGCTCTCCTCAAGAAGAATCTCGTCGTACTGGCGCCGGATGTAGTCTGTGATCTGCTCGAAGGTTTGTTCGTTATCGATCAGATCACCAAACCCGGGAGTGTCAATGAGAGCAAGCAGGATCTTGACGCCTTCAGCATCCTCAAGCTCGACTGTTTCTGTGCGGAGAGTGAGTTCACGGTCAAGGTCTGCTTTTTCAGGCTCTGGAACTGTCAGCAGAGGCGTAACAACTTCCTGTCCACACAAACTGTTGATGAAGGTCAGACGTCCACACCCCAGCTGGCCAACAACCATGAGGGTGAACTGGATGCCTTTTTTAAGCGTCTTTTTCTTGCGCAACGCCAGTGAGTGGATCACAGCTACCATTGTGAGATAGGTGTTCTTTTGAAAATTATTTAAAACTGGCTACGCAAGAATACTTTTGAATAATTTTTACTTGAACCAATATATATATAAATCGTTTATGATCAGTGGAACTCTCAATTACAAGTAAGTATAGAATTGTTAGTATAGTGTATACTTGTATAACAGAATATATACTGTTCTCAGTGAAGCATGTCTCTGTCTTGACATGCTGCATGATTTATTTACCAAATTTGGGCATGGACGCGCCATGTACTATGTGTATACTACGATGACAATATAGGTGTTTTATAGTGAACATATCATAGGAATGTTTATTTTGTATATGTGCATGTGTAATGATACACTATATACCAGGATTGAGTGCTATAAATTCAGGGATCAGGATAATGAGCAGGGTGCTTCTGATCCTGCTCATGATCCCTGAACATGAGCTTGCCGATCTCTGAACCTTAACCGCATACAATATAATACAATACACTATTATTCGAAGGCAAGCATTCTCTAACTACTGTAAATACAACGACACGTCATCGTAAGTGTAAGATGACGCACTCAAATGCTCTATGACACCTTTGGAAACCTTCTTCACCAAAACACCGTTGTTTTCCTGTCTTCAGTCGCGCTCCAGTGGACAATAAACCGGCCCTCTCGTTTCCTTTATGCTCACCAGTCGAGCAATGATCAGATTCCTGTTTGTCAGTAAGTGATGACTATCTATGAATCGATGAGGTGTTTGATTGACTTACATTTCATAAGCATTTCACAAGTTATCTAGATGTCACTTGACATAACACCTGCATTATTTGAGTTAGTACCACTCCATCTTATGGCAAATGAGTGCACACTGAAAGCAAGACTAAAACACATCCCTTTCCAGAATCCTAGATGCTGGCGTGTGACTGAATACCACGGGGTTCAAGAAGACCATCTCCCTTACAACACCAATTCCCATTTTTACAACGAGGATATCATCATGGCTGTTTCTGATTCAATAGTGACCGTAATCACGACACTTTGGTCCCGTGCAAACAGGTAGCGGATACCTCTACTTTCAAACACAAGGATCTTGAAGAGAGCATGCTTTCAGTGGTGATGCACTGTATATGTCATATAACGTATATATACACAGTATGTCGTATATATGGTGAATTGTATATACAGCGATGCTTATACTTTACAAAGTTTATCTTAAATATTGTGCTATTCATAGTATATAATCTATATACTCGTTGCCTTCATGAAAAGGAGTATATATATTCTAAGGTACAACTTCTTACGTCCTATAAATACGCTACAAATTATTTAGGACTCGAATGTGAAGAGTGTATATAAAGTAATATGTAAAACGAGAAATTCTGCTAATGTTTGTATATATCTTTTATCTCGCTGAACTTGATGAAAAAAAGTGCTGAGCGCACGCACGGCTGTGAAATTTTCACTCAACCCGGACTATAGATACCAGATAACAGTCAAACCAAATACCATAAACTACATATAATCACCCAACTTCTCTCAAATTAAGCTATCTTCAAACCACGAAAATGTCCCTTGAATCCCTCGAATCTCACCTCAAAACCTGTCTTAAACAGTACCCAAACTTCCCATCTCCAGGCATTCTCTTTGAAGACTTTCTTCCAATCTTTGCCAACCCCTCAGATTTCCAAAAGCTCATCGACGCTTTCAAACTCCATGTCGAAAAGACCCACGGTAAAATTGACTACGTCGTTGGTCTCGAGTCACGTGGTTTTCTCTTTGGACCAACCCTTGCTTTGGCGCTTGGTGCGGGCTTCATTCCAGTGAGAAAGCCGGGTAAGTTGCCTGGCCAGGTGCATCAGGTTTCGTTCAAAAAAGAGTACGGAGAAGACAAGTTCGAGATGCAGAAAGATGCGATCAAGCCAGGATCTAAAGTGCTTATAGTGGATGACATTTTGGCCACTGGGGGTAGCGCACACGCTGCGGGGGAGTTGGTTTTGAAGAACGAGGGTGCTCAAATTGTGGAGTTTATGTTTGTTATGGAGTTGGATTTTTTGAAGGGGAGAGACAAGTTACAGGGGGGAGTTTTCACGTTATTGAGGGGGCAGGAGGAGAAACTCAAATGATCGCGAAGCTCGATTGAGTTAATATCAATATTATTGAGGCAGTGTCAAGCTTATACTACTTTCATTCATTGTATTCGCTGAATTCATATTCAATCAAATTATTCTTCGCATTCAGGTTTATACTTGAAAATGAAGATTACGGATAAACTTTTTCAGCTCCATTTTCTAGTGAGATCACTGTTTTGCAGTTTCCTCCTAGTTCCGTCATCAAAGCCGTGTTTACATAAATACAATCGTTGAAAGAATGTAGGATTAGCTGAGTGTGTTGCTTTATTAAACCAACACCAAGATTTAAAGCAGTCTTATGAAGCAAAAAAATAACTAATTGAAATTCTTTCCTACACAGTATAATATGTAACTTTTCCTTATAACAATGATACCATTTTGAAAACACATTTTCACCCGTAGTTATAAGTTATCGTCACTCATATTATACCCTTACAAATCACACTGTCTTCGAACATCAAGTGAAATACTCCCCAATCTAGCAGATTACAAAAATAAGTTCCACGAAATCACACTATAATCATTACTTGCACGATAATTCCTCCTCCTCTGCCCCCTAATTCTATACCCCCTCATATGCACACAAACTCACCAAAATCATCTCAGTAAAAATAGAGCGAAAATAGTACAGGTATTTTTCACAGATTCTTTACCATCCTTTCAAAGCGCCAGACCGTACCCGTTTCGTTACGAACTCCTCTCATGGACCCCTCCACCCCCCTCGCTAGCACCCCCTCAAGCCTGCTGCTTTCCATGTCCAAAAACAGCTCTAAAAGTGCCATACTCAAGGACAAGAAGACCAACATATTCAGCACAGAGAATTTTCCAATCCTCGACCCCCCTCCTGAAAAATGCCAAAAGGAAAACCTGGTTCACACCCCGGATGCCAGCCCCATGCGCCTTTGGCTCAACAAGAACCTCCAAGAATACATCGGAGATATCTCTTCTGACGGTTGTGACACTTCTTCGCTCTACTCGTGCCCCCCTTCTAACACCCCCTCTCCCTGTAAACTGTACGCAGTTTCTCAAGTAAACGCCCTCTCAGGCCCCCAGAGTGAGTACTATTTTCTTGCATCTAAACCCTTCATCTTTGAAAATACGGCAGAGTGCCAGCCGAGCCTCTATACCCCAAAAAGAAAGTATTCGGCCAAGTGCTTTCGCGAGCTACTGCGGGTATTTATAGAATACGAACGAGAGCTTTTGGGTGGACGAGACAAATCTAGGCCACTCCAGCAGGGCAGATTCTCTATCGAGTGTAAAGATGAAGTGCTCAGCTGTCTTGTAGAGGTGATTACAGCGATGAGCTTTGATGATGCACTGTTTTTACATACGGCTTTTGCAGAGGCAGGATTGCGTGAGGTGTATCTTGACACCGTGGACTACGCTAGTATCATAAGCTTGATTGAGAAGTGTGAATAGGCTTACTATGAATTTCTTGTACTAATTGAAAGAAAAGTATTAAAGTTATTAAAGTAGAGATATAATGTTATATAGAAGCTAAAAAAGTAAAAAAGTATTAAATATGTTTTGTAGAAGATAAGTTTAAAGTTTTTTTTCGTGTTTCCGTCCTACCAATCACTTCTGATATACCACAAATAAAGAGACTATCAGTGAAAGAACCAATAATGAGCAACATAGTCCTACTCATCGATGGTTTCCTTAATCCCCTTAATCAAAGTCTTGCAAAACTCTTCAAATTGCCTTTCCCCCTCCCAAACTTGCAGTAAAGACGAAATACAGCAGTTCATCCCCGTCAACTCCGTCAGAATCAAGTTTAAAACAACAAACCCACCATTGACTCCAATATTTTGCAGAAAAACTACGTCCTCCAAAAACCACTTGCCGTGTGTCTTATTTCTCACCAACCCCAAATTACTGAATCTTGTGCTGGTCCCAGAAGACTTCTTAAAGCCGCCCAAGTTCAGCTCCACCATTTTCTCTATACTCCCTTCTGTATATACGCCCTCCAACAGCACGTGCTGGTTCATCACCAGCTTTGGATCCTCTGAATTGCTCTTTGTGCACGCATAAGATCTCGCAACAAGCTTCCAAAACTTTTCCTTGTTATATAGAGACTCCTTTAACTCTTCCAGTGAGTAAAAATTCATAATAGCTGGGTACACCCTAACCCCTAGCTCGGCGTTGTGACCAGCATCTTTGCTGATGAATCGACGCAAGTTCACCGGCATCATTGAGTGCATATAGTCGTTCTTCTCTAAAAGGCCCATTTTGTATAAACTCTGGAAGTACACGATCTCTAGGTACGGAGTCAAGGTGATCTTTCTCTCTCTACACTTTTTAATAAGTTCCTTCATCGTGTCTGCCGGTATATTAACCAACTTGAAATAGCTTTTCTGACCTGGAAACGTTTTTGTCTCTTTCGGCCATTTTGCAAAGCCCTCTGGAGGCCCTGAAGTATACTTGTGGTCGTTTACATACTGCCCCACAGAATTAGGTAACACAGACTTCAAGAAACGCTCTGCTTTAAAGACTAGGTCTGGCTCGTGAGTCACGTACCCTTCTGCTGCTAAGGGGAACGGCTCTAATTTTTCAATGTCTCTTTTCAAGTCAAAGATTGGAACTTTAACATCCACTTTTTCTGGCAGCTGTTCATTCAAGTACTTTACGAATATCTCAAGGAATAGAGGGCCTGACCCACCATCAAAAAAGGCGTGCTCAAAGACAATCGCCAAGTAGCGTTTATTATAGATAACCACTTTGAAAAGAGGTGTGCCATTGTCCAAGTCAAAAGTGTACTTGTCCAAGTCGTAGAGCATAGCAGTATAGTCTACTTCTATTTCTTTGTACTCTACAACCTCAGAAAAGCTGAAGCTGCTTATCGGCCGCATCTCATTCAGAGACCGGTCATAGTTGACAGCCAAAAGACTGTATTTGAGCACCATTTTCAGAAGAACGCTATGAACAATCTGAGGAGTAAGCTCTTGGTTGTAAAGACCAAAGACAGCAAAAGTATCATAAAAGGAATTGATCTTTCTAGCAAGAAACACCAGCTCCATCCGCCCAGGATGCCGTATCAAGCCTTTTTCTAAAAGAATTGATCTGTCCATGTTGCTTAGAGCAGCAGATCGCTCTTTATATATTATGTACGTGCCTTAAAATTACTGATTTATCCTCCGGAGATGGTTTGCCGATCACAAATTTCAACCAGATTAGGTAAAAGGCGATGAGATGAACTGTTGTAAATTGACTTCACGGAAAATTAAAATTAGAGAAAAATTCTATGAATCCGCTATCCACTATTTGCTACTATACAGGCGTACTGCTATATATTAGAGGTAGTTCATAGTCCTACCGGTGTTAACAGATCCCCGACGTACCTCCGGCTTATAAATTATCGTAAAAGGCTCAAAAGAGTCATGCTCAGATAATGCCTTGGCGGGATTACGCTAAGTCGAAGGTTACAATATCAATTAGACGATATACGAATATAATTTTTAGATTTATTTGTCTCATTATGACAACATTGAGCTCTAATATTCGCTTTACTTGTGGCTGCCTAGGAGTGCATTTAGAAAGCAGCGGTAATTTTTGCGTGCTCTCGGTAAGTCTCGAAACTGTGGAAGTTAACCTGTATTTGGAGAGATTTTGCTCAAAAAGAGCTAGCTGTGGCTAGCCTAACTATTATGAACACTACCATACAAATACAAAATCAAGAGAAACACTCATTGACAAATGATTTTTTTCAATAATTATAGGTTTATGATACTAGTTAAAGAGGTAATACATTCTAGAACAGATTCAAGCATTTTTTTGCATTCAAAACACTTTTTACTGGCGTAAAATTTTATAGTGACGCGTAGCAGTTAATTATTTCGCGTCAACGTAAACTAATCTGAAATTTTCAAAGCTCATATATTTATGAGAAAAAATGTATTTACATTGTTGTGTTTCTAGATTTTTTCTTATGTATATGGATACTTTTCAGCTCTTTAAAATCATCTTTCATCATTTCAGGGCAAAAATTAAGAATTTCAAAGAAAAGAAAATAAAAAAGAATTTCATCTTCAAAAGGCGTCATTCTTGTATTTTGAGTGCTTACTTTCACGATTGTTAACTGATATAAATGACCCTTGTACTCTTAGTATAATTCCAGAAGACTATATGGCTTCTCAAATAATATGAGAATTCATCTTAAAAGACACAGTACTTGTATGTTCACGTTCAAGGCGCTCAGAATGCATATCTGGGGCTCAAGAGATTCATTATGACCTTAGAAAGAGATGTTAAACACCCACTTTTTTGAATTAGAGTGGCATATAAATGACTATTAGTAGGTAAACCCTACCGATAACTATACCCCGACGACTACAAAAAACCCATGCAAACATCATATCACATAACATATTAGCGGCCAGCAAGACCATAAACAGAAAAGCCAGATTAGTTGATAAAGCCAGAAACAACCAGCTAAACAGGATTGTCAAAATTCTGGCTAACAGAAAAAGCTTTGTAACTTCCTTCCCCACGATCTGCTGGCATACACCACCGCCTCCTCCTCCTCTTGTTTCCACAACTCTACGTCATTCACTTTGCGGTCGGTCTCCAAGTCGATCTCGTCCGCCTTGAAGTAGAAATTCCAGTTTCTCGTGTACACCTTGTGCCCCACGTAGAAGGCAATCAACACACATGCGCCAAGATAGTTCTGGAAAAAGCTCTCAGCATCAGCTTTTCCAGAGCCAAGAGGAAACAAAGCGATGTAGAACTGGGCCACAAGAATAAGCACGTTCAACACAATCGCATATAAGGAGCCGTATACCCCGAAGCGAGCACGGTATCCAATCTCCTCTTCCAGTTTGCCCTGGGCCTTGATAGCCGCCCGGAACCGACAGTGCGAAATACAGATGCCAGTGAAAGTGAAAATGGAGGACAAACCAGAAATAGACAATAACCACGTGAACACAGTCTCCTGCTTATCATAGGCCGCAATGAATGCAAAAAGACCAGCAACGGCTGCAATGATAAGACCAACCAATGGTCTCCCAGCACGGTCTGTGTACCCCAAAAGTTGTGGCGCGAAGCCCTGCTTGGCCAAACTCTGGAGGGTTCTGGAACTCAGGTAGACAGCGGAATTAGCTACCGAGAGCACCGAGAGCAAAATCACAGTGTTGATGATATGTGGGACCACACGAATTCCGTGCGAACTGATGGCTATAACAAACGGAGAAGCGTGTGTAGAGGATCCTCCACTGCCAATGAGCTCGTTGCTGTTCCAAGGGACAAGCATGGTGATCATTGTGAGACTCAACATGAAGATGAGTACGATCCGGTAGCACACGATTTTGATAGCTTGTGGGATGGCTCTCTTTGGATTGGCTTGGTCAGCTGCAGTGAGCGCCACAAACTCTGTACCGCCAAAGGCAAAAGCAGCAGACACAAAGACAGAGCAAAGACCCTTGAACCCGTGGTGAAAAGCCCCTGGGTTATGCCAAAACTTTGCACCGACATACTGTTTATCGCCTGCACCACCAACGTCCACAATGATAGCGAGAATCGCAAAACCGATAATAGTAACAAGTTTGGTAGAATTGAAGAAAAATTCAGCTTCGCCGTAGCCTTTTGCCCCGAAAAAATTAATCCCGAGAATAAGCACGTAGAATGGGGCAACGAAAATGTCACTGTTGAGGGGGGTCCAATATTCAATGGTCATGGACGCCGTCACAAGCTCGAGGGAAAAGACGGTGAGCCACTGGATGGCATAGTTCCATGCAATAGCGAAGCCAAGCGACTCGTCTACAAATTTGCGAGGGTAGGCGTTAAAAGAGCCAGGGAGGCCGCCATACTCGACAGCCAACTCGCCCGCAGCATCAATAACAAAGTAGATCATCAGAGAAACAAGAGCATAGCCTATAAGAAGGCTTCCTGGGCCAGCACCAGCAAGCGACTTACCAGAGCCCACCCAGAGACCGGTGCCTACACCGGTCGAGAGGGCAATCATAAACACGTGTCTCTGACTGATCTGCTTCTTGGGAGCCTGGTTCTCGAGGTCGGTTTCCTCACGACGGAAGCTATCGGTGAACCGGCCCCAGGCAGAAGGTTTTGGCGAGTTAAGCAGCGAGACTTTTAGGTCCGGCACATCAGATACTTCAGTCGAGTCTTTCTTCAGCATTTTGGGTTTCTGGCTGGGCGGAAAACTGGGTTTTATATGCGAGAAGTAGCTGCACACTCAGGAAGGCGTATGTATAGTGAGGAAGTAAGAGGAGCACAGTAAGAAAGTCGGAAATTGGTGGATTTCTGAGAAGCCGAGCAAGCCAAGCGATTCCGAGAGATAGAAATAGAATTTTTTACAAAGATTATGTCAATTTTATAGGAGGAAGTTAAGGTATCCATCATTTAAACTGCATTGCAGCATGCGTTGGTGCCGTACAATTTCCGGTGGAAAAAATTTCCTAAGTCATCACCGGAAACGGAGGAAATGTAAAGCTTAGACAAAAACCCCCATTCTACACCAGACCTTCCTTCATTGTATCTAGAGGTGTCACGAATAACGTTGAATTAGGGTCATTTTAGGATTTATTGTACATGTGCACAGCTTTGACACATTTTTGCCAACCGTTGAAAAAAAGTGAAATATGGCTGGAATTCCTTTTTTTGACTGGGTAATGGACACAAACTACAAGTAGAAAGTACCTGTACCTTAAGCAATAAAGACTTTTGGATAGCACTAAGATAATAGATAATTTGGAGTGAATAAAATTTCTCGCTTAGGTATGCACCCCCCACCAATCTCGACTGCAGTAATGTGTCCATGATGTAAGTGAATCAGGGCTGTATCTGCATGTACGCAGCTTTATTTGTGAGGTCATTCGCTGAATCGACGGTGAACGTGTAATGGGGTTCTTAAGCATATGTTCATCAGCTAATAAGAAAATATATTAAAGATTGGTTGAACGAAAATTCGCAAATCTTGGTTTCGTAAAATTCTGGTATAGTACTTATGAAACATCATAAAGACCAGTATTTTTGAATAAGCAATAAAGTCCGGAGCATGAAAGGTAAAATGCAGGGCCTGCGTCATTGGCATACAATTGACAAAGTTTAATGATAAGTCCGCTAAGGCGGTTTCAAATGGTTCATTGGACCTACGGACTTGATGACTATTTCGTATCTAGTAGTATTGATTTGATTTTCTTGTCTATACATAGCCCAGCCTTTTATTTGTTCTTACAATAGTTCTAGCTCAGGAAATTTGAGGTTGATGTGCGCAAGGTTATCATAATTTCATCAAGGAACATTCGAAATAGCTAGGGTTGCCAAGACGGATTAACTGAACGTTTAGTTTTGATGGTTATAATAGTATTAAGGATGTGTTGCAACAGCTGAGTATGTCAAGTCAGTGTTTTTGTTATTATCTGAGAGTAAATGTTTCAGTATACTTGTATTAGGATATAGTGTCATAAGAATAAATGTGTATCGAGGTTGACGTTTTTTTTTGAATTGCTGTCATGCAAACGTAGAAGTATAAACTCAAGCTTTGGTGAAAGGGGCGATTCACGGTTGCTGAAATGTGGAGAGCACATTGGCCAGATTTCGGTTTCAAAGTTTGAAATGTGATGTCCTATTCACAGCGTAAGCCGAGGTGGATTAGTATAATATTATCGTGTATATAATTTAAAGAGATTGAGATGAGATCCCATATGAGATAGCTGATTATATATGTTCAAGCAAATGATTAGATATTACTGAGAATAATATTTACACTCAGTAAGTTCTTTCTATTAAAGTGTTGCTTATAAATATTGCTCAGCATATATGTAAAAGAATCTCAGAGCAAACTCATAAAGATCACCAAATTACTCAACAAAGTTTCCGAGAGAAAGAAACTGTGATACTTCAAAGAGAAACTTAAGGAATGCAGAATCAAAGAAGAGGCAGGAATGGGGCAAAGAAGGAAGGAACAAGAATAAATGCTGACTCAGAAAGTCATGAAAACCAAAAAAGACAGGAAACGCTCAATAAAGAAAACCATAAATTCAAAGATTCAACAGAACACCAGATAAAGAAAAGACTTGATAAAGCTAATGCTCCAACGACATTTGTAAGCAGCTCTTTTGACTGCAAAAGTATGCCTGTAAATCTTGAGGATGCGACTTTTCGGGGCTTCAAGTTACTTTTAATGAGAATGCAAGCGAAATGCCAGAGTTCTAGGAAAAGAAACAAAAAAGTATAGGACAGATTTGCAACTAGTGGGAAGTTACCAGAAATTGAGGTGGGGCTTCAAGTGTATGTGTGGAATTTGAGCTGCTGGGATATTTCAGGACACAACAGAGAACCTGTGATATTGGGGCTTGTGGGTTTTGTTTACTGGGAAATAAGGCTACGAAAGGGAAAGGTTGAAGAGGGGGCATGGTGACCGGCATAGGAAGATTTTATGGATGATATGATAATGAAAAATGCTACTCGCTTCGCTCGTAATGTCCCTCCAACCTTTTCAACCTCCCCTCTATCCCTTCCAACTTCTCCAAAACAATCTCAAGCAACCCCCTCACCCCCTCCCCCCCCGCTGCCTCCATCCGCGCCCTAAAAAGCGTTTGCTCGTTTTCAAACCACCGCTCTGCTTGTTGCGCAGCGCGCTGCGCGCTCTGGGTTTGCTGCTCAAGAAGCGCACTCACTGCAAGTAACAGCGCCAGTGCGGCGTTTGTAGAGTTGTAAGCTAAAGAATGGGGGAAGCGAGAGGGGTAGGGAATAGAAGTTTGGTAATGTGTATTTTGATCTTGGGCTTCAGAGGGATCACCAAGACCGACTTGCGGCATTGTTGTTGGTTCAGGCCTTGACTCAGGTATTGATGTTGGCCTTGGAATTTGTTCGGATCTTTGTTCAGATGTCAGATTTTGTTTGTTTTCTTGTCTCCGAACAACTGGTGTTCTTTCACATCTACCCAAAGTGTTCAAAGTATCATTGTGAAACCCAAGTTGTTGAGACTCATTTTCTGATTCTCCGGCAGCACGTCTTGAGTTTTCAGTTGATGATTCAAAATTATTACTGGCCAGAATATTTTCTTCATTAGAGTCAAGATTGCGTGTATCATCAATCACCCTACCCTCCTCAGCATCAGAATCACTACTGGAATCATCTTCTCTTTCTACGGGATCTTCATTTCTGGCATCTTGATGCGCTAAAAAACTCTCATTTATGTGTACTCCAGATCTTCCTCCTTGGGCAGCCTGGGCAGCCTGGGCCGCTCTCACTGCAGACTTTTCCATTAGAGAGTGTTCTTCCTTTCGTACCCTACCCTTTTTTCCAGGGTCTACAAACCGAAAAGTGAGTGGGCGATTCGTGCTGCTTTGGCTAATCTTTTTCAGAACTTTCCAAGCTGGGGATGAAGAGCCCCCATACAAACCTCCTAAAGCCTCCCTACCTCCGGTCTTGAACTCCTTCACAGCCGGCTCACCTTCTTCGTACATTTTTATCAAATCTTTATAGACTGTCAATAAGCCATCCAACGCCCGCGGAGTGTGAGATCCACTACCAGCCATTTCCTTACCCATCCGACTCATGATGCTGCGCCACAAATTGTCAAAAGACCCAATGTTGTTGATTTTCACATCGTCGTCTACACAAAGATTATACAAACGAATCACCTCCTGTTTTCCCAACCCGCTGTTTTGAGTCGAGAACTGCTTGAACGGGCTAGGAAGTCGGGGAAAAGGCGCACACACCCCTACACAATCTATGAGTACTGAGATTTCATCTTTGGTAAGTTTTTTATATAATGATCCCTTTAACCGCGTCTCAGGACCTTTAACACGTCTTGGAAGCTTTCCCGTGATGGGCCGAGGATCTGAACCCGATCCTTCCAAAGAACTGGGCCATCTGAAATATACAGAATTACTTTCTGTGATTGCTCGTGCCGATACACTTGATATGGGGACGTAGTTAGGCTGAGGCGGTGCCAGGGCTACAGGTGCATTTCCAGGATCATCTGAGGGAGGAAGAGTGTTCCGAGGTTCAATAAAGTCTTCTCCTGCCATTTTGGTTTATATGAGATGAAAACCAAGCTTTTTGGAGGGTTTTTGTATTATTTTAAGTTGGCGTTTTTTTTAGTTGAATTGGGTAACTGGGGATATTGGACTTAAAATTTAAATTAATTCTTAGCCCTATGTATTATTGTGTTTAACACTATATTTGGAGGTTGCGCTTGAAAAGAATAAGATTTTGTTTTCAAGAAAACTATTCAATAGTAATATGTCTTGTTTCTGTATTGTAGTAAAGTATGAAGAGTAGCCAATGCTGCTGCTTGCTTTTCACTTTAAGTGATTGTGTATTGCAAACATCAAATTTCTCATTTGTAAAGTGATTATGTACTATTCAAAGTAGATGTAAAGAGGCAGTATAAATACCCCAGGTAAGGGATTATTTTTAAAAACATTAAAAGTTACTAATGAAAATACTTCAAAAGCGCAAACACCGTCAATCAGCAAATGCCCAAATTGACGAACATAGTCCAACTTAAAATGTATTACCAAAATCTCAAGTAAATTTAAATATGCGTCAAAGCTAATGTGAAAAATATATATAAAAAGTATTTGATATCTCGTAGATTCGGGTAACCCACGTGCTTATCGCGATAAGTCATGTTAACAAAAACACATCATCTGAAAACTTTGAAATGCAGGAGAAACTTCTTCCGACGCTCGAGCACGAGCCTGTCCCTCAGAGAAGAAGCAGAGGACGCTTTTTGATAGCTCTTCTATTGGCTATTGGTAAGTATATCTAAGATGAGGAGGTTGATTTGATCAATTTCTAGCATTCGTTATCATTATGGGCTATGAGAAGTGCTTTATTCACTATCAGGTGTTTCTGGCTTTTTGTGTGGCTGGAAATTATGGGTTGATTTAAATTGGTGTCCCTGTTGCAGAGCGTACGTGCTATAATAGTATAGTATATTTAGTGTACTATACGAAGTATTATTCTTGTTATACATGTCAGCTGCTAATTGATGATTTTTCGTGATTATCAGTCTTATGTGTTTCTTGTCTTATCATGTGATTACCTTCGCTTAATGTGTTCTTTGTATTTATACATATTACTTGATTTCGCTTTCTAATGCCAAACTAATTCAATTAATAGCCGTCTGAAAAACGATGAACAATTCAGGTAAACTCCCTTGAACTTTGTCCTTTTTTAAAGACCAACAGAGTATATCTCTCAAAGATCAATAGCGTGCTTCATCACTTCGCTCCGAAGGCGCGACTCAAACTAACCGGCCCTTCTCCAACTCACACCCCTCAACCTTTCTAAGCTCACCACCAAATCAACCCCCCCAAAATCTGTTATCTTTTTCGTTTCCGACGGAATGGGACCGGCATCGCTTTCTCTTACCCGGCTGTACCTTCAGTACCGCGATCAGTCACCCTACAACACAACGCTTTTTCTTGACTCGCTTCTCATTGGTTCGTCGAGAACACGGTCTCTGGACTCGCTAGTGACAGACTCTGCGGCCGGCGCCACCGCCTTTTCGTGCGGCCTCAAATCGTATAATGGCGCTATTGGAGTGGACAGCAACAAGAAGCCGTGTGAGACGCTTTTGGAGAAGTACAAAAAAGCCGGTTACGCGACCGGCATGGTGGTGACGACTGGCATCACTGACGCGACTCCCGGCGCTTTCTCGGCGCACGTTCCTTACAGACTGATGGAGGATGAGATTGCCGTACAGCAAATCTACGGATCTGGCGAAGGCCGCATGGTTGATTTAATCATTGGAGGGGGCAAATGTCATTTCCATGGGTGTAGAAAAGACGATAGAAACCTCATAAAGGAAGCTGAAGCTTCTGGGTGGAATGTAGCCAACGATAAGGAGAGCATGTTGAGTGCAGAAAAACTTCCTCTTCTTAGTCTATTGGCTGGATACGATATTCCTTTCGATATCGACAGAGGCGACGAGTATCCGACATTGGCTCAGCAAACGAAAAAAGCGTTGGAATTGCTTAAGAATTCCGAAAAAGGCTTCTTCTTGCTCGTGGAAGGCTCTAGAATCGACCATGCGGGGCACTACAACGATCCAGCAGCGCAAGTGAGAGAGGTGTTGGCGTATGATGAGGCTTGGAAAACAGCGGTGGAGTTTTCTGAGCAGTACGATGGAGATATCGTTGTGTTGGGCACGTCAGACCACGAGACGGGGGGACTCTCTGTTGCCAAGCAGGTGCACGCGAGCTACCCGGAGTATCTCTGGAAACCGGAGGTCTTGGAACAGGTGCAGCATCTGGGGGAGTACATGGTGATGAAGATGCGTGAAATGCGTGAAAAGGGCGATTTCACTAGAGAAGACGTACGCAAAATAGTGGAAGAGTACGGGATCACGGACGCTACAAAAGAGGAGTTGGAGGGGGTCATGGCAGGGGGTATGGATGCGTTCGTGGGGATGGTTAACGTGAGAGCGCAGGTGGGGTGGCTGACGCACGGGCACTCGGCGGTGGACGTGAATGTGTACGGGTGGGAGGGGGGTAGGGGGGTGGGGCGATTTGGTGGAAATGTAGAGAATACACAGGTGGGGGATTATATGGAGGAGAGGATTTAGAATGTTATCGGGAGGGGGTTATAAACTATTACTAGATGCAAACCAATAATGGTTCAGTATGATAATACTCTTTGTACTATTTGTAGGACGGACTATTAGTGATAATTACTTTTGGAGTGAGAAAGTGGTTGATACGAGCACTGATGTTTTTATCAGATTAAGTGCTATATATGAACCCGTATGGTTATATATAATCAAGTAGTTCTAAATCACATCTTTGTTCAATTTAGATAAGCGGATCGTCTGAGAATCTAGATTGGAGTGTTAAACGGATGTCTAAGAGTACCATTGAATACCACTAAAATCAACTACGATCAGAAAATGTATTCATATATTAACATAACGCTCATTCATACCAGTAAACTCGCTCCACAAGCTTGTGAAGAGTGATCGGTACTCGAGCAATAGAACCAAAAATTACGAAGAAAAACTAAAAGCCCCTTACAAAAGGGCCCATACAGAGACCATCCCCAACAACGCCACTACGCCCCCGCTAACTCTTTCTCCAGAATTTGCGGTCTGGATCACGTTGCTCGCTGTGCTAACCACAGAACTTGTGCTCTCTGGGCTCACAGACTGCAAAGCGATGCTTGTAGACAAACTGGTAGCGCTGAAAGAAGTGAGAGTGATACTCAAATTGCTAGCAGGAGCCGTTGTCGCATTGTAACCAACATGTGTTGTAACAGGAATATACGTCACATTGTTGGCCTGAGTAGTTGTAAAAGTCAGATAAAAGTTGCTGCTGGACCCGTTCTCGTAGTGCACGTTTCCGACAACTGCAGTGGTGGCATACGTGGACGCAGAAACCGTCAGGGCAACAACATTGGTGAGCACGGCAGAGCCAGCAATTACAGTCGTAACTGGGACAATCGTTTGATATGTGCTCACGGCACTGGCGGTTGCACTGGATCCGGTCACACACTTCTCGTCAGAGCACAGGGTAAACGCAACCCACGTGGTCTCCAGAGCGACCACGTCGCTTGTTGCCGAAAGAGAGACAGTCGCAGATGGGTAAGGGATGTAGACTGTCTCGTCTGTGTCGCCGTCGTAGTCTGTAACCTGGGTTGTCAGGTAAAACACCGCTGACGTCATCGTCGAGCAGACGCCGTCTTCACAGTTGACGAGTGTAACAATGGTGCTGTCTAACCCAGCGGTGTTTTCTGCGACCATGTCTGCGAAGGATGTTTTTGTTGTCAGGACGCCGTTTGCGTCGGTCGTGGTCGCAACCACGGCAACACCTGTCTCGGTGCTCAGGGCCGAGGTCGGCGTGATGGTCAGGACCGGAATCCACGTTGTGAGAAGCAGGTCGCCGTCGGTGATGGTCACCTGGGTGGTCTCTATGAGCTCGGTGGACACAACCGTCAGACAAACACCATCGGAACAAACCGTATTGGATACGGTTGTGAGCGTTGTGTTCAGGTAAGGAGAAGAACTCGATGTTGTGTTGGAGTACGCGGCAGCAGCAGCAACAGGGTTAACAGATGCTATGCTCAGACTAGAACTCAGAGAAGAGTTGTACAGAGAAGAGTTCAGAGCAAGGTAAACTCCAGTAAGACCAGTAGTGCTAGCAGAGCTGGTGCTGCTGGCCGAACTGGTGGAACTAGAGGTGGTGTTCACACTCGTGCTGTTGGAGACAGAACTACCTGTGGCATTATAACCCAAGGAAGCAGCAGAGGCCGAGGCCAATAACGAAACAATGTAAGCTTTCGAGAGCATGATGAGGAAGTAAGACAAACCATCCTTTATATAGAAATCGGAGCTGCCTGCCTAACCGATGTTGTTATGTTGAAGCCCGATGCACGCATGCATACACCCCCCGAATCAGACGGGGTTTGAGGTTTCCTGTATCTTAGTGAATAGCGAGTGAAAACTTTCTCAAATTGGCATAAATGTTTCCATTGGTTGTTTGAGTAAGTTTGGATGTTTTTCATTGCGCTGTTATCTTTTGTGGCGGCAATTATAGTGTTTTCTGTGAGTGTTTTTTTTTTCATGCACACCCCCTTGATGACAGACTAAGGTCGTTTAACGGTGTGAGATCATTTCGAAAGTGCCACTCGCTTAAGGCAAGCCCGTCACTCGATCGGGTTGGGTTGTTTGTTTACATTTCTTGATATGATTTAAATCAGAACCCTGTTGCTGTGATTAGCGTTAGTTTGTAAGTAGGGAGTAGCTATTGGTATAAGCTGCATGACACTTGGAAACTTGGTACTCAGAGAAAAACCTCAAATATCCGATCTAGATCAGTTCTAGCAAATGTGTAAAGATCTCGCGTAAAACTTATGATTTTTGCTTCTCTCTATACAATGAGAAGCTCATCGCCCTTAGACGCTGATTTGATGGTGAGGTTTTTCTCTGACGGGACTTTTCTCTGTACATTAAATTGCCTCTATTCTTTGTACAATTCAACCACCGTGTAGTGATAGAAGAGCTACCATAACTTGGACACTTATTGTTATCCCTTTTCATATTGATATATACCAAATGATTTAACACTCTTAATGAAAAACCCTTGTTGCGGTCCAGACGATGACGCGGGTTGATAGAAGCTGTCAAAAAACAATGGATGAAATAGTCTAGTCTCTTACGCACGTGCTGATCAGGGAATCTTGGCTTAGCTGCCGTTGGTAATCTTGGTAGCTCATTCAGGACGTTGCGGGCTTGCTGGCAATAGGGGTTTATCAGACGTTTTATCAGGTGTTTTATCACATGTTTAATCAGATGTTTTTGGCTTAGCAGAGTGTTTTATTCTTTGATCCATGTCCCTTTTCCTGCCCCGTCACTTTCTATATGAATTGGGTTGGTTTTTGTTTGGCGATGTTTTTAAATACACAGTAAAAAGAGCATGAAATTTGACAACTATTCATTAAAATATTTAACAGCCGTGATTTGTTATAATGGGTGGGCAACATCTCTTCTTGAAGCACACCCGTCCAGACTGAGATGACCGAAGAAACATGTAAAATGCAGACTATGTTTGCGAATGATTTGATTTCGTTTTGTACTTACTTTCTTTGAAAGAAACAGAGCGAACAGTGAAGTATTTGAGAGAATAGAGTGATTTACGCTGTTAGAGATTCAAAAGAGGTGAGTTGCGTAGCAGTGAGTAGGAAGAAAAGGCTATATCGCAACATAGAAACTTGGCTATAGTTATAGATATTTACAAACTTGCATGAGAAGATTGAAGGCATTGACTTATAACAAGAGAAAGAAAAACTATACAGGCCAAGAGTTACCTGATACATGAGTCAGATACATTCTTCTTAAGTCTTGTTTCTGTACTCATCTGGTGATATACGTTTGCTCTCAGATTTGTTTTCACATCTGTAGAACAGAAGTACAAGCTTACAGACCAGAGGTCACATCCCTGATCAGAGAAGAACAACAGGTTGATTTCTAAGCTTATTTCCTTTGTGTCGTTAACCTCTCTCGACAATCAAAGAGAATTTATAAAAATTCAAAAGAACAATCCTTAAATTGACTAAACAAGGATGAGCGTGTATATCAGCGTGTTAGCTCCCAGAGTGCTTCATTCAGCTGGCTGTGTTTTTCTCGCTTCGTTCATGTCGGTAAAAGTTGAGCGAAGACGCTGCGCTGGTATCCGTGGACCGGGTAATCCCAAAATTTTTCATGTCAAATCAAAGCACCAAAGCACCACCATCATGTCAATTCCCCCTCCAGTCAAGCAGTTCATTCTTCTGTTCCACCGTCACTTCACAGAGAACAACACCATTGAGCTCCTTGCAGACTACGAGTCTGGGTTCAACCGCCTTACAGACAAGTACTATGCCAAACAGCCGTGGCCTGAACCGCTCTCTGAAGTAGCGCCTCTTGTGGAGAACGACCAGGTCTTCCTCGTGTTCTACTCCGAGGTGTACTACCGCCACATCTACGCAAAGTTGGGTCCTACAATCAAAGACAGAGCCAACCTGTACACCAACTACTGTAATCTTTTCAACTTAGTTTTGAACCACGAAGGCGGCCCTGTCACTTTCGAGCTCCCTGCCAAGTGGCTCTGGGACATTGTGGATGAGTTTGTTTACCAGTGCAACCAGTTTGCCATTTATAGACTGAAACTTGTTGCCGCAGGCCAGGCAGCTGCAGATGCCCAAGAATGGGCTTTTGTCCTGCAACACCCGGAGCTTTGGTCTTGTTACTCCGTTCTCAATGCTTTGTACTCCCTCATTGGTCGTCTGAAAATTTGCGAACAACTCAAAAATGGCACAAAACCTGACGTTGCCGGCCCTTACGGTCTGCTTCCATTGTACCGGAACCTTGGCTACTTTTCTCTCGTGGGATTGCTCAGAATTCACACCCTTCTTGGTGATTTCGCCCTTGCGTTGAAGACGATGGACGACATCGGATTGGGCAAAAAAGCGTTCAGTAACGTTCCAGGCGCACAGTTCTCCACCTACTATTACGTAGGATTCTGCTACCTTATGATGCACCGGTACTCTGATGCCATCCGCGCCTTTCTGCACATTTTGCTGCACGTCCAACGCACGAAAAAGAACAAAGTTGTTGGCCAGTACGACGCCGTGACGAAGCGGTCCGAGCAGATGTACGCTCTCCTCACGCTCTTGGCCGGCCTCTGTCCAACCAGACTTGACGATGCTTTGTTCACCGAAATGAAGACCCGCTTCTCAGAGCAAATGGGAGCTATCTACAGAGGAGGCGAAGCCGGACTCAAAACCATCGAAGAGCTTTTTGTGTTCGGGGCCCCAAAATTCATGCTGACGTCTTTGCCCAACTTTGACGTAACAGGAGTGAACGTGGACGCTGTGTATCTCCATTTGCTGGTGTTTATGGTTCCTGTACGCAACGCCATGTACAACAACACCCTTAAGACATATCTCCGGTTGTACCTGAGTCTTGAGTTGAACAAGTTGTTGGCGTTCCTCCAGGACGAGGAGATCCAGATCGCGGATTTGGACGAATTGAAACAGCTTTTGATGAGCTTCAAATTGACTAACTCCCAGATCGAGTGGTCTGAGGAAAAAGAGGAGGAAAGCTTGGTGAACGGAGAGCCAGCAAGCGTTTATGACTTTGATATAGTTTTGGACGGGGACTTGATTCGCGTGGTGGAGACGAAGATGGCTCGCAAATTTAGCGAGTGGTTTTTGAGAAACCTGGTGAAGAACGTCGCAGTGAGAGAAAGTTTGAAGAGAAAGTGAGACAACCTCTTAGCACCTTCGCAAGCATAGTGCAGTAAAGTGGGTAACTGTGCTTAGTTCTCATGATTATAGTTAAGGAGTTGTCACCATTAATTTAAGGCAACTACAACTAGCAAGTTATCTCTATAGCCGGTTGCTGATATTCCAATAAAAGATTACAGTAAGCTTAATGGCTTAGCATGTATGAATATATAGCTGGATATATAGCTATAGTATATTCACAGCTTAAGAATTATAACAACAAGATGCCTAGAGTACTTGGATGTGCTTCGATAGATCATCAAAATTTAAAAGAAATTTACTGTAAAATGCAACATTTATAGATGCCGTATTGTTTAGGAAGGCTTTGTAAGACATTTACTTCCCAGTTGTTTACAACACTTCTCTTGCATATTGCATGCATTTGGGAAGTCGCCTTTGCATCGGCGCAAGATTTAGCTAGATCGATGGTTCCGAGCTCGTATACAGGAGGTTGGTTGGAGAAAGTGTGACCTACATGTTAGATTGAAGTTTTATGGTGGTTATTTGAAAAGTACTCTAGACTTGTATGCTGTCTTAGGTTGTTCATCTTTCTCACAAACCTCAAGCTTCAGCCAATAATTCTAGACAGATGAACCCTCGTTAAGGAACTCATTCAAGTGGAAAAAATGTAGCGAAACGGTAAGGTTTGCAGACATCTCAAGATATCATAGTTCGACCACATGTCGTGTCTTTCATTTTATGCACATAGTTTGGATGTAGGTGCGCAAACCGCTAGTGAATTCGTGGAAACCGGTCTTTTCCGAAGTACTAACAAGTGTGTGCGAGTTGGTCTTGTGTGTATTGTGTGCAAAATTTGGCTACTATAGTGTATACAGTATATACATATCAAGTACTGAAATGATTGACATCCCGAATACTTGAATACTTAGCTCTGAAACACCCAGCAGCTGAGATGTGGTGGATGACGAATTTATACCAGATATATTTCAAATGGCTCACAGTGATTGCCATTAATTCAAGTAATTTCTATGTAAATGTGTGGGGAAGATAGAGCCATTTCTTGAAATGAGTAGAACTAATGCAGAAGCTGTATTTGGCTGCGATTTGGGACCTTATATGCTGAGGTGCAGCGAGTCAAAGGCGCCGGCGGGCGGCGGAGAGGTTGGGGGAGGAGAGGGAGAAGGAATGACAACAGCGGGGCGTGAAGTATTGTTGTTTGATATTCTTGAGCCTCGATTAAGCGATCCTCCGCGTTCTTTTAGTGTGATAGGTTGTTCGAGCCTTTACATGAAAACACAAGTATACTGGCTCTTAGAAACCACCGCGAACGAGACTGAATCTTTATCATAAACAGAGTAGGAAATATACAAATGTGACATTTGAATAGTTTCACGGCTTGTTCTTATACCATGTGCACCCTTGAACCGAATACAAGCACTGTCTAGCAAGTTCTTTATATAATGATTTATTCCTATGATTGACCGGATCTGAAAGCTGGAAGATCAACCCAGAGTATTGTGATTTATGAAAGACCATGTAAAACTCCTATATCTTGATTTTCTCGATATATGGAGAATATTCGATATATATAAATGCACAAGCAAGTAAAACTGGAAACACCCCTTGAGGTAAAAAAGAGTTCCGGGTCGCTATATCCATTAGGACAAAGAGCAGATCGTCTCTATTTACAGAAAATAGCCAAAGCTTCTGACCTCGGTACCGGATGTGAATTCGGTATAGAATGCGAGGGAACTTTGGGCTTTTAAATTTTATGGAAAGGCGGGGAATCTGGGAAAAGCGGAACTAAAGGACTTTGACAATCAGAAGATACTTGAAATGTCAGGAGCTATTTTGGCCAGTTAGCCAACAAAGTGAAATTCCATGTGAACACCTCCGATGAGCCAATAGACTTGACCGAGTTAAAGATCAACATAACTTGTATACATTAAAGTGAGTCCTACGTTCAAAGCCCCTCAATTGGAATGTGTATACACGTTTCTGAATGATCATTAATTAGCAGAAAAGGGTTAATTGCAGTCGTGTGGTTGCGGGATATGTTTGATCGCAAAACGGGTGATCTGGTGGTATACTGCTAGAAGACTCGTTAGCTTCAAAATCACAGAGTCTGCACAAGCGAGTACATCCGAATATTGGATGAGGTGACAATTTGCCAATCAGTGGCCAGTAAGGACAGACCTAAATTGGTCAGTTGTACAAGGATGTGTCAAAAGAAAGGATCGAACTCCGATGCAGATCTGTGCGTATTTTCTTTGAAGCTTTGATTCATTTGAATCAAAAATCCATTTCAAGGGAGTAATCATGTGTATAGCACATACTCGTATATACACATATGAACGACATCATAAAGCACAAAACCCTTCCACACCCTACCTCATTACTAATCCGAACCCTCACACAGTCATTAGTGAGGTAAGCAATCTATCCATAGTTTTGGGTTATTTGCGCAAATCCTTTTCTTCCGGTGTCAGTTAAGAGAATAACGATTTCTCACAGCTTTCACTACAACTACACAATTGAAGTAGACGGTCTATAAAATGATAGAATATAGAATAAAACGTAGAGTATGAAACATCCAGTAGCTTGCAACCACGAACAACACCTCAATTACTCAACCCCATGTCTAATTATGTGAATCAGGGGATGTGTCAGTGACCTGATGCTGGGTGCAATATCCGTTAAGTGAATTATTAGTTGTGGTGAGATGTGAAGTTCAACGTGAAAAGGAGTAAATGTACAGAATATGTTGTATACACTATCAGAAAGGAGCCTGTATTAAATGAGACCTGTTTTTCTTCTTTCAAGGAAAGCATCCATTTTTGACAGAGCAGAACTTATTTGCCACACCCTCAATTATGGCTCATGCATAATCCCGCGCGTTCCGAAAACCAAACAGAAGCCTTCCCTAAAAAACAGCAAAATGGCCCCCAAAAAGCTCCTAAAAGGAGAAAGTACGAAAATAACAATCCGAAGCACAATTGCGAAAGCTCTACCTATACACCTCTCCTGTAGTCTTCTTGCCATCCCTTTCAAAAAAAACAGGTCGGGATCTGACTCCCATGCATCTGTATGCACGTCACATGTAGCCCTTTTCCACAGTTCTGGAAATTCGAGGAATCTCTATAGGTTCCCAGAAGCGCTATAAAAGGGCGTCCTTCCCAACCATTTCTCTTCAGTTTCAATAACTTATCATGCAAATCTACGACATCATGAAACGTTCCAACGAGGCCGTGTCCCTCAACCCTCCTACAGGGGCCGACATTCATGTCACCAGTCATGGGCTGGACTGGTTGTGGGCCGCGTTCTCTATCTTTGCTGTTTTTGCTGTGGCCCATGGGCTGCTCTTCCTCTTTAAGGGAAAGCACTCTATTGGACATGTTGCTGCTCTTCTGACCTCTGCTATTCTTGCCTTCACTTACTTTACTTTAGCGTCGGACCTTGGTTGGGCCACCACTCTTGTGGAGTTCCACCATGTGACGGTTTCCGACCCTCTCGTTACAGGCGAGTACTCCAGACAGGTGTTCTATGCTAGATACATTGGCTGGTTCTTGGCCTGGCCTGTGTTTTTGTTCCTCTTCGAATTTGTTGGTCACGGACTGAAACTTGAGAACTTCACTACAAAAACCTTCGCTACTTACGCTCTTGAAGTTGGTGGAAGTGAAGTGTTCGTGCTTGGGCTCTTGATTTCTCTCTTGATTCACTCTACCTATAAGTGGGGTTACTTCACCTTCCTGACCGCGGCTTTGTTGTTCATTCTTCTGATCATCAACTACAATGCCTTCAAGAAGTACACGCTCCTGAACTTGACCAAGTTGACCATTGCCTTGTTCAACATCATCTGGATCTTGTACCCTATTGCGTTTGGTTTGTCTGAGGGCGGAAACGTCATCCAGCCAGACTCAGAGCATGTGTTCTACGGTATCTTGGACTTGATTTTGTTTGCTTTGATCCCTCTGATTTTGGCCTACGAATCGTTGAAGGAAGAGTCTCCTGTTCCTGAGGCTCCTACTCATGCAGAGGAGGCGAAGCAGTTGGACCCAGATCCAGCTAGAGGCTCTGGCGAGACCGCTGTTTAAATTTAGATTTAGATTTTCTGCTATGATTCACGCTCTCTTTAATAGGCACACTGTGCTGTTATGAATCACGATAATACCTAATTAATTATATACGACTTATTTTTGTAGTTTTCGGTGAATTGGGTAGCCCTACGCTAGCAAGTTATAAAACTCCATGGTCGGGGTTATGGGAATAAAGAAAAGGCCCATTGATTATGTTCTCCCTGCCACTTTATTTGGTTTGTAATGGTCAACTAGAACTTGGCTTGTTTATGAAAGCATATATACACTTCTTTACAGATAAAGGATCAATAATGGAGTTAAGGCATACAACCTAACATATCAGAGTAGCCTTTTGATTGAAGCTAACGTCTTCTAAGTGCAAGCGTACTGATACAAGGATTTTCGGAAACAAGATTTGTATGACGCGGGAGCCCCAATATGTTTATACGCGCAATTGATTATTGTAGTCTTGCCGAACATATAAGCACACCCAGTTCCTAAATCTTGGAGTTGCCTCTTGAAAACAATTAATGAGCTAACTATGTCCGTGTACATTTGACAGTTATCAATGCCCAACTTTTTATTTCAAGCTTCATATAAAGTTTCAAGCTGCATAAAAACGGCACTAAATAATCTTTGGCTAGAAATTGAGTTTGTTGGTAAAATGCTCTTTTGAGTTCAGATACGGATTGAAATAGCAAGCCTGACTACACTAGTATCGGGCCAAGAGTCTATAGATTGAGCTATTTATTATATGTATAGCGATTGATATAAAAGAGTCTCAAAAAGGTAAGGCATACTATACTATCGATAGCCGCCCTTCTAACATGATCCTCATCAAGCCATCACCTGAACACTGTGTCCTCAAGTGCTGAGTTTCAAACCTCATTTATGTGTACATACACATGCAATCATAACAAGGCGGAGTTTGGAGTGCATTTAGCAAGAAATCCTAATCATAATGGTACCATTACTGTTAGTAGGAATTATTAGAGAGTGTAGGAAAATATATATAAGTTTACTCTTAAGAGCTTTAGTAAACAGTACCAAGAATAGTAGGCCAGTATTAACGAAAATAAATAAGGACACGAGGTGTACTGTACCGAGTCTAAGTCTAATTACTCAACGGCCATGTTTGAAATGAACACTATAACTATGATAAATGCGGCTGGCTACATTTCTAATTTGGGATTGAGTTTTTAGTTGAATTTAAGGAGTTCCTTTTATCTATAGCACTAAGTTTCTATTTGAGCAATATTGAAGCGCCGTTACTTACTGCAGATTCAGATCAATAGAGCAATGATCTTGCTTGTACGAGCACATTTAAATTTTATTAACCTGCAGCGGAATTAAATTAAACTCAGATTTTCCACATGCGGAAAACCTATAATTTATCGGTTAGACGAGGCCTAAAATCACATGACATCAGCAAATGAATTTCTTATTCCAAATCTACAAAACATTCGAGTAAATTGAGCAAGCAATATTTGCCAAAAGTAAGGTACACAAGCGGATGATTACATGTAACAATAGCTGATTTAAGTCCTCGCAATGCAACCACCTTTGGTATTTCATGACAGATGTATGCGCACGTATGTGTGTCACAATCGGCCCTGCATGTTTACCCGGCCTACTTGGCTCGGTCGGATTTTTGTCCGGAGATATCAACGTTTTTGCATGGGAAAAAAATATTAATACGAGTCGCGCCGAAAAATAAAGGTGTTTTAAAAAAGAAATATGCGTGCTATACAATAATAACAGCGTGATAACTGATGCATTGCCATAATAGGTTAACTTAAAACATATTTCATCCAAAAGCCTAGTAGATCATGTCACCAAGAGATCTACCATGTACATTTGATTTTCCAACGATCAAGGCCTCACACTTAATTGTTTTTAATCCCCCGCAGGGTGCATGTTCCATTATATCCGATTCAATAGGGCACTGCAGGTGGCCCCTGTAGGCGCAAGACGCAACATGCACATATTGCCAATCTTTTCAGCAAGTGATCTCAGCCATGCTATTTTTGGGAGGTTTGCTTTGTTACTTTTTGCATGTACATGCAGCTGTGGGTGCGTATGTTAAATAAACTCTGCATACATGCGTCACATGCCGGCGAGCGTAAATAGAACCCTGTTGAGCCAGTGAGTTGCTAGTGTCGATCGATTTGTATATTCTAATTCTCACATGCTATGGAATGATAACAAATGCTATTTATTTAATGGGAAAGATTGTGCGTGCCAAGATACCAGGCAACACGCATATGCGTTGGTGCATGCAGAATTGTTGGATGGGACTCGGCAATTGCTGGAGATCTGGGGTGAGGAACGTAAGCTTTGAGGGTGTCAAACAACAAACTGTCTAGTGGCAATTCATATTCGAGCATGCTCAAACCGGCAAAATAATAATCTTAAAAAAAAGGTTATACAATATACCACACATTCTCTTGAGACCCTAAACCAATTATGCTTGCACCGTGCATATCTTCTATTGTCTACATTGTCCTGTGCGTGCGCATGCATCATGCGCCAAGCCCGAGTGTGACGTTTATCAGGGAATCTGGAACACTGCATGAGTGAGGAACCTTCAAAATCAATGAAAATTGACTCTGTGAAGCTATTCTTTGAGATAGATATAGATTGTGTTTATAAGAACTAAGGGCCGTTGAGCATACTCTTGTGTCACATCTTTGGCCTCGGTTATCCAAAGTCTTGGCATGACAATCTCGTGCATTGTTCTGCAAGGCAACTCCACCGGGTTGGGAGCCCCGCTCGCGCTTATTTCGCGTATAAAACAAGTGTCATTTGCCACTTGCCCAATTTCTGATCGGTATGTGAAAATGGGTGTTAGTATGATGAGAAGACGTGCCTAGAAAAGTGATTTTCTTGCTGTGTCTGCGGCTATCAAAATGATGTTTGTTGTTACATTTGAAGTTCATGAGGTGTCTTTTTGAACTATTTCATTTCATCTCAAGAATGAGCTCACTTTTTCAACAAATTTTGAAAGTTTTTTTTTCTCAATTTTTTCAATTGGATCGATTTTATTTCAATTGAGGAGTGAACCGAATCAATTTTTATCCAATTTCTCGTTCCTTAGTGAGTATTAGATTTGCCATTTAGCATGCGTAAATGCAGGAAGGAGCGAGCATAGGAAAAGAAGTTGGTATTGATACTCATACTATATGATCCGTCTGTCTTTCTGTCTTTTCTTATCCAAAATAGAAATAAATGAAAATATTTTACTTTCTTATTTTATCAGTTAAGGTCATATCATATATATGTATGATCAAATTAATTATGGGCCATTATTATCGAATCAAGAGATACAGTCAATGAAAATCAAACGCAACAATTATCAACTCAATCAACAGAAGTACTAACCAGAATAAAACTTTTCAAAGCTATATAGCATCTGCTACCGTTATTCAACCCATAGATTAGTTTTAGCTAACTATTAAACTAGCATAAGGAGAACAGCATATAGCCACGACAAATATCTATATTCTTTATTTGATAAGAAATTATCAAAGAGCATCAAATAAATATAAAATAAAATAAAATGCCCCCAAGAAAAATTCCCCCTCCTTCACCCCCCCGCAAAAGACATGATCCAACACACCCTCACCCACCCCACATCCCCCACCCCCACCCCCTTGCTAATGCGCCTCCTCCGCCCCTAGCTGTGCTTACTCGGGAAACCAGTGCGGCGTGGGCGGCGTGTGGTCTGTGTGCGCTTTCTATGGGCCATCTTAATCTTGCATTCCAAGCGTGCACCTCGGCTCTAGAGTTGGATCCTGCAAACCCCGTAGCTCTCTGCACGATTTCCGCCACTTATAGAGAAGATGATGCGCGCACCAAATCTCTTGGCGGAACAGACGCCGGCGCCACGCTTCTTGCAGACGCTATCGGCACATACCCTGCACTTGCGCACGACCCAAGGGTTCTCAAAGAATTAGCTCATTGTCAATATGCCAGAGGCCATTTTGACCAGGCGCACGCAACTTTGGAGCGAGTGTTGGCCACAGCGGAGGGCGATGCCGACGCGCAAGCCTGGCTCTTGGATGGCCGGTCCTTGGCTAGAATGCGCGTTGCCCGCCATGTACCAGTAGCGGCATTGCGCACCGCTGCAGCAAGAGCGCAAAGAGATGCAGCCACTTTGCGTGCTGCGCGCTCTGAACTTGCCGCTGTACTTTATGCAGAGGGCGACACGGAAGCCGCAACTGCAGAGCTCAATCTGACGCTTGCACTCCCGCCTCCTAGTGAGCGCGAGAAGAATGAGCTTGCTTACACATGGAGCGCCTTAGCTGTTGGAAGAGAAGCCACTGGCGATGTTGTCGGAGCACTTCAGTTGTGCGAGCTGGTCGCCGCTACGTTGGGCATATGCCCAGGACTTCTTATCACCGAGGCGTATCTTCTCTTGGTTCAACCTAACAGAGAGCGCTGCGAGAAAGCGGTGTACTTGATTGAGGAGGCATTACGTCGGACGGGTGACCATCCTGACATTAAAGAGGGCGATTTCTTGCCTTACTACCTTTTGGGATACCTGCATGCGTTCTTGGAAGATGCGCCTAAAGCGTACGAGGCGCTCCATGTGGCATTAAGCAGAGCGCCAACGCTGGCCTTCCCTTGGTTGAGTGTGGGTGCGTTGTACTTGGAGTTGAACCAACTTCGGGACCTGTTGGCGGCATACTCGAAGGCAGCGAAGTTGAAAGAGGACATGGTTGGGTACGCAACGGCGGTGGTCACATGGAAAGGGTTGGCGTGTGTGTATGAGCGCTGTGATAAACAGGCCCATGATGCTGCGAATGCGTGCCAGCGTGCAGCGCAGTATGCGAGCATGGCGGGAGACTCGCGTGGACATGCCCGGTTAGAACAGCGTGCACAGGCGCTCTTGGCTGCGGCGCTGGGGAAGGGAGGTGTTCCTGCGTTGGAGCCACCACCAGAACCGCCATTGGTACTTTTGAGAGAGTTGGTAGCGATGCCTGGTGAAGAGAGAATGAGAGTGGTAAACTATGGAGGAAGATATTAAGCATGAATTTTAGTTTTGTGTTCCATATTGATTTTCATAGCCGATTTTTGAGTGGAAGACTCTCTTTCCCTTTACTTGAATGATTGGGAAATGATATACTATTTGAAAAAGAATTGGTTTTAACAGAAAGGGTTAGAGGATTTCTCCTCGCATGTATAGTTAGACAATAGACCAAGCGAGTCTTGGGTAATGAATGAATGAGATTTTTCGTAAATACAAATATTTAGCCAGTCCAGTGCAGCGAGAAGCTCATTTTTTGTTTGACGTGAGTATTCATTAAATTTATACGGAGGCTTTTGGAAGTAGCGAGAACCGCATATTGACAGACTTCATTTAGATGTAATAGAAGAACATCGGCTAAACTATGATTTAGTGGTTTTTTTAGTGAAAGGTGACATAACATCTGTTCTTCATTTCAAGTCTCTAAGAAAGAGGCATAATTAGGATAGCCCTTAGCCTATAAGTTATGTATATCTTCCAACCTAACTGGTTTGAAAGAACCCAACAAAACTTAGTAATACCGCGAGCACTCAGTATATATATATTTGTTCCAACTCCTCTCACATCTTCATATAATAAAACAACTCAAAATAGAATACAAACATGATTAATCAGCCAAACCTTTAAGGGACAAAACCTGTTGCTTATAAATTTTAATCACCTTGAGATTATCCTTAATGTTTCCCAGTACCTGCTTCTCTTCAAATCCTCCAACTATAGCTTGATACACCAAGTCCACAAAAGCGGCATCACCAAAAACGATGAAAAGCCGGTTGTACAAAACTGGCCCAGGCTGCTTTGAGACAGGCCAGTACAAGGAGAATACGTCTGCAAAAAAGCCGGTCACGACGTCTATGATGCTGGTCTCGAAGTACAGCTTGTCCAACTCGTTACCCGCAAACGAGCGTATGATATCACGCCATCCCTCAAAAAAGCTAGGCTGTGATTCTGCATCGTTACTGAGTAACTTTGAGAGTTTTTCCGCTAGGTGCTTATAACCTACCCCTTCCAATTCTCTCTCAAAAAGAGAGTAGGGAGGCAGTCTTAACTTGGGCCCTATGATCGCCAGAAGGGCACGGAGTACGGCATTTGATACGGAATCCAAATCTGAACTAGATAACAGAGAGTCAATTTGGAATATGGCCAATTTTATATGACTTCTCGTGGACGCGGGTGGGAAGGTGGGCATTCAGTTTAAGAAAGGGAAATGATCTGACTCGAAATCAAGAACATCTTCCTCAGATTAAGGAGGGCACATCATGTAGCTAAATAATTTGATGTGCTTCTATAGTTCTGAGACAGCATGTGTTCTCAATTAAGGACGTCAGCTAAGGATCGGCAGTAGATGTCGAGGCACTTGAATGTATTTATAGCGGTTGAAATATGTCAGATGTTTTCAGGCTAACTGATAAGATTGTCTGCTTTTGCCTCTGAGACATTTCGATGGAACAGCATATAAGCTGTGTAATCTGTGACAGGAGAGGCATGGGTGGTCCTCAATCAGAGACGCAAATATAATTAGCGCACGTCAAAATAGATGCGGGCTTTAGTATTGTATGGGTGCATTTTGGATAAATAGTTGTAGAGATTTCAGTTCGACACCCGCACGCAAATTCAGATGATAAATGTGCACTTTATATGATAACTTTGAAATTTTCAGTGCTTAGAGCATACTTAGAATCCAGAAACCAGTGTCTGTTGTTCACACCAAAATAAAAAATGTAATATTGTCGTTTGTCAAAATTAAAGTACAATTTAACGAAGAAACAAAATGAATTCACGCCAATAATTCGAATTTACCATTTTGAAAAAACAAATACAAGGAGCACTCTAGAAGCATCATATGCAGTGATCAATTGCCGCAGTTCCAAAGGTAAGAATCTTTGAAAATTGCAAAAATTTACAGCTGTCAAATTAATTATCAAAATTAATATTAAAATATACATGCAAATATCAATAAAGACATGATATATCACCCTTTCAATGCACGCTTAGCCACCTTATATGTCTTCAAAGTGTTACACAAACCAGAGCCTGCTCCCAATCCGTAGTATGCAAACTTGCTTACCTTAGACAACTCAAAAAGGTCTATACAATCAAATCCAAAATCGCACATCAGCTTCCAGAGCCCAAGTCTAGCCACCCCAATTTCGTGCTCAAGTTTGTCCAATTTCTGGAGGTACACGTCTGCCGGGATTTTTTCGTCCTGCGTCTCAGTTTCTATGAGTAAATCCCTCTGCATTTGCAATTTTCTGACGTTTGTGTACCCAATCTTCAACTGGTACATAATGTCTGCCATCCATATGATTTCATCAGATTTTCCAATTATCCGCTTGAATCGAGGCAGGGCTTTTGAGTCAAAGTACAGCCATTTGAAAAGAAGGCCTATTTCGTCCACTACACCGTAAAGCGTATCTATCATTAGAGTGACGAAGTCGTCGCCCAAAAGACTCCGGTAGTTCCCATTTTTGGAAACAGTGCTAAGAACAGCGTTCACTTTTTGGATCCGGAAAGGAGTGAGCCCAAAACGTAATGTCTGGCGAAATAAAGAGAGACCACCTGCTACTCCGTCGAGCGCATCAACGTGCTTACGTAAAAAGTATAAGTGGAAGGCCTTGAGTGTGGTTATGGGATCCACTAGAAACATTGCAAGCCAATTTTTCGGGGTAAGCTTGAGTGTGTGGTCTTTTATAGAAGTTTGAAACAGTTTGGAGTAGTGCACCAAGAGTCTGAGGACATACTGAACAAGCTTGCCTATACTGTTTTTACCCGAGAGCTCGCGCATCATCTTATCAAGCACCCGGAGGGTGCTGGGAGGAGGCATTTTGGGGGGTAAAGGGTGAGAATTTCACTATTGACTCATGAGGTGTCCACTGCATAGTCACGTGGAGCCATTTAGTAAGCAAACTGGTATACAAATATATATTTTTTGCTCTTTAAAATCTTAGTTTGCAGTGCTTGTTTACGGGTAGGTTGTAACCTTGGATTGGATGAAATACGTTAGTTAGCTAGTCGCAGATCTATACATTGTGAATGCATAATATATAATATGTAACTGATTTAGTGTATCAATACTATGGCGCCTTGTTTGTGTGCTGTTTGGGGAACTTGTGGCCAACCTCTACTGAAAAGCAGTTTTTAAGGTGTGTGTCAGGTGCTTGGATTTTTTGGCTTGGAGAGCTTGTGTTGGCAGTCAAATGAGGCGTATACCTATAGTGCGCCTATGTACAAGTTGTGTGTCTATAAAATAGACTTGCTGTAGTCTGAAAGTGAATCCAGTCTTTTCCATGAAGAAAAGTTATCATTAGTGTGCTACAGTAAGCGTCCTGGTATGATCACTGATTTGCTTCTTCGAAAGGGGTAGTATTTACACCTTGTTTGTACGGCAACATATAGACATTAATGAGTTCTAACTGTGGGAAATTTGAGCGTGCTTGTTGGAATTGTCTAGTGAGCGATTACACACCACCTCAGCTTAAGTACTCAACTCGTTCGTCAATGGAAAGAGGTTTTTTTCATCAACAGTTTTTTCAATGATTTTACCATAGGATAGAACCATTTCAAAACTGCAAGAGAGGGCTGAAAGTAGCGAATTCATTATAAGAGGAAGTCAAACTCACTTCGCTCGCGGAGAATGAAGTGTCAAAGTTATTTTGCTCATCATGAGTCGGGGATAGGCCGGAATGTTTGAGCTGAGACTGTTAATTCTCTTCGTGAATACCAGAGATATCCAATACGCTACCTGTTATTAAGTATATACTCTTCTATTTAGTTTAGTCTCAAAGGATATCATCTCAGCTTATAAGATGCAAACAACCTTATAGACGTGAAATAGTGATAGTAGCTTCTCTTACAAACAAAGATACATATCCATTCGTATATACTGTTAAACACAAAGTTGACTTTACTCAGACTTTACTCATCAACTTGGGAGACCTTTCCATCAAAGGTTGGGATTTGAAATTCACTCATAAGTTGAAGCACCCATTCATTGGCTTAGCTTGCAAATGTGAACCAGGCTGAGCATCCATTTGTGAGCGAGCCTGTCAAACCTCTTTAAGAGAATCAACCGTTTGTTCGTCTCGTTCACAAATGTCGCTTTGCTCTTGAATGTAAACTCAGTTGAGCACATACTTAATTGGTTCGCTCTCAGATGTCATAAAATTGGATTAATCGTTTGTCGCTTCGCTCACAAATATCCCTCTAACGCACCTTTCTGCTTGAGTGCTTAGTATTTCCAAACAACCTTCTCCGCACTCACTCCCCCCTTCAAAATAACAAACGAGTCATTCACACTCTCCAACCCCTCCTTCAAAACCCGCAACTTTGGATGCTCCAAACCCTTCACAACCTCTCCAATCTCTCCCCAGAACTCGCCATATCTCTTCAAAGTCTCTTCTGACAGCCCAAATGACAACCCAAAGAGGTCAAACTTATCGCCATTGGCCTCGTAAGCTAAGGTCATATGATAATGAACCTTATCAGTTCTCTCATCCAACTTCAAATCCTTCTCTCCTTTGAATAAGAGATTGTCAATGTGAACCTCTCCAGAGCCATAAGTGGCGTTATAGACCAGCTGGTAAGTCTCGCCCTCAGCAACAGTATCCAAAGCATATTTGATGTTTCCTTTTCCAGCCTTCTTAATCTGCTCTACAGCATCTGAATCATGGTAGTCTACAACTACACTAGCTCCCAATCCCTTGAGATACGCCTCATGTTTCTTCAGAGCCGCGACAATAATGTTGCCAAAACCAAGGTACTTGGCCAATTGAATCGCCATAATCCCTGCAGAAGTGGCGCCTCCCCAGATGAGAAAGGCCTTTTTGGAATTGTCACCAGTAATCCCCATTTCGCCAATAAAAGACAGAACAATGGTTACGAGACTTAACGTGATGCTTGCGGCGCCCTCCCACGAGTCGACCTTACCCGGCTGGGCCTCGGTTTCTGGCTCCAAATGCTTGAGACTGAGTCCAAGCTGCGTGTAGTTGATGCTGGTCAGAGGGTCGCAGATGGCGTACTCGGCATATGCACCTCTGGTCGTGCTGTAGTTGCCGTGCATAAAGGTTGAGACTTGGTCACCTTTCTTGAAGCCTTTTACATTGGCGCCCACAGATGTGACCACGCCTGCAGCATCAGAGCCGGTGATGTCGCCTTTCTTGCCTTGCTTGAAGAGTATATGCTTCCAGTCCGTGGGGTTACCAGCAAAAGCCTCGGTCTTGATGACAAACTGGTTTGGACCTGGTACGGGGTCCGGGAGGGTGACCACCTCTGCGAGCTTGGACACGTCGGTCTCTCCAGAAATTACTGCAGCTTTCATGGTTGGAATTGATTTGATTTAAGTTGGATTTTCCCTCAATTTATGCAATTTGTAATGGCTGCAATTGCCCTTTTTATGCACTGCAATTTGAAATTACTCAGCAAGCAAAGAGGTTAACCTTACCTTATATTGGTACTATTAGAGTACTAGTGTGCTTTTTGATAGTACAGATATGCCCTATATTACCATTGATATACCTAGATGAATATACGTGTACACACGGATTCGCAGTTCTGAGTCCCTTGACGATCTCACAAAATATTCAGCAGAGAGGAGAGTTCTAGAAGAGGCGTAGATAGAAATTTCCGGAAATTGGGTCGTATGATAAACGCAATATCCCAACGTTGTTCTATAGAATAATGGTTAGAAGTATGAAGAATAAGAAGACTCAGCAGATCCGTCAATCAGCCCCAAGATGTGATTGTTTAAGGAGTGGCGTATGCTTACTAATGTTTAGCTACGACTGAACTATACAACCAGTTAAAATGATCATAGAATACTAAGAAAAGCTTGGTATAGGCGAAAATAAGCTTCCGAAGTCAAATCGTATTCACCTCTAATGATATGTGCTGTATCAGTAGGCTTCACTCACACAAAATGACAGATCTGTAAAACAAATAAGAAGTATACTCTGCTATCTACTAGTAATAAAGTACCATACGAATGGATTCACTGAAACTGTAGGTTTGGATTTTGAACTGATTCCAAGTCTATTTCGACTGTAGTAGATTTATTTGAAGACTACATAGAAACGAAAATAAAGAAGAGAACCAGACGAACCAATATATATAAAGTACCTAAAACTACGGTAAAATCTATAAAAACATGAACTAAACTGAGGTCAGAGCCAGATGTATATGACTGATTAAGATTGGCCTTAAACTCACCAAAAAAAAGCATGTCATAAAGATCGTGAAATATACAAGCTTAGTAAAGAAACTGTCACTCATCTTAGTTATCTTTAATCAACTTCAACTTCTCCAACCCTCCCACCAACCCTTCATCATACTCCAGCTTCTTCTTCTCCCCCTGCCCCCTGAACCCCCACAATATTAGCCCTCCTACAAAAACCCCCGCCCACCCCTTCACTCCTATTGGCTCTACAAAACTATTCAAAACAACCCCCACGCTCTCTGCCCCCACGGCCGCATAGTACCGTCCCCTGCCACCCCCCTGTGCACAACGCTGCCATTCTCTGCAGCGCTCTACAAGTGCTGGGGCGGCGTTTTGACACCTGTTCTCCACATAATGGTGCGCACACTCTGCAGCACGCACTCCTTCTGCTGCAATGCGCGCTTCGATGCGATCGTGAACGTCGCCTTTTATCGTGTTATATATCGTGTACATAACGTATAAACAAAAAGAAGTTACAACTGTAGAAAAGACGAGACTGATGAATCGCAGAAGATGGAGTACCAGACTGGACTCCTTTTTTTCTGCTTCGTGATAGTGATAATGATTGTGTAGCAGAAGATGATACTTCCCATTTCTTGTTTCCAAAGAGCCCTGAAGTTGTAGTTTAGAAGGTGCGATTTCCGGTTCTGGCTCTGGGAGAACAACATCTTGCTCCTCCTTTTGTTTTTCTTTGAAAGTTGATGTTTTTATGTTTTCTTCGATTTTTTCGATTTTGCTATTTTCCTCCTCTGACAAAAGAGGCCCAGCCTCAGGAATAGCGTCTTTACTATTTTCTGATACCCTGCTTTTCGATGGCGAGTCGAAATCTGGAACATCTTCGTCCATTGGCTGAATATCCCCCTCCGACTTTTCACTGTCTCCATTGATCTCCCCGATAGCAGCTCCAAAGTCGGCAAAATGAAGCGCCCTGCTTTCAGAAACCCCGTTTGCGGGTCCTGGGCCTTCTTTTTTGGCTGGTGTCAGCTCGCCCGAGAATCTCATGAAATCCGCCATAAGATTGTCCCCCCTGCCCCCTTTGCCCTTGAGGGGGGTTTCACTGTATATATCATCGTCGTCTGAAGTGCCCCCTGGCGTCTCCACGTGACCGGTGAGGCGCACTCTCGGCAGCATGAAGCGTTTGGCTAGTATGCCGCCAAAAACACCTCTTCTGCGAAACACGTGCTCCGGCTCTTCTTCTATCACTCGCTGGTTGCCTACATGCCGCAGATACTGTTCCAGCATCTCGTTGTCCAGGTCCACCTCGATGTCCATCTCTTGGTCCAGGTCCAACTCCATAGGCACAGGCCGAGGATCTTCTAAACTGAGCAGAGACAATTCAGGAGAGAACATTTAGGTAAGTCTCAAGTTTCAGCGTGATACGGATATTTTGGGGCGAGTTTTCAGTTTGATGCAAATAGTGGTAAAGGCTCGAGTATTTCGAGTTATGGGGTATTTCAGTGGGTGAGAGTCGAAGGATATAACTTTGATGCAGAATTAGATATATTTTGAGATTTTTGGGATGTATTTTGGGGTATTGACCGAGGATTTGGGAAATGCGCTCGAGTTGCACTCTGTTTGTTTTGGTGAAAAATAATATTTTGAAGTGTAAATAGACAAGTCTGGGGCGGAAGAGGAAGAAAAGCATATATTACTTACTCATTTTTGTATGAACATTATTAAAATCACAGATCTTCAATAAGAGAGGTGAAAATTTTGCATTTCAATGTATATGTTTTGGTTTTGCTCCCTACCTTTCGCTTGCTATTTCGATTGATTGGCACATCTATTTACCCTTTTATATTGAAGAATTTCGAGGCTCAGATATATACCTTGAGCTTGATCTCCTGCATTTTCAAGGTCTAGTACTTTTGCTCCTTTATTTCGTTAATTGGCATACTGCTGTATACTTATAAATACTTATATACTCTTATATGGCCAGCCAGACTATTACTAAGATCACAACACACTGTGATACATATAAATTGCTGATCGAAACACAAAGATCTACAATGAGAGAGATATGATGAAAAGAAATAGATTAGTACAGATCAAGCAGATTGAAGAAGAGTAGGAATAGAATCATGCTCAAAGAAGTGGTATATGCTTCACAGTGCACCTTAAACTTTGCTTCAAAAGTTGCGCTTTCTCAGATATACCCTCGAGACTCATTTATTCGTTTAGCTTGCTCATCTTACTTCCTAGTTAATATATCATTTCCACATTTCCCTTATAACTCCTTCTCCCCTGTGCGACTCCCACTCTTCCCCCTTCCAAATCCACCACTACGACACTACTCCGCAAAAAAGGAAGCCCCAACACTATCTCATCTCCCTCAGACCCTCTGAGACCAAGAACACATCGCTTTGGACCAACAGCTGCCGCTACAGAAACCATCGCCTTATGTTGTACTGATATAAACTGCCCGCCGATCGAAAACTGGAGTCCGGGAGCGTCTAAAGAGCAGTCTACCTCATAGCGGCCTAGGTCCTCTGCAAAATGACCAAAGTGTGCCCCAATATCTTGAAATAGCTCATGAGGCACAACAATCTCTTTCTCTGTTGAGTTAAAACAAGCATAAAAGCCCACATTCGAAACAGGGACATTATTATACGAAACAGAGTTTACAAAAAACTCACCTTGGGCCAACAGCTCGTACACAAGCGGTCCTGCCACAGCGTTCTTGTCGAAGCCACCAAAATAAAGCTTCGGATTGCCTCGGCCAAGGGCTAAAGAATAAGCCTTTTTTCTGACGAAACCTTCTTTTTTAAGTGATTCAAGAAGATCTCCTTCAAGCCCGAGCACTCCCTCTGCTAGTTTGCCTGCCATTTCAATGCCAAGATGAACACTCGGGACTATGGCACCACCAAGGTCGACAGTGTCACTCCCGTACTCGCCAGTGATCAAAGACCCTGGAGACGGGTACCCAACTTCTAGGCGATCACCTGTTCGTTGATAGCTTGAGGAAAGCATCTTCTGGAAGGCTTTTTGGCGGGGGAGGGGAGAAGCTGTGCCAGGGACTAGTACCTCGTTGAAAGCCGTATCGAGAAGAAGTGAAAGCTTTTTTCGCACAGTGCCGAACTTGATTGTAGCATAGAAAAGACCATTTTTCTCTGTAAGAGGGATAGAAAAGTGGCCTCTTGCGCGTGCAGAGCGTGTAGCGCGTACGCCACGTTTATTGAGAGAACATAGAACACTATGGATAAGAAAGAGTAGTGGAGTTAGTTTCATAGGGTTTTTGGAGGGAAGGGACAGGATGAGGGGGAGCTAGAAGATAGGCTAAGAATTCGGAGGATAGATGAATGTAGTAGGAGAGCTCAGGGGAACCTATAAATGTAATTTCTGAGATTCAAATTTGTGTGTTGTGCTATCAGCGCAGTCTTGAATATAATCTTGTTTGTGTAAATGAAATATCTTGGTGAGGCATATTTACTGAGGGGAACTGATTTCAAAGGAAGTTTTGTATAATACCTATTATTTTCGATCAGGACTGAAATTATATATGATTCTTTTGATAAACCGATCCTTGTAAAGTTTTGTGTTATGCGTGTGTTAGTCTATTGCTGGGGTGGATACGCTCCTTTACCCAGTACATAAAATAGTTAATGAGCTGGGCTCAAGATATGTCTAGAAGGTGGTTGATTCAATCATAGGGATTCATCCCTGGAGTGGCTGGATTGTAAGTATGTCCATAGATTGGCTAAATACCAAGTTCGAAGTTAAGGAGGATATACAATCACCACAAACGATACATAAGAAGCTTACCTGGATACACCAAAAACTGCAAGACGGGGCACATCTTCTACTAAAAGCCTACACTGACTATTAAAGTATCAATCAATTCGAACGTTATCATAATATCCAACGGCTGGATGGAAGTCATTAAAATTAAGACTCAGTTATGTACATTTCTTATATAAAAATGTAGTACGAGATAAGGAAGAGAGTAACTTACTCAATTGCATCAGCTATACCCTCAAGCAAAACGGCCAGTCCGGATCGTACGTCCCATACAAACCCGAATTAGTCAAATCCCGCTCCGTATCACGCCAGTACCGCCACTTTCTCCGCAGCTTCTTATCAACATCAACTATACTCACCGTCAACGCGTAATTCCCATATTGAAAAGAATTTGTCTGATACACTCTCAATGTGCCCTCCTCTAGCCTGAAAAACACAGTTACATCTCTCAAAGCCATGCCTAATAAAAGCTCGTCAGATACACTACCTTCTCCCAAAAGTCCGGAGATTTGCTCCATATTGTCACCTCTATTCTGCTCTCTTTCTAGGAGATCAAGCACATTATTTTGGGTGAGAAAATACTCAACCAAAACTCGCCTTAGTATGCGCATATCTTCTCTACACCCCAGGGAATCTAATATCTGCGTGACAGTTTTCTCTACAACTTCTGCTTTCCTACTTAGCAAGCCTATAGAGCAGAACGTGGCATTTTTTTTCTTCAACCGATTCAGTACACAGTTTCTACAGTAGAGTGTACTGATGCCTCTATTAAGCCATTTAGGCTTAAGTTCAAGCATTATACCTCCATTCCAAGAATGAACCGTGGCATATTTGCAGGTAGAGTAAGACACAGTGGCTGCTCGAGGAAGACAGTTTCGCATTTCTAAGGCATATGGCTCATTAAGCTCAATTGAAGGCCTGATTTGGGGAGGGATTCTGTTTAGGTAAGCGCTAAGCAGAACAAGCTCGACGGGGACTACATAAGCGCCTAGAAGCGGGTATATTTCAAATCGAAGAAAGGAGTATATTTCTTGAGTTGACTGATAGTTTTCTGGATTTTTTTTGCGGACTCGTAGAAGGCTAGAGCCTGTGTCGAGGAGAATGTTTGCATTTCCTTGGGCAAAGTAGGTGAACATTCTACACGTACTGAGCGAAGCAAAGGGATTGTAGGGTATGACTCGCAGAGCGTTATTCTTGGAATGTGTTATAAGTGTATGTTTTCACAATATATGTGATCGATATAACTGTCAATATAACAATATATGGATATATGTTAGTTTGATATTATATTGGCTTGTGGGATAACAGTATAGACTGAATATGACTGAGTATGACTGAATAGTTCTGCAGATCAACTGATAGAATATGAGATGATTGAAATGTTAGGAATGAGGTCAACAATTCGATTCCAGACAAGATTAAGCAGGAAGTGTGTTCTTATATAGAAACCTGAATCAACAGATCGGTTGAATCAATAGATAGATTGAATCAAAAACCGTCAATTGAGGCATTAATTTCCTAATACCCGTATGAAACTATCAGCGATTCTCAGACAAACAAGAATGATCTGTACTGTGTAAAATACACTGTATTTATGTAATGTAAGACACTCGAGTGTGTACGACAATCAATTCCTCCGAGATCACCTTCAATGAGATCACCTTGAACCTGATCACCTGATATACAGGAGTATCACCTTAACTTGAAATGTAGGACCCTCAGTTTTGGAACTGTAAAATTTGTTTCCAGTATTTTTTCCGAGATATCTCTTATAGGGTAGCGTCCTCAACTGCTGGAAAACCAGCAATGCCGAGTAATTAGCGGGTTGGAATTTTTCTGTGCCCAATTTGGGTACAAGTGCTCGCTTAAATAATTATCGCTTAAGCGAGGGTGACTCGATGATCGTCAATTGAGTGTGCAGATGCCGAGGTACAGGCGTATGGGATCATACCGAGGTTCTGTCGGCTGTTTATATAAGTCATTTCCTAAATTAGTGCTTGCTTAGAGAATTTCATATGTCTTCTTTTGACGTGGAATTGAGGCATGCGTACGTACATACGGGGTAGTGTGGGCCGATCTGGCCAGAGCAGTCAATAACATACTTAGAATTACTGATTCAAATGGTGGCCGGTATATGTTTCAATTATCTGTTTGATGGACCTACTATGATCGTATTCATACATACCTGAAAGTCTATCTTTTGTACTTTTGATTCCATCAGTGTACCCTGACTATGGATAACATTACAGCCATGATCATGATTTGCGTGAATTATGCACTGGTTAAGTGGGTGGTGAGGTTTTCTAGAACGATTCGATCAAAAGTCAGGATATCCTTGAAATTGCGCTTGCGTCTGCCAAGCTTGCGCTAGCGTGGCTAGGCATTGGGTAGTGAATGTAATATAGACCTAACAGAGCATTCTTGAGCTTTGTGTTTACTACGTGAAAATTTGTTATACCCGATTACATTGAAAATAAGTTGAATCAGTTGAAGGAAATGGAGCTCGCGCGATTCGCTTGATTTCGCTTGATTTTAATGTGCATTTGGTAGCATCATGTATGTATGTATACAGATCGTTTGCGGTTTGTATGTAAGCTGTCAGCTGTCAGCTGGGGAGGCCAGAGTATACAAGAAGCTGCCTTTTGCAATGATACGGAGAATGTGTGTATAATTATGTGCTAATTTGAATTAGTATGCTGCGAGCATCGGTTTGCTAATCAACTGCACTATACAATATAAAATTAAATGGCGACAGGCATTCTAGCTATAGTTATGATGTATCTATAGCTATTATGCATCTGCAAGGTAGCCGTGGGTGATATACAGACAATTGGAATATTTCCTCAGGCAGTTTGAGCATACTAAAGGATACGCTGGGAGCTTCAAGTGGTTTCCAAACTCGGCGAACGGTGAACTATGAAGATTCAAGGTGACTAAGAATATAGGTCGCCCTCGTTCTAGATTGAGGCAGCTAAACTATAAGCAAGTGCCTTGGTGAAGCGAAAGGAAGCAGTGTATATGTGCATAGACAGACACATCCATCAGTATGAATAAAAATGTCAGTCACATATACCCATAGATAGAGCTATGATGAGAAAATTTTCTGCAATACTGGCACAAACGATTAACAACATAATACAGACACTCTAGCATTCACCTTGACATATAGAATCACTAGTAGCCCCAATGATCTCAAGGAACTCTTAAATTTGCTGGATCGGACACCAATAAGCAACTGGAAAACGGAGAATGTAGTGTAAGGGCGGAGGAAAAAGCGGAGCTTATCGATAGCTCAGACACAAGTCTCTTGGGTATTTTTGATGCTGACTTTCTGATACTTTCTAATGGTCTTGCAGCTGATAATCCATGTCGCAGATAGTTGAAAGCTTCCCACAGAGCGATGAAGTCAATTTCTCATTCCGAAAGATCTCCAACCTTTGTTATGAGGCTCTGGAATATGCTAAAAGACCTTCGTTGTTGGCCGCAACACTCAACTGTCTCTTAGGCCACCTTCACTGGATTTCTATTGGGTACGTCTTCTAGACGGATCTCTTGGATTTCTTGAGTCGTGAATTTTGCAAAAGCTAAGCGTTCTGTGACGATTTTTTCTGCTGTTCAGATACATAAAAATGAGGCTCTACTTGCAGCGGTCTTTCTATCGTGGTTGGAGCATATCAGTGGCATCATTCTGCCCCTTGTAGATCTCAGCGAAGCCTACAAGACCACAAGTTCTGCAGGTCATGCTTTCCTTCAGGATCTTGCGATCCTCTTGAATGCTCACCCTGGAGATACTTCTGAAGTTGCGGGTTATTGCTATCGAGCTGATAGCAGGTCAACAGGAAGTTTTGTTTGTAGAACACGACAAATGTGGGTTTGTACGTGCGTTTCTAGAGGAGAATGACACCCTTCACAAGCTGAGACGAGGGCTCTTGGTGTACCTTACGCACTTGGATATCGCGTACACGGAATGCATTATGCTGCATAGTCAGTGCAGCAGATCGATGGTCTGGAGTGTTCGAGGCACAACGTCAGTACCTATTGTTGGGCCGTTGGGTTGATTCTGGGGACAGCAGAGCTCCGATTTAGGTTCCAAGGTCGTGGGGAGTAAGGGCGGAAACGTAGCTAATGACGTACGCTTTTCTGTTCTGTAGGGGGACAAGGAGGGGGCTCTGTGTACTGATCGAGCTCAAATACGTGGATTGGCTGGAGATTTTCAGGCCAAAGTAAAGGGTTCTAAGCGACTTCATTTGTGTCATGGTCTCAGATGGAGATCTTATTCTATCTATAGGATAGATAGGTATACTGCTAATTATATATTCAGGGGGTGTTGTCCATAGTGTAAGACATTGGATCAGAACAAGGTGTGACGTAGACCCATACAGAGCTCTTCTATAGAGTGATATCTGCTCAAACTTCAATCCAAAACAGAGCCATCGATTAAGATGATAAGAGAACACAAAAGTTGATCCCGCAGAATGAGACCTGACACTAAACCTTAATGGCATAGCCGCGATGCGCGTTCCGTAAAGATTGACAGGCGTATACGATATACGAAAAGCAATATATGTTGTGCTGATTTTACACAATTCTTCACTTAAACATGACCCAAGAAGAAGCTGAAACGCTCCTCAACGAGAGTGTGCCCGAAATCAAGCATGAGTCTCGCTACCTCAAGCCAGAGGAAATTGAGTGGGACTTTGGTGGGCCTCTAGGCGTGTGTGGTATGCTTGTGGGGTTCCCCAGTCTCATGTACTACATGTGGATCAGTGCACAGTTTTACAACGGCCTGCCTGCTTGGCCTACGGCCGATCAGTCGTGGCTTGAATTTTTCAGCCACTACTTTGGGCTTATCCACGAAAATGCTTTCCCTCCATCTTTCAAGGCATGGACCATCTTCGTAGTTTTCTTCCTTACTCAAATGGTGTTTTACGTAACCCTCCCTGGAATTTGGACCCAGGGCCAGCCTCTTAAACACCTCGACAACAAGAAGCTCCCTTACTTTTGTAACGCGTTTCTTCTGTTCTACACGTCCATTGTGATCGTATCCATTCTTCACTTCACACACCTCTTCCGGCTCTACACGATCTTCGACCTTTTTGGCGAGATCATGACAGTGGCCATCATCTTGGGTTTCACGATGGCGTCTGTGTTGTATATGTACACACTTAATGTGTCTGGAGACTACTATCGTATGACAGGTAACCATTTGTACGATTTTTTCCTTGGCGCTCCCCTAAACCCCCGCATTGGGATCATCGATCTCAAGATGTTCTTTGAGATCCGTATTCCATGGTTTATTCTTTTCTTCCTCACATACGGTACTTTTCTTAAGCAGATTGAAGACCATGGCAAGCCTTCGGCGCAGGTGTGCTTCTTGTTGCTTGCACACTTCCTCTACGCGAACGCCTGTCTGAAGGGAGAGGAGCTCGTCGTTCCAACCTGGGACATGGCTTACGAGAAGTTCGGGTTCATGTTGTTGTTCTGGAACATTGCCGGGGTGCCGTTCGCCTACTGCCAAACCACGCTCTTCTTGTACTACCACAAGCCAACTGAGTACGCTTGGTCTACGCTGTACAATGCTCTCTGCTATGGTCTCTTGCTCTTAGTGTACTACATCTTTGACACGGCCAACGGACAAAAGAACAGCTTCCGCAAGCAGATGAATGGAAATTCGAAGATCAGAAGAACGTTCCCATACTTGCCATGGCAGGTTTTGAAGGACCCAAGCTATATCAAATGCGAGAACGGATCCACATTGCTCACTGACGGGTGGTACAAATACGCAAGAAAGATCCACTACACCGCTGACTGGATATTTTCATTCACGTGGTCTTTGGACTGCGGCTTCGCGTCGCCCTTCATCTGGTTCTTCCCAATTTTCTCCCTCATTGTCTTGGTGCACAGATGCTATAGAGATGAGGCCAAGTGTGCAAAGAAGTACGGGAAGGACTGGGAACGGTTTTTGAAAGAGTGCCCATATCGTTTCATTCCTTGGGTCTTTTAGATGAATCGATAAGCATCAGTGTTATTGTAGATCAATTTTAGCATATATCCTTACAACCATCATCTTACAACGTAAGTCCTTTATTGGGCCTTAACTGGAATAGAGAACACACACAAACTAAACCTATATGCAATTTAACCCTTTTCCAATATTTGCGTATCTTTCGTACAACAAAGAGAGGATCACATACACATCAAAATGCCAAAGAAAGAGAATATATCAAGTGAAATTCTCATAAATGCGTGATAAACGGAGTCATTTGAAATGAGCTACTCAGCTTTAAGAAGAGCATCAGAGTGAGGATGTACGTTCCACAGAAGTTTCTTCTAAGTTACCAAATAACACAATAAAACAACCGTTAAAGAAGCTCAAAAGTTGAGATTGCCATCCTCACAAAATTCAGCACTATGTCGTAAAATTCTTTATATTAAATCTCCTATTTTAAGTGCTCAGATGAATTTATAATCCCCACCGAGACTGCAATCGGTAAGAAATTACACAACATAATATAGCCCAAACACATACAGAGCCATCTTAATTTCAACATAGCCACGAAGGAGAGTAGCTTTTCAATAAAACAGGCAAATTCTCTTGAGTCTGATGGTATCCGCTAGTAGTATATTGTCACACACAGATCTTCACCTTACCTATACTATTCATACTTGACCTTTACTTAGGTAGCCAGAAAAGGGAGTGGAACATATATGCATGCATTTCCTAAAGCTACATATATATGGTTACACAATGCCATTTTATGGTAGCTGTGTATACCTGATTGTATTCACTGCAGCATATACACCAACTACACAAAACCCACATACGCACACACCACAAAACCGATAGCACGCCATCAAAAAATCAATTTTAAAAAAAGTTGAAAACTGATTGAGCTTAAAAGCGCCCCTCTTAGATAGATTCATTGTTAAACTGAAAGGGGTAATATTAATTCATCATTGAAATAATTCGCAATAGCTCAATCGATTAGATCTTCAACTATACATCAATGCCCCCCCCAAACCCTACATCTCTAGCCGCTCAAGAATCTCTCTCTAATATCCTCAAAGCAGACAATAACACCATTCTCTCTCAACTTCTTGAAAAATACGTTATTCACTGGAAAAATGTCCACTCTTCAGAGCCCCCTCACCCCCCGTCGATACAAGAGGCCCCCCTCAATATCCTCACATACAACGACTTAATGAGCCCCTCACTTCTAAAGCTGTTTCTCATACACCCCGTGTACCGGGGCCCCAGAATTGTAGCTACAGAAAAGGACCTTTTAGAAGGCCTCAGGGTGTATGCGGCTCTCGGAAAGGTTGTTAAGACATTCCTGGAAAGCCATAAACAATTCGTCGAATTTTGTCTGGATCTTTCCTCTGAAGATCAAGCCAATCTTCATACTTTTATAGACAGTGCATTACCCTTTACATATCTTCTCCGTGCAGACCTTGATGCTGGGAACTATGCTGGATTTGGCTCCAAACCTCGAGAAAATACCATGATGTCTCCAATTTATTCAATTGCGTTTCCCGATACAAACTTACTAACCCACAAAGAATCGCAGAAATTACACCAAGAAATCGATGCAAGCGCCCAAAAAATAGTAGAATCGCGTCTTTGCGTCTCGTGGAACCCAGAAGCGCTTATTTCGTTCGTCGAAAATGATCCTGTTCGTAGACTCCTTCTTCCTACTCTAGGACTCATACATGGCTCCTCAGAAATGCTAACCGTCTCGTCCCATGGCCAAAGACCTGGCCTGTACTGGATCTTGGCAGGGGATCAAAAAGTTCCTGTCTACGCAGTTCGTGCATCGATATACCCAGATTCTCCTGCAGGCAACAGTGCTTTGTTCACGCTAGGCTTCGGGCTCATGGCAGACCACCACTCGCTTGGCTCTGTGGTGCTCAGGGGAAGCGAGGTGCACTTTTTCCGAATGCCAGATCTTGCCCTGGGCGATGATTTTGAAAGCGTATCTTCAGGCTGGTTCGAAGAGGCCCCCCTAGGCAGCTCGGTCTGCCCGCCTTTACGGATGCTTCACTGGCAGGTCGCAGAGACGGATGGCTTTAGCTCTGCGCTGCAACTAGCGGGGTTTTTGGCACTCATTGTGGAAAGTAATAAGGTTCATGGAAACAACAGAGAAATGTGTTTTCAAACCGCAGTTCTCGCCATGGTGGAAAGGCCAGCCAAGAAAACTTCCGACTGGGTTACATACGTCGACCGGCTGCTTGAGTCGGCGTTCAACACTGTAAAAGGAAAGTTGTCGAAAAACAACACAAAGTTGTCAGATACGGTAGTGGGCCTCTATAACAGCTACCACCCCTTCAGAGAGCTTATAAAAAAAGGAAGCCCAACCCCTGCGTTAGATGAAAACTCGGAGCTCGATTATCTAGTGTCCCACGAATCAGGGTGTGCCCCGTGTTCTTCAAAAAGCTCGTATGGGTTCGGAAACGGGGTTATCCAGGTGTTTGATAGTGTAAGATCTACAGGAAACTCTGATTTTCTCGGAGAGTACAGAGAGGTCTACGGACACAAGGAAAGACATGAATTCTTGAAAAACAGAGGATACAAACAGATGCTTGCCAGAAGAGAAGTTTCGTGCGTAAGAAGTTTCCTTATTCACTTAGCGTGTATAAAGGAACTCGAAGGAGAAGGCATAACTTTTGAACCTTCCAATTGGGGGTACCTAAAAAGAGATGAGTCTTCATATAGAGGAGGACTGATTGGACGCAGATTAGACGTGTTTACAAAAGAAACGTGGGGCAATCTTAATAAAATCACCCTGGGGATGTATATATACTACAAGACTTTTCCTAAGTTTCTAGGTTACTTATCTTCAGAAAATGCACCAAGTCTTTTCCCTGCAGCACTTGAGAAACTCCGACGCATGCATGTGATCGGGGTGATGCACGGTAACATTCAGAAGCACTCTGTGCGTTGCACGGAGACCGATGTTTACTTCTTGGGGTTCTGGTGCGGAGTGCTCAGCAACGAGGCTCGGTTCCAGAAGACTGTTTTTGAGCCAATGCGCCAGTGCACTTTTGGCGGGGATTTGAAAATGTTGTGTTTGCTTTTCAAGCGGTTGGGAATGGATGACGTAGAGAGATTATGCGAGGAGTGGGTGAGGCCGTGGGAGGTGGAGGGGTTAAGTAGGGGAGCTGACGGAAGGGGGGACTTTTACGACTTTTATGATGAAAAGGTGAGGGCTGCTCAGGGGGGGAGGACAGGGGAGAAGGGGAAGAAGGGTGTTCACAAAGGTAAGTTTGCTAAACAAGGGGGGGCTCAGAGGAGGTCTACTCAGAGAGGGGCTCCCAAGAAGGGGCCTCATAGAGGAGGCATTCAAAGGGGCATGGAAAGGGGTGGAAGGAAGATCAGTGGGTCAGTCCATGTGCCAGATCACGGATTGGATCTTGGATTACCTGAGCGGCCGGGGGGGATTAAGAGACGGAAGAGGGCAAGTGACCAATAATGCGGGACCTACGAGCGAAGCGAATAGGTTCAGTTATACTATACTTCTAGCTTAATGAGTGTTTGAATCAAGCATAATATAATATATTACAGTACAATAGCATTGTATTATTACAGTGTAGATCTCGGGTATACTGAAATCGGATAGTTGAGTGTTCAGAGTGTATACTACTTTATATAGCCCCCAAAGCTTTGATGTGTAGACTCTAGAAAGATCGGAGTCATGGACAGGTATACTGTACTGCATCCTGCACTTAACATGACAGCCTATGATATACTCTTGAGTTGCCCTCGATATCTCCTTAGATAGCAGCTCTAGCAACTAGGGTAATACATAGTAGTGGATAGGAGCGAATTAGATGATAATGCAATGTAATCTACAAATGACACATGTATTCGTTTTGACACCTGCTTCCGCAAGAGCCTTCAATTAGTTATATGTACATTAATACATTTATGTATACCTTGGATAATCATATTCATGATGAGCCTTTATCAGAAACTGTCAATGAGGAGATTGTTCTGCGATAAACGAATCGGTTTTTGTTTTGGCCCCAGTATATGTCAAGTGTACTTGTCAGATTGATCGATCAAATGCTTGGGCTTAAGACCAGATCATAGGAAGCATTTATGAGGGTTTTGCGACCCACAAAGACTTCAACATGCTGTTTATAGGAGTTGAAAGTGTATCAAATCTGCCGAGTTAGCTAAAATATGTTCTTTCTACTAAAATGTATACTCTACACACTACATAATCTATCACCATCTCTCTGTCCCCTTAAAATCCACTGCAGTATATCCACTAAAATGAGTATACTCGCGCGGTTCTATGGCGCTATTCATTCGAACCGCAGAATGGAAGACTTTATTTAAGGGGTAGCCAACTTCATTAGCTGTGTAAGTCCGCTTTGTTATGAAAAGAGTATGATAACTGACTCAAGATATTTTGGAAAATTGAGCTTTCCAGCTTTTGGCTTATTCGAGCAAAACGGTCTCAGGAATAAGCTAAAAGGAGTAAATTATTTGAGGAATAAGCTATTCTCAGGCTATCCGAGGTACAAGCTACTTCACTAAGATAGCTTAAACCTCGGAAAACTTTCCCTCCACACAAATAACCCCCTCCTCATTCTCCACCCAGACCAACCCCTCCCTCCTTTTCATCACCCCTCTTCCACCCGCAAATAAAGGAAACCTGTTCCTATACTCAAACCGCCCCCCACCCCCCAAAAAACTCAACATCATCGTCACAGTGAGCGGTCCCTGCACAACCAAGTCCGGGTAGTTCTCCCCCCTCGCGTATTCTAAATCGTAGTGTATTTTATGTGCATTGAATGTTAACGCAGAGTACCGAAAAAGCGCAGTTCGAGAAAATGAGAATGGAACACTCTCCTCGTACCTACTGTACGTCTCGTGGTTGGCCGCATATGTCTTGGCTGCTTTTGGATCAAACTTGTCATTGGTGTATAGAAGAGTACGCAGCTCCGTTAGTGAAATATCGTCTTCATTGAAAAACTTACGATCTATAGTAGTGAGCATACCGCTCTTAAGTTTTCTGACTTTCTCTACACACTCTATACAGCTCAGAAGCTGTCCGTACCGGAGGGGATTTTCCACGTTGTAACTAAGAGATCCCCCCACCCACACGCGGCGCGAATAGCCTCTTGGGGCCTGGTAGTTGTCATACCCGTCGCTTCCAAGTTCCGTTTCGGGATTCGCGGGAGTGAAATAGAGAAATTCAAAGCCTTTGGGTAGGGGGGTGTAGGGGGTTAACTCTCGGGGTGCAAGGGGGAGCGCGGCTAGAAGTTTTAGTGAGGGATTAGGCAGAAGATAATCTGTGAGTATTGTTTTTGAAAAGCGCATTGTTTCGTTTATTTGATGGGATATGGTATGCTAGCTTGGTGTGCAGTGCTAACTCAGTATACTAGTAGATCCTGCGGATACACTATAAGAAATCAGTATACAATCGCACTGTAGTTTCAGACTCTGTAGGTCCTTTTTTTAACGCCTTTGCTATACCAATTCTCTGTCTTTCTTAACTCCTTTTGCCAATATGCATTCTAATTTCCAGTTTCACAGCACGTTTTCTGATCTTGCGCTACACCTGATACATTTTTCTGAGAGTTGAATATAGTGTTTTTGGAGATGATGCAAACTCGCTGTTTGAATTTTGAAGTCTTACGCTGAATGACGAAAGCGTAAAGCAGCGTTTATGAGAAGTCACGTGATTTGTATAGAAGACTGATTTGAAGGGTTTCCAGGGTTATTTTGGGCTTTACATACTAATTTGAGTGTATTGAGAGACAGCTGTACTCTCTACAACTCTTTGGGCAGAAGTGAAGCAATAGTTATGGATTCTTTGACCCACCTGGTTGGCTCTAAATTTATAAATTTCACTCACCAACAGGAACAACCTTCTAGAGATCTCGTTATCTGCGAAGTTTAACTTTGTGAAAATTGGCAAATTCACCTTCCTCACGCTAATAAACTACCACAAAAGTTTATATGGGAATAGGGTCACTGCAAACATAGATACTACCATCTCTCAAAACACAGATAACACTGCACCAGATTAACCAATTATCCCAGACAAAAACAACCACTAAATTGAGTTCTACTCTCCTCAATGCCTTCGTATAATATCTTCACACTGCTTCGGCGAGCTCCCAGGGGGCTTTCAGGCCTCCCCCTCTCGGGGACAACCTGTGCCATCAAGGACAACATTTGCACCACTGAAGAGTCAACCACATGCTCTTCCAATATGCTCAAAGAATATAGGTCACCCTTTTCCGCAACTGTAGTAGAATTACTTGAGGCTGCAGGCACATCTATAGTGGGTAAAACTAACATGGATGAATTTGGCATGGGAGGCTACACCACGCACTCAATTTTTGGGAGCACGTTGAATCCGCGCTTCGACACACCGCACTCGGCGGGTGGGTCCTCTGGCGGTCTGGCGGCGGCAGTTGCTGCAAAAAAAGCAACTTTTGCGTTGGGTACAGACACAGGCGGCTCGGTTCGACTACCTGCGGCCTACTGCGGCGTATATGGGTTCAAGCCTCTGTATGGGCGACTTTCCCGATGGGGAGTCATTCCTTACGCACAATCTTTGGACACAGTGGGTATCCTAGGAGAGTCAGTAGATATCATAAAAAGAGTATATACTATTTTGGATAAGGAAGACACTAAAGATCTCACGTGTTTGAACAGCTCTCAAAGGGAAACAATAAAGAAGGAGGCGCTGAGAATTGGGGGGGCTAACATAAATATTGGTGTGTGCAAAGAGTTTTTTGCAAAAGGAGTATCTGCAAACATAATAAAATGTATATCTGACATTTGTGAGAGACTCATGCAAAAAAGCCAGGCCAGTGTATACGAACTCAGCATTCCAAGCATACCTATTGCTGTTCCGGCTTACTTCACTTTAGCGTTTTCTGAGGCTGCGTCTAATTTAGCGCGCTACGATGGGGTGCGTTACGGGCTCTCGTTGAACGAGTCCGGCGAGTACAAAAAGTTTATCAGTGAAAACAGGGGCGCCGGTTTTGGTAGAGAGGTTCAAAAGCGGATCTTGATGGGGAATTACAACCTCAGCAGTGAAAAGTATCAAGACAATTTTGTAAAAGCGCAAAAGGTAAGAAGTCAGCTTATATCTGAGTTTGATGAGATATTCCGTATGCAAAATGTGTTGAAAAATTCAGAAGAAATTGTTTCTGACTCGCCTAAAGGTGAAAAAATAGATTTTATCCTAGCTCCTGTGTCAGCTACTGGACCTCCTAGCCTAGAGTCTCTTCGCAAAGCTGAAGAAGAAGACCCTATAAGCACATATGTAAATGACAGTTTTCTCATACCAGCCAGTTTGGGCAGGCTTCCAGCAATTACAATTCCTTTGGGAGATAGCTCTGTACAAGTTATTGGACAGTATGGAGACGACGAGAGGATGCTAGATTTTGCAGAGAAGCTCTCTTCTTTGTATGGTGATTCGTGAGGATGATTTGTATATATAACCTTTTTTATAAAGCTTTGAAAATAGACTCAATTGACGCATGTAGCATTTCTAATGGTTGTAGATTCTTCGTGTAGTTGAAAAACACTAAGGATGAACTTCAAAGTTCTTCAACCCATTGTCTGAAGTGATTCAATGAGATGGTTTATAAGAACACTATACATTAGTTTTCACGATTTCTACGATTACTTCAAATACGTAAATTAAGCATCTATAAAAATCTCCTACAACAAATAAACAGTAAAACTCCCCTTATGAGAATCAAATAAATATCCTTTACTTTTCAAGTACCTCTCAACGGCAATGCGGATCACAGAGTACCCCCTCCATGAATGAGCCCCCCATCCCGTGATGATATCCACCTTACCATAGCTTCCACTGAGAAAAGACTGAGTCTTCTTCACAGCGTTATACTCATCACATCCATGTAAGTCGATAGCGTTGTAGTGCTTAGCCATTTTGTGTTGATGGTTCGAGAGAAAACTGTAGCTCTTTTATAATGTTCTTGAAAGGCCAGAGCAGCAAAGCACAAACCACCTTGAGTTCTTTTTGTGTTCTAGGGCCATATAGAAGTTTTAAGATAGCTTTTGAATAGCCTCTTTGGTATTCTTGGTGTTTTCTTTTCTTCATTTCGTTTGAGGCGATAATGCGACTAGGTAACTCAAACATAATCTAGAGCTATCAGAGCAGCTAGGCCTCTCAAAATCTACTGATACGATTTTCCCCGAACCTCCCGTTCTGGATGAGTTTAGCAATTTCCGTATCTTTAGGTTGATAACCTCAAATGATGACTTTTCCTTTTACAGTAATTCACGAATTAGCAACTTTTGTAGAGAGATACTCTGGACGTGGCTAGGCTCTCTAGCTTATGTATAATCTGTGTTGTGATAATAGAATTGGAACACAAAAAGAACTTCTTATTCTCATAGTCTAAGCTATTCCCTGGATTTGATACCTTCACCCCAGAAACAGATATTGTGGCTCATCTTTAATGCCACCCAGCAAAAGAACATTCCGGATTCCCTTGTAGCGGTTGAAGCTCACACCCTACAGCCACTTGAACCTCTTTGAACCAGAGGCTATGTATTTCTGTGGTCATACCATATAGATCTAGATGAACTTGTAAATATGGACCCTGGCAAAATGTAAATATTTACTTAGCTCGAATACAGAGAGATCAACTTATAATTACCACTACATTATGATAGCGCAAGGTCCTAGTGTTCACACAAAATTACTCGACACTCTTAGAAGTAGCTGCTGTGTTAGTCAAAGATTGCACAAGCCTCGTTTACTTGGTATGGATAACAGGGCTTGACCTAATGTTGACCCTTTGCCGCTGTTGTGCCGTCATAGATTAAATATAACAGGGTTCAGGAATGCAGGGTCGGGATCGATTATAAGCCGCAATAAAAAGTACAGACTTTGAATTTCCTGAGCATCTTTAAAGCCGACAGTTATTATACTACCGTTCAGTAAAAACATGAGGATTCATTATATAGATTGTGTTTGTCTCCTAAGCTGAAAAGTTCACATCTTCTCTTCGATTGTCCAACTGTCCTGCACACTGGTAATAACCCGCATTCCGATGGCCGAAGAGCGTCGCCGGGCTATGACATAGCCAAGTGCTTGATAATTCTGATGGAATTGATATGAGAAATCATCCACTATGAGAATATTCTCTGATTCGCATTTGTCTGTAGAAGCAGAGGAGGTGCTAGCGCATATTTACACAAGTAAACACACCAAAATTGATGTAAACACAGAGATAGATATCCTTCCCAGAATACATATGAGTTCGCGTATACACTAAGCTGCATCCACGGCTCATTTTCGGAAATTTCAAAGCCCGGTTGGCTCGTGTGCATCCTGGCAGAGTAGTGCAAGTAAAGAAGGATATTCAACTAGTAAAGAAAAGACAGGCTTGATGGAAAAAGTAGACTAGTCTATAGAGCAAACATAGGAAGAAGTGAAATAAAACTGAAAGAGAAAAAGCTTACAATACTTATTGAGTATCTAATGGAAAATAGTTCAACCGGTGCTATAAGTAAGCCCCCATTCTCCGAATACACGGCAGTATCTTCGAAGCATAGTGAACTGTGCGTTCATTTGTAATCGAACGCTATATAAACTTCAATGCTCCCCTCATCATAATCATCACTCTACTATCTTCTATCCTTCTTCCACACTCATTCATTCATTTGATTCACCATGAAGTCTACTTTCTTTTCAGCCACTATTATCAGCGTCTTGACCTTTGCAGCTGGCGCTCCTGTTTTCTTGGGCCATCCTGAAAACGCTCCGAATGCTCCACACCCTGCTCACGAGCAAGGGTACTTCAAGAGAGCCGCCAACGAAAGTGTCGAGGCCGAGGGATTCAGAGGCGGTCCTGGCCCACACCCGGGTTTCCACCATCCTCCTCAGGGATTCCACCCTGACCACCACCCAGGCGGATCGTTTAAAAGACATGCGTTGGACGACAAACCTAAGCCAAAGCCAGAGCCAAAGCATCCAGAGCCAAAGCCAGAGCCAAAGCCAAAGCCTCCTCATCACGGGTCCAAAAGAAGTCTTCCAGGGGAACATAAACCTGAACCAAAGCCAGAGCCAAAGCCAGAACCTAAGCCAGACCACCCAAAGCCGGACCTGCCAAAGCCAAAGCCTCCTCACCACGGATCTAAGAGAGGCCTCCCAGAGGATCACAAACCTGAACCAAAGCCAGAGCCAAAGCATCCAGAGCCAAAGCCAGAGCCAAAACCAAAGCCTCCTCATCACGGGTCCAAAAGAAGTCTTCCAGGGGAACATAAACCTGAACCAAAGCCAGAGCCAAAGCCAGAACCTAAGCCAGACCACCCAAAGCCGGACCTGCCAAAGCCAAAGCCTCCTCACCACGGATCTAAGAGAGGCCTCCCAGAGGATCACAAACCTGAACCAAAGCCAGAGCCAAAGCATCCAGAGCCAAAA